>JARQOC010000003.1:732552460-732766478 GCA_033576535.1 Allobates femoralis
TAGTGTGGATATTCGTCGAAGGTCGCTTGTAGAACGTAGAGAACGGGTAAGCTGATAGACAGAGATGAGGGAGGAGATGTATGGAGGAGCCATGCCGTGAAGAGCTTTGTGGGTGAGAACAAGCAATTTGAATTGGATCCTATAATGTATGGGCAGCCAGTGCAATGACTGGCACAGAGCGGAGGTGTCCAAGTAGTGGTTAGCCAGATAGTTGACCCTAGCAGCTGCAATGAGGATGGACTGGAGAGGGGAAAGTCTAGTGAGGGGGATGCCAATTAATAGAGAATTACAATAATCAAGGTGGGAGTGGATCAGGGCCACAGTGAGGGGTTTTGTTGTTTCCATGGTGAGAAAGTGGCAGATTCTAGATATGTTCTTCAGGTGTAAGCGGCAAGAGTGGGCGACAGAGATTGTTTATAGGAGGTGAAGGAGAGATCAGTGTCAAACATAACACCCAGACAGCGTGCCTAGGCATTATTGTGGTGCCACACATGTGACGGGGATGTCAGATTTAGGGAGGTTAGTGGAGGGATCAGAAGAAGTTCAGCTTTGGAAAGGTTGAGTTTAAGGAAGAGAGCGGACATCATGTGGAAACTGCAATTAGACAGTCATTGGTGTCAGCATAAAGATTATGCAGGATATCAGGAAACATTTTTAAATCCACTCTGCTGCCAAATTATCCAATTCAAAGCAAACAATGAAGCATATGGTGGTTTATTCTATATGTTTTGAAGCGTAACCCCGCTTCTTCATCTGAAAACGTACACCAGTATAGTGTACATTTCCTGACGAAGAAGCGTGGTTACGTTTCAAAACGCGTAGAATAAACCACCATATGCTACATCGCTTGCTTTGAATTGGATCATTTGGCAGCAGAGTGGATTTAATACCATTTTTCCTGATATCCTGCATAATCGACTTGCCTTGATGCATGTGGCTTCTGCGGCAGCTGCCTCTAACGCTTTCATTTGGTTGTGGGTCACAACCATACAAGGCGAGCGCCATATCTCTTCTCTAGTAATTCTTCCTCCCCCTGGGTAAGACCCTATTGTGCTTTTCTTTTCCACATTTTATTGTTGTTATGAGCATAAAGATGGTACTGGAAGCCTAATCTGTTGATGATCTGTCCAGTAGGGGCTGTGTAGAAAGCGAAAAAAAGAGGGCCAAGGACTGAACCTTGAGGCACCCCAATAGTGAGAGGAAGAGGAGAAGTGAATCCAGCAAACATTACACTGAAAGAGAGGTCATAAAGATAGGAAGAGAACCAGGAGAGAGTGGTGTCCTTTATGCCGATGGAGTGCAGCTTAGCATGTAGGAGTTGGTGATCAAAATCTGCAGAGAGCTCAAGTCATTGGTCACTTTGATGAGGGCAGCTTATGTAGAATGTAGGGGGCGGAAACCAGACTGTAATGGATCTAGAAGAGCGTGAACAGAGCCGGGAAAGACCAGGTAAAGGGTGTTACTGTCTTTGTATGTCTCAGAGGTTGAGAGCTGGGATGCAGATGGGGAGGTGGGGCTGTTTATGGGGATGTTGAAGTCTCCCAGAATAAGACTTGGTAAGTCTGAGGACATTAAGTGCAGCAGTCATGCAGAAAAATGGTCAAGGAAATAGGTGGGCTACCCTGGGGGCAGTATACAACCGCTACTATGAGGGGGAGGGGTGGAAGAACCTAATGGAGTGGATCTCAAAAGAAATGAATGAGAGTGAAGGAGCTGGGGGGATGACCTGGAAAGTGCATTCTGGGGACAGGAGGAAGCCGACTCCACCACCATGCCTGTTCCCAGGTCTCACGAAATCGGAAAAATTTAACCCACCATGCAAAATACCAGGGCAAGGGCTGAGATTGCAATGGAGGTCATTACAGCAAGCAGAGGTAGATTTACCTGAATGAAGAGAAGAGGAGATGGATATTAGTCAACTGCCATTGAACTAACTGTGACATTTAGCAAACGATGACACTTCGCATAAGATGACGCATGCTGCACCCCACACGTGTGTACCCCTTTTAATACCAGTAAATTTATAGGGCTCAACTATGGCACCAGGTGAGGGGGATTGTGGGAAGTTGCATGGTTTTAGGTAATTAGTAGCTGGTCCCCACAGCAAGGGTTAAATGTGTGATCAAAGGCAACCATTCAACATTATGCCAAAGTCTTGCTACACAGATTCACACCTTCCACAAGATTATATTTACAATGTGGGAAATAGTCATATACCGGTGAGAAATGAATATAATACATACAGATGACATATATGATAGTTTACAATAAATGCAGAGGTAGATTTAGCGTAAGGGTATGTGAGTCAGGCTGAGATTGCAATGGAGGTCATTACAGGAAGCAAATGTAGATTTACCGTAAGGGTATGTGAGTCAGGCTGAGATTGCAATGGAGGTTATTACAGCAAACAGAGATAGATTTACCTATATGAAGAGAAGAGGAGATGGACAATAGTCAACTGCCGTTGAACTAACCAAGGGGTGCAGCCCCCATGAGGCGACATGAAGTGTCTGCCTCAGGTGGCAACCCCTGCTAGTAGACAGGGGGCGGCATCCGCAGGGACACCTGATGTTAGTGCAGCCCCCTGCAGATGCCGCTCCCGATCCTATAGTCCTGGCTGCTGCTGCAACTAGGTCAGTGGCATATCTGGGGGAGGCTGGCGGGGCATCTTCCCTGGGTGCAGCAGGCAGGGGGCGTTGCTGGGCCTCCTGCTGCAGCGCCCCGCCAGCCAAATGTTGCACCCCCTCTTCCCCACTGAGTGAGCCAATTTTATGCTCCACAGAGCCCTGTGCTGACAGGACCTGTGATGATGTCAATGGAGGGGAGGAGTCAGGGGGTCACATGATCAGCTCCTCAGTCCTGGATGAGGTGATGTTTATGTGTGGTGTCGGGAGGGATTCGCAGTGTGGATGTAGCAGAGCCGAGAGTGTACTAGCTGTACGAAGCGGAGCCGCGTGTGTACGAGGTATACGGAGCGGAGCCGAGTTTATGAGGTGTACGGAGCGGAGCCGAGTGTGTATGGGTAGTGCGGAGCAGAACTGAGAGCGTACTAGATGTATGGAGCAGAGCTGAGTGTGTACAGGGCTAAGGCACAGAGCCGAGTGTGTACGATGTGTACGGAGTGGGGCCGAGTGTATGAGGTGTACGGAGTGGAGCCAAGTGTGCACAAGATGTACAGAGTGGAGCCGCTTGTGTACGGGTCTTATGGAGCAGAGTCCCATGTGTACGAGGTGTACGGAGCAGAACTGAGAGTATACTATGTGTATGGAGCAGAGCTGAGTGTGTCCAAAGCAGAGCAGTGTGTATACGAGGTGTATAGAGCGGAGCCGCATGTGTACAGGGTGTACAGAGCGGTACCGCGTGTTTACGAGGCTTACGGAGTAGAGCCGAGAGTTTGTGAGGTGTAGGCAGCGGAGCCAAGTGTGTATGAGGTGTACGGAGCAGAGCTGAGTGTGTACTAGGTGTACAGAGCGGAGGCTTGTAAGTAAGGGGCATGCAGAGCCGTGTGTGTACGAGGTTTGTGTACCAGTGGTAGCCTCCCACGGATGCCGCTACTGCTCCCATGGTCCCAGCCGCCTCTGCCGGCAGCATTCTTCTCCAGAGTTCCGGCCGCTGCTGTCCACCCTCTGCAGCTCAGCACGGCGGGGCACAATGATTTCACCACTGAGCCCCACTGAACTGAGACATGCAGAGCAGATGCTGAGGAGACCTGAGCAGCGAGAAGAGAGGTGAGTATTTAATTTTTTTTTTTAATCAGTGAGTACACTGATAGGAAATATGTAATGTGCAATACAATGTTTGTGGACTATGGGGGCCCATTATACTATATGGAGGACTATGGGGATGCATTATACTATAAGGAAAGCTATAGGGGATGCATTATACTATATGGAGGACTATGGAGGTGCATTATAATATATGGAGGACTATGGGAGTGCATTATTCTATATGGAGGACTGTGGCGGTGTATTATACTATATGGAGGACTGTGAGGGTGCATTATACTGTATGGAGGACTGTGGGGGTGCATTACAGTATATAGAGGACTGTGGGTGCATTATTCTATATGGAGGATTTTTGGGGTGTATTATACAATATGGAGGACTTTTGGGGTGCATTATACTATATGGAGGAGTTTGGGGGTGCACTATACTATATGGAGGACTGTGGGGGTGTATTGTACTATATGTCATGCTTTAAGGGTATTATGTTGATTGCTCTCAGTGTGAGAAACAAGATTCAAATCTTGTAGTTGTGATACCTTTTAATGGCTAACAAAAATAAAATAAAATAGAATAAATGATGTTATAAGGCGAGCTTTCGAGACGACTCAGGTCTCTTCATCAGGCATGGTACCATGCCTGATGAAGAGACCTGAGTCGTCTCGAAAGCTCGCCTTATAACATCATTTATTTTATTTTTGTTAGCCATTAAAAGGTATCACAACTACAAGATTTGTATCTTGTTTCTCACACTGAGAGCAATCAACATTTTCTCAACTGGCTAACACGGTACCAAACCTTTTTCTTTTAAGGGTATAATACACTATACGGAGGACTGTGGGGGTGCATTATTCTATATGGAGGACTGTGAGGGTTCATTATTCTATATGGAGGACTGTGGGAGTGTATTGTACTATATACCATGCTTTAAGTGTGCAATATACTATACGGAGGACTGTGGGGGTGCATTATTCTATATGGAGGACTGTGGTGTGCATTATACTATGTGGAGGACTGTGGGGGAGCATTATTCTATATGGAGGACTGTGGGGTGCATTATACTATATGGAGGACTGTGGGGGTGCATTATACAATATGTAGGAGTTTGGGGGTGCATTATACAATATGAAGGAGTTTGGGGTGCATTATACTATTTGGAGAACTGTGAGGGTGTATTGTACTATATGTCATACTTTAAGGGTGCAATATATTATACGGAGGACTGTGGGGGTGCATTATTTTATATGGATGACTGTTATGTGCATTATACCATATGGAGGACTATGGGGTGCATTATTCTATATGGAGGACTGTGGAGTGCATTATACTATGTGGAGGACTTTTGGGGGGCATTATACAATATGGAGGACTTTTGGGGTGCATCATACTATACGGAGGACTGTGGGGGTGCATTATTCTATATGGAGGACTGTGGCATGCATTATACTATATGGAGGACTGTGGGGGTGGATTAGTCTACATGGAGGACTGTGGGGGTGTATTGTACTATATGTCATGCTTTAAGGGTGCAATATACTATACGGAGGACTGTGGGGTGCATTATTCTATATGGAAGACTGTGGCGTGCATTATACTATATGGAGGACTGTGGGGGTGCATTATTCTATATGAAGGACTGTGGGGGTGTATTGTACTATATGTCATGCTTTAAGGGTTCAATATATATTATACGGAGGACTGTGGGGGTACATTATTCTATATGGAGGACTGTGGTGTGCATTATACTATATGGAGGACTGTGGGGGTGCATTATTCTATACGGAGGACTGTGGGGGTACATTATTCTATATGGATGATTGTGGGGGTGTATTGTACTATATGTCATTCTTTAAGGGTGCAATATACTATATGGAGGACTATGGGGGTGAAATCTACTATACGGAGGACTGTGGGGGTGCATAATTCTATATGGAGGACTGTGGCATGCATTATACTATATGGAGGACTGTGGAGGTGCATTATTCTATAAGGAGGACTGTGGGGTGCATTATACTATATGGAGGTCTGTGGGGGTGCAATATTCTATATAGAGGACTGTGGAGGTTCATTATTCTATATGGAGGACTGTGGGGGTGCATTATTCTATATGGAGGTCTGTGGGGGTGCAATATTCTATTTGGAGGACTATGGGGTGCAATATACTATATGGAGTACTGTGGGGATACATTTTACTATATAGAGGACTATGGGGGTGCATTATACTATATGGAGGACTATGGGGGTGCATTATTCTATATGGAGGACTTTGGGGGTGCATAATATATGGAGGATTTTTGGGGTGCAATATACTATGTGGAATACCATGGGGGGTGCATTATATTATTTGGAGCCAATTAGACTGCATGGAAGCCATTATAACATTTGGAGGGCTCTGTAGGAGGCATGGTAATACTTGGAGGGCTACAAGGGAGCCTTTATACTTTATGAAGGGCTATTTGAGGGCTGTGTTGGGGCCATTAAACTGTACTGTACAAACATAGCTCCATTATACTACATGGAGGGCTGGGCAGGGGTCATAGTTGGGGATCATACTTTACTGGGGTAGTTGAAGGAGGTACAGTAGGGTCATCATACTGTGTGTGTGGAGGAATGTACTGTGAGGGATCATACAGTGTTTGTGGGGCACTTTTGTTGGCATCACACTTTATAGGGGCAATGAAAGGGGAATATAGAGGCTTCAGTAGGAGGAAAATTACTTTGTAAAGTCTGAAATGTTGTGAGAGATGTACCTATGTGACCCAGCCAAATACTCTTTTTTTGGGGGGGTGCCCAATTAGAACTTCTGCTCTGGGGCTCCATGATTTCTATGATGCAGGATGCATTGTCCCTCTGCTGCAGCACTGGTTGGCCATAACTTACACACCAGGTCCAGTGCCGCCCCTCGATACATACAGGCATACAGCCATGTTTCTCCTGAGCAGCGGTTGGTCGGTGGTGTTCTTCCCCCTTAACGCTCCGATATCTTTTGCTCAATCCAATAGAAAGGACCATGTTATTAATTCCAGACAGCCCCATGTGCGGTGCATGTGATTGGCTAAGCAATTCGGGAGGAAACATGGTCTGTTGGAGGAGAAGCATCATTTCACCAGCTTAGTGCAGTGGTGACTTGTTGATGCTCAAACTTCAGGTCGTTACCTGTGGGGTGTGGACGGTGCTGCATGGTGGCGTGTCTGACTAGTTAATGCCAGGATGCGGTCCAGAGTTTTGTAGGCGTGTGCCAAAGGTTGGCAATCAGTGCTGCCTCCTGTGCTATAAGGATGCAGGATTGTGTCTGCCTAAAGGACCACAGCTCTGCCAGTCATCATTATGTGTCTTTATGCTTGTGCCAATGTGCCAAAACATTAATGATCGTTATTCTGGATTCTTCTGTGTGGTTCTTGTATGTGCATGTGATGGAGCTGACATCCCTGTGTGGACATCTTTCTTTCAGTTTCTGTAAACTAAAATGTTCACTATTTTGCTCGTTTTTACAGGATAAATATAAATCTGTATGAACCAGATTAATTTTTACCGATTTAAAAAAATCACTAGCGGGGGGGAAGGGTGCCATTTTGCAGTTCGCCTCAGGCAGCAGAGAGGCTAGGTTCATCTCTGAACTAACCCAAGACGCGTGCACCCCTTTTAATAGCAGTAGATTTATAGAGCTCATCTGTAGCATCAGGTGAGGGGGATTGTGGGAAGTCACATGGTTTTAGATAGTTAACAGCTGGTCTTCAGAGCAGGGGCTAAATGTGTGATCAAAGGCAACCATTTAACATTATGCCAGAGTCTGTCTACACAGACTCACACGATCCACAAGATAACATTTACAATGTGGGATACAGACAGTCATATAGGTGAATATGATGCATACAGATGACTTATAGGATAGTTTAAAATAAATGCAGAGGTAGATTTAAATTAGGCCTCTTTCACACATCCGTGCCCCTTTCAAGGTATGCGGTCCATACCGACACATGCCGTAGGCACAGACATATGGGGACACATAAGCCCTATGGTCCCCTTCACACTTCCATTATTAATCATGGACCATGTCGATGTGTGGAGCAGATGTGTGTCCGTGTGTTCCACACGGTGACACGTCCGTTTTCTGCGGAAGCTCGTTTTGGGGCTTTCGCCCCAAAACGTCCTGTGCACGGGTGTTCACCATGTGACATTTGTGTGCACGGACCACGGACAAAAGTTTAAAGCTTTAAAATAAAGAATTTTATACTTGCCTCCCTCCAACGCTGACTGCTTCTCTCACTTCTTGTGCTGCTCATTAGGCTCATGAATATTCACTTCATTGAGCCCAACAGCGGACCGGAAGTGAGAGGAGCAGCGGCGTGAGTATGCACTGACAGGCTGTCTGTGTTCTATCCATGGATAGCAGAAGGACAGCATACATATGTCATGCGATCTGTGACACATGATACAAGCCCCGCCCACAAGCGGCCTTGTCTCCCACATCTGTGCTTTCACAGATGTGTGGAACAGGCCTTAAGTGTATGTGGGTCAGGGTGAAATTGCCATGGAGGTCATTACAGCAAGCAGAGGTAGATTTACCATACGGGTATGTGAGTGAGGCTGAGATTGCAAAGGAGATCATTACAGCAGGCAAAGGTAGCTTTACCTGTATGAAGATAAGAGGAGATGGATATTTGTCAACTGCCATTGAACTAACTGCAACTGCAAACTATAACACCGCATAACATGACGTGTGCTGTGCTCCACACGTGCTATCCATAACCAATGAGAAAGATTCAATTTCTTGCATGTAAAAACCATAGCCTAAGCAAAGTGGCCTGACTCGATTTCCCGTGTTACCAAATCTCAAAGGTACAACCTCCAACCACCAACCTCTCTTAACTACGTCTCTAAGAGGTTGATAGGCAGGCAACAAATAAAAATGAAGAAGTGTGATAATAGTATGATAGTGTAATAATAGTGTAATAGTATGATAATAAGGTAAAGAATATTTATACCGTGTTACCCAGTAGATAGAAAAATATATTGCAGTCTGAGAGTTCTCAGTGGTTGGTACCGGAATGCACAGTATGATAATAGTATCACTAGTATGATAATAGTATTACTGGTACTTGGATGTCTCATAGCCTAGGGTCACATTTGTGGTCGGGATTGCAGATCCTGATCCGGTGTTGAGCTGTAAAAATGCTCAAAACCGGATCAGGATCCGCAGCCCATAGGCGCCCATTATAAAACTGGATTGCACTTAATGCAATCCGGTTACTGCATTCCGGTTTCGCTGCCTGCGTGAAAAATCATGCAGGCAACGTTTTTCGCAGCAGTTTGAAAACCGTAGCGGGGCTGCTATAATGGGCGCCTATGGGAGCCCATCTGGCTACCGCAAGGCACATGTGAATGCCTGTGGTTGCCAGATGCTTTGTTCATCCCTGCTGCTGCAAAGATGAACAAAGGGTTAATGTGTTAAATATATGTGGGCAACATGTCCCCAGGGAGTGGCCACCCTCCCTAGAGACATGTTGTCCAAATACACTGACATGTTAATGGTTAATAGGTTTATTACTATATTGCCGCTATTTGTCGGCTTTTAAAACTTCTGAATGAAAGCCAGCGGCTCCCCTGTGTAGTATCAGTACGTAATGTGCGTAACACATTGCAGGGCAGCATCCTCCATAAGGAGTTGTCCCTGGTGCTTACGCATATTACGTACTCATACTCCTGTTTACACCGAGGAGCCGCCGACTTTCATTCCTCTAGGGAGGATGGACACTCCCTGGAGACATATTGCTCATTTATATTTAACACATTAACCCTTTGTTCATCCCCGCAGCAGCAGGGATGAACTCACATCTGGTAATCGGATTGCTCCTACATGTGCAATCTGATTACCGGATGTGAGTTTAGGGATACATTTAGAATGCAAAATGTGTCTGAATGCACATGAGATTACCGAATCCTGAACTGGATGCGGTAACAGCATTTTGCATTCTAAATGTGACCCTAGCCATAGTTGAGTTTAAGAAACTTCAATCCAAATTCTCCTTGTATTAGACTTACATTTAGGTAATTACACTAAGATTACAGTGCTCTCTTTCTTTGTTCCGCAGTGCTGCAGGAGATGGAATTTTGCTGCCAAATTTTTAACAGTTTGAGTTTAAAGCTGATCACTGGGAACCTTATCCCCATGACAAATAGTGGCCAAAGTGTAGTTGGGCATCCTTCTATCAAAAATGTATTGCCTTATGTAGACACAATGCAACTTTTACCATACCCTATTACTCACCCAAATGGTTGATTTAAAGAGCCATTGTTCTTTATGGGCCACAGATATTGCACTATTTTGATTTTCTAGTTTTAAACTTTAAATTAGGTTTTTATGGTAATTTCCCCTTATTCTCACTTCACAGTCAACAAGTTAACATTTAGGTAAATTATTACAAATGCCTCAGCTCAACACCGAAACATCTGAGTATTGAAAAAGAGGCACAATATTCTAAATGTTTTTCAATTACAGAAAGCTGGAGTTGTAGCTTGAAGGTGGCCAGAGGAGCCATCATTTAGGGCAACATGACAAGTGTGAAATTGGAGCATTAGTAAAGTAGTTATCATGCATAGTTGACTTCTAGATAAAGGAGGCTCTTTGCAGTCTGTATACAGGCCGTTGGTTCTTGTGTAATGGATTATTTAACCTTTTTGATCAAAGTATCGTATAATACACTTTTGTTCCCAAACAGTAGTATGGAGGAACTAGGAGTTAAGTTCCTCATGCTTTTAACTGCTTTTAAATTTGAGAATAGCATATTTAATTACAGGTGAAGTCTAACATGGATTATAATTGTGTCTTAAATTGTTTTTCTGGGCATATTTTTGATTCCTTTTTCATAGACATTTTCAGACAGATTATTGTCTATGTGAAAAAGAAGAAGACAGTGTACATATAGGAGCACACCACGGTTGTATGAAAAAAGTGTGAACATAAAAATTGGTGTCGATGAAAACAGCACAGATTTCGTTCCTTAAGGCTGAAGGCACACTGTGCGAGGGACTCGCGGGAGTGCACTGCGAAGGAAACTCGCATTGCACTCAGACCAGTGTTGCCCTATCAGGCAGAGCAGACTGGTGCAAGTCCTCCGCACTGAAGTCGCATTGCGAATCAGAAGCGAGTGCAGTTGCATCATGCTGCGACTGCATGCGATTCTCACGTGCAAAAGGGGGCAATGCAAGTCTATGGGGGCGAGAAAATCTCACGCCCATACAGCACACTGTGCGATATTGGCACGAGTGTGCTGTCAAAATCGCTTCAAATTCGCCGGCTGTCAAAGCCGGTGATTTTGAATTTACCGCATTCCCAGTACAGTAATCAATAATGTTCCAGCGGTGTCACAGCAGCGCTGAAACATTATTGTTAAAAACACTCAGCTGCTAACAAAATAATAAAGTTATAGGGGTTAATCATCATGTTAACCCCCTCTCTAGGCTATGTGCTGCATATCGGCACATAGCCTGCAGATGCGGCTATTAAAAGCCGGTGTGTAAAGGGTTAAAATGGAGTTGGTGTGCTGCCATCATGTGTACACAGATTGTACGATCTTAACAAAATCAAGAATCACTTTGCTCAACAATAAAGCATATCCCGTTAACTGAAGCGACTCCCATTTGAGTCTGTTACACATGTACCCTTTCTTTATTAAAATCAGCTGCTCGCGTTCAATTACATTGTATCTTTCTACATTGATTCATTTTTTCAAAGAAATGAAAATTGCATTTTTGCCAATGTGCCAAATGCATATCAGATCAATCTGTTTTGAACACTAGTTTTTGAATGCAGATTTTGTATTCACAATTTTACCCTATTATCACATAGTTTGTTCCCTGGCATTATACACAACATGGCAAGAATGGTTTAGAAACACAGCATCTTCTGCAGCTGTTTCTAAATGTCACACAGTGAGCTAGCTGGCGTTGGGTTTGTAAAGCTTCTGGCAATTTCCCCATAGACCATATGTGTGCCTTGGACTCCAAGTCATGAGGACAAAGGATGCATCAAACTGATGTTGATTTTAAATTGACTTTGAAAAAACCCAATATTTCATTGTGACACATGAAACGACATGATATTAGGACCAATGTTTGATAGGTCAAAAGTTAGAAAAGAAATTGTTGATCATTTAATACAAAAGGGAATAATTTTAAGCTAGCTAAAGAGACATTGCTAAAATTAATAATGGAATAAAACATCCTGTATATAGAAAGTTACACAAATAAATATATTTTACTAGTTACGTTTGCTAACAACTTAGACTTGGCATGGGGTAGGGTTATAGTATATAACATACAGCACATGTATTAGAGAAACGTCTGTGACTGGGATCTGCAGCACACACGTTGGGTTTCCAAGGGAGACTAAAAAAAGAATGTAAGAAATGTAGAATCAAAGTTTTCCTGCGCTACTAAAAATGCATTAAAGAGATTGTCTGACCCCAAAATCCAAAATTTTTGTTCAAGCTAATCTGTGATGTATTGCAATTTAAAACAGCCCTATATATTTTGTTTTGTGTTTCGACATTTCGTTCATTTTTAATTTCACTACATAGCCTACATCCTGTTTGTTCACATGCTGCTTTCCAGACTGGCGAGCTTCACGTGTTTTTTTTCCAAAGCTCCCAGCCAGAACTAACACTGCCCCACTTAAATATCCATCGCTGTCCCCTTTCTGACTACTACACACACATTGGCTTTTAGTAAGCTGCCCTAGCATTGACTGAAGCAGTGACAGAGCAGTGATCTCATCTGCTTAAAGTGTACCTGCCAATTCAATTTTTATTTAATGATACTGTTGAGCAAGTGATTATAATAAACTTTCAAATATACTTCATAAGTGAAATCTAGAAGAAAACCTTTCAAAAACCTACCAGAAGATGTCCTCACTAGGCTGTTTCTTAACATGCCATATGCCCCCCACCTTATATGGCTGTATTCAGTGTGTGGAGCTGAAGACGGATTTCCCTGGCAACCAGGATATGTCAGGGTTAGAAACAGCCTAGTGTGGACAACTTCTGGAAGGTTTTTGAAAAGTTTACTTCCAGATTTCATTTCTGAAGTATATTTGTAAGTTAATTATAATCACTTGCACTACATTATTATTAGTGATGGGCGAGTCCTAAATTACTCGGGATCGCTTGACTCTAGCGAGTCCGAGCCCGGGACTCGCTACTCGTTGCAAGTCTAGCGAGTCCAATGTTATTGAATGGGGAAGCGAGTAATAGCGAGTAATGTGCGATTTACAAATCCCTGCCTGCCTGCCTACAGTCCTCTACACAGTACTCCTCTGTCCTCCTGGTAGCTCTCAGAAGAGCTGTTTGGGTTAAATATAAGGAATCTTGAAGTTTCCCTACACTGACTGACACTCCCTATGATCTGCTCCAGCATCTACCTCACCCTGCACTAGCTCAGATCGTCACAGGAATGTGGAGGAAATGGCGGTGGCAAGGCTTATATACAGCCTCACCTCTCATACATGACATAGGCATCACGATGGACAGAAGCCAATCATAGTCCTGCCACAACCAACATGACTGTGGCATTACTGATAATGATTGGCTAACATGCTTGTCCATCTTCACAAGTTTTCTGACCTTACCCGCTAGGCTGTCTCGGAAGCTTTGTCTGAACATAACAGATTCTGTATTCGCAGGTCCCGAATACAGTATACAGGACTCGGATTCGTAGACTCGCTCAGACTCGCTCAAACTCGCTCAGACTCGCTGCTGACAGCGGGTATCCGTGAAGCAGTGCGATTGTTTAAACGATTTGGGGAGATTCAAGCTACATAGCGATGTGATATAGCGAGTCTAGCGAGTGAGAAAAAGTAAACTCTGACAAAACTAGGATTGCCATTGACTTGCATTGGACTCGTTACTGTGCGAGTAATCGCTGGGAAACTCGCCGAGTACCGAGTCCTGCGAGTCCCTTACTACTCGCAGAGTAATGAGTCCTAGCGAGTAGACTCGCCCATCCCTAATTATTATTAAATATAAATTTAAATGGCGATTACACTTTAAGTGTAGCACCATTTACCTGAACATACACAGTGGTGATAGAACTGTCACATGTCCCTCTGTATTACCCCTAACACTTGTATGCTGTGAAGTGAAAAGTCTATAGCCATATGTGTGCAAGAATGTAATTACATACAGTATATCACAAAAGAGAGTACACCCCTCACATTTTTGTAAATATTTTATTATATCTTTTCATAGGACATCACTAAAGATATGACACTTTGATTTAATGTAAGGTTTTCAGTAAACAGGCTATATAACATTGTAAATTTTGTTGCCCTCGAAATAACTCAACATATAGCTATTAATGACTAAATTATTGTTTAAAAAGTGAGTACCCCCTAAGTAAAAATGACCAAATTGTGCCTTCTCTATGATGACATCACAGAGCTTCCATTTGAGGACACCCCACAGATGCTCAATCATTTAGGTCTAGTACCTTTACCCTCAGTTTCTTTAGAAAGTCAATGGTTGTCTTGCAAGTGTGTTTGGGGTCATTATCATGTTGCTATACTGCCATGTGGCGCAGTGTACAAATTATACATTAAAGGGGAAACACGTCACCAAAAGATATAAATACTTTATGTGGTCTTCTGCTGTATGATTTATGATAGTGCATAATGTGTGCTATCATACATTAGGCCATGAGCAGAGGTGAAGCACTGCATTGATTGATTCAGCACTGCCATGGTTTCCCCTCCCCCATATCAGTTTGGAAGATTCCTGTCCCCTGAAACTTTCTATGGATTGTCACTGTCTCCTCAGTCACAAGAAAGCATCCAGACATTTGTGCAGCATCTGTCAGACATGGTATAAACCCCAAGGTTCCATTATTATGCTCTGTTCCTTATACTATGCACCAAATATATATTTGCTTAAAAGATATCTATCTAGGTATCTATCTATTATCTATCTCTCACATGTCTATGTATTTATCTATCATATAGCTATAAATCTATCTGTAAATCTGTCTATCATCTATCTTATGAATTCATCCATCCATAATAAATAAGCAGCATGTCCATGACATTTTTGAAAGCTCAGTCACTTTCCAGGTACTATGAAATGCAGTATTTTTTCTGTTACATAACTGCATGTATAAATTGGATATGGGGGAGGTGAGACAATGCAGTGCCATATCAACCAATAAAGTGCTTTGCCTCTGTTCCCAGGCTAATATATGGCAGCACACATTATGCATAATAAGTTGTACAGCATGTATTGATATCTTCTTGGTGACATGTTTGCTATTTGAAGGGAGAACACCCCTGTTCTTACATTACATAGGATGTATATCAGGAGCAGTATGTACTATGACAATGGGGCCAGTGACCATGCCCCCTTGCCATACCCCCTGTTTATACAGAAGTATGAAGGGGCATAAATGTAAGGTGATCATGGAGCCCCTGGCTAGGACGCCTAGGTGACGTGTCCCAGTGGCCACACATGAGCTATTGGCAATGACGCAGGTCGGGGGCGGATACCGCTTCCGGTGATGCGCAAGGCATCACTTCTGGTCACGAGGACGCCGCTCCTGGATGCGGTATCTAGATATTAAAGGTGGGCAAACTCATGGCAATCCAATCTCTGATAAAGTGACCATTGTGACACACAAGGTCACGAAACGTGCATTGGGGTGGTCACGGGGACTCTCTATCCTCCAGTGCCTGGTGCATTAGGGTGCAATATCCATTTCAATGGGTAATTGATTTATATGGAACTGACTATTTACTTCCTTTAGGCTGTGGTTATTGGCTTGATTGTAAAATCCCTATTGTAGCACTTTATAAAAGGATAATGTTATCCCTATTTGACATATGCACTTTAGGTATGGGAAAATAATCTGCCTTACAGATCTGTACTATTATAAATGGAATGTAGACAATTTCTATAATGTAACTATACCCTTCTTGGACTGATTTGTACCTTGCACTTGGGCATTTCTGTCCTCCACTATGTGCCTTCTTTTGATGGGATAATAAACCCCTTTAACTGCATAATTTGAGCTTATTCTCTTTTTTTTTTATTGGTATATTTTAGCTGAGTTGCTCACTGAGGGAGGACTACAATCCGTAGATCCTGCCTCAGTATGGAAATTTTTGTGTATTAATAATTCTGCCAAACTCAAAGGTGGTTCCAGAAACTCTCTGTACATATACAAGCCTTGGGAAGTCCACTTCCCTCAAGAAATATTTGGGATAAATATTTATAAATATTTATCTCCAGAATAATAAAGTTCTATATAATATTCTTCAAACAATGTTCTTATCTTTTCTGTATCATTCACAATATTAACATGCGTACCTTTAATAACAAATATAGACCATCTTCATCTTGTACTGTCAAAAACTAGATAAAAATGTTGCTGGTCACCCTTATTGAGTACATGTACATCCATAAGCCACCTGCAAGGATTTATTTGCCATTTCTCATAAAAAATATTCAGTTGTTTCTGAGCTTCCAAACTCATTTATAGAAGAGTCTTATATAAGATGCACCTCTGACACATCAACATTTTATTGAAGCAGAATTTCCTCTATCCTGAGTCTTTTCTCACAACTACTGCAAGTAATTAGTAGGTCCCGTAGGACCGCTTTAGAGGCATCCTAAAGTATCTTGAAAGACATGGAAAATTGGTTAATAAGAAAAAAACTCACGGATAGAATGTCTTGTGTGATCCCAATTACCCACTAGCTCCATCCAGCACAAATTGAATTTAAGATAAGTGTGTAGATGTTTAGCCTCCAACTTTATCACCAATAGGTGAATGGCGTAAGATACCTCTCATGTGAAATAATAACCTTTAGCCCAGGGGATACATCTTAGGATTTACCCAAGCTATATCAATTCGAGACTGTACCTTGCACAATTCTTTATAATAATTTATTATTTATTGTTAAAGTACCTTTTATTTAATGGTAATTTACATTTGAAAAGGGGCATATATAATCAAAAACAAGTACAATAATCATGAACAATGCAAGGCACAGACAGTACAGAAGGAGAGAGAACCCTGCCCGCGAGGGCTCACAGTCTACAGGGGATGGGTGAGGATACAATAGGTGAGGGTAGAACTGGTCATACAGCAGTAAAATGGACTAAGGGTTAATGCAGAATGTTGGAAGAGGTAGGTCTTCAGGTTCCCTTTGAAGGTTTCCATGGTAGGTGAGTGTCTGATATGAAAAATGGTAGAGAGTTCCAGAGTATGAGGGATGCACAGGAGAAATCCTCTATGCAATTGTGGGAAGAGGAGATTAGAGGGGATGAGAGAAGGAGATCTTGTAAGGATCGAAGGTAAGTACTGGGAGACTAGGTCAAAGATGTAGAAAGGAAACAGTTTGTGTATGGATTTGAACTGAAGTCTTAGGGCAATGGGAAGCCAGTGAAGGGATTGGCAGAGAGGATAGATCAGGCAATAGTGAGGAGACAGGTTTATCAGTCAAGCAACAGATTTTAGGATAGATTGTAGGGGCGTGAGAGTGTGAGAAGGGATGCCACAGAACAGGTTGCAGTATTCGAGGGGGAGATGATGAGGACCTGCACTATTGTTTTTGCAGATTCTTGGTCAAGGAATGTATGGATCTGGGAAATATTTTTGAGTTGAAGTCAGCAGGAGGTGGAAAAGGCTTGGATATGTGGCTTGAAGAAGAGAGCAGAGTCAAGGGTAACCCCGAGCAGTGAGCATGTGGCACTGGGGAGAGTGAGCAGCCAATAACTTTGATGGATAGGGATGGGGAATTACAGGGGTCCAAGAACTGAACCTTGTGGGACACCAACAGATAGGGGGTGAGATGAGAAAGTGGTGAGTGAAAGATACTGAAAATCCAGTTGGTCACATATAAAGAGATCCAAGATAGGGCCATGTCTATGATGCCAAGAGATGAGAGAATCTGTAGGAGGAGGGAATGGTCCACTGTGTTGAAGGAAGAGAACAAGGCCAAGAGATGAAGGTCAGAGTAGGGTTGCTTGGCTGGCTTTGGCCTTTAGAAGGTCATTGGTGACTTTAGTTAGGACAGTTTAAGTTTCATAATGCAGTCAGAAGTCAGACTGTAACCGGTCTAAGAGGAGCAGAGGGAGAGGTGGGAGGACATTTCAAGATGGATATGCTGTTCCAGTAGTTTTGATGGATAAGGGAGAAGGGATATGGCGAAAGCTAGACACAGAGGATAGGTCAAGGGAGGGCTTTTAAGGATGGATGTGATTGATGCATGTTTAAAACTTGAGAAGAAGACACCAGTTGTTAGTGATAGGTTGAAAAGGTGAAATTCAGTTGGGATGAAGACTGCGGTGAGGTTGTGGATGAGGTGGGACAGGAGCGGGTCATGATAAAATTTGATCTGGAGAGTAGAGAGGAAAGCTCATCTTCTGTCATGGTGAGAAGCTGGTTTTGGAGGAAAAGGGCTGAGTAGTTATGACGAGTGTATGATTTGCAAAATTAGTCAAATTCTATCATATGATAACCCTAGCTGTAATTGGGTTTCTATGTATTACATTATGCTTCTAATCCAAAACAGTGTTTTTATATCATTAGTGACTATAAACGGACATGAAGCTTTATTGGTCTGAAACTACTTGATAAACAGTATTGAGGAGAAGGAAATAGGAATACACACAAAAGCCAGCACGCATTTCTTTTAATCTGGGGAAAAATAAAGGAAAAATATTATAACCGTCATAAAAAATATAGAAATAACATGACAGCTAATATGCACATGATTTAGGACAGCCACCCCTCTTAATGAGACGTTTGTGTCAAAAAAAGTTAAATTGGTTATTAAACTTGCCAATGGTATTTTGGCTAAATGAGTCTCCAATGGGCAAATTACATCTGGTAACAAATATCAACAGATGTAGAAGTTTTAGAAATCTAGTTTGGTTTGTTTGTTTTTTGCGATGTTCAAAATTCCTCATTGGCATCTTAAATAGTTTTAACAAAAAGGTAATTAGGAATCTTGTAATATATATTTTTATTGGGAAAATTAAATTTTTTTCTAAACACTTAAGCAAAAAAGTTTGTTTTTAATAATATGTATTGCTCCAGGACTTGACTGTGCAAATTTTAATACAGTGCTCTCCTAGTATATCTCAATGTATTATGTCAGGCTATCAAAGTTCCGTTATGCTAGGATCTTATTGGATTTTTAACATATAAACATCAAAAATAAAATTAAAATTGTGAGTCCAATCATATAAAAAACATAATGTCTAATGTTACCTATGTAAAAACACAAAAAGTTATACTGAAAATATATATAAGCACAACACAAGTACAAATTTGATAGTAATAATAAATGCATAGTACAGTGCTGTGCAAATTAATTGAGACAAAGCATTTTTTAAGTAAAATCATAAGTTGGGGTTACCAGTCAGTGATTCAAACCAGTTTTAACTGCTTTGAACAGGTGTGAGTGTACAACCTTGAGTAACAAAATGTGGTTTGACTGGTTTCAGTCAGAAAATAACAGCTAGCTGCCCCTTCAGCTTCAGTTGAGAGCTTGTTTCTGTGAGGAGTGGTTTAGTGTACTATTTCTTTGTGTGATTCGTGCCTGTAAAAATGGATGTTACTCCACGGAAGAGGTCTAGAATTATTACTCTTAATGAACATACAAGTCTGACTGTAAGAGAAATCGCTTCCACCGTTGGTATTGGAAAATCTACCGTTTCAAGAATAATTCACACACAATGAAACTGGATCGTTTTCTCCAAAACGAAAAGGGAAATGTGGAAGAAAAAGGAAAACGACACCAAGAACTGATAAAACACTTATCAGAAAGAGTAAAACTAATGCAAGAAAAACAAGTAAACACTTGCTTTGCCCCAATTAATTTGCACAGCACTGTAAGTATAGCCATATATCTACAAGGTATAAATATATATATGTCTTTTTGGAGACTATAAACCAACAAGTGACAGTCATATATGAACAGACCTCATGGAATAAGAAAGTGCATAGTGCAGAGATATGGTAAAATACCTTTTAATATATCCCTGAATCAATATGGAACAGGGTATAGAAGCGGTCTTATGGAGCGCTAGGAAGCAAACAAAGGATGGCAGGAGATGGTACAAGAATTAGTATAACAGACCTTTACTATTTCTCCATAAGCCACAATGCGTTTCAACGGTTAAATTGCCTTCATCAAGTGATACAGAAGAAGGCATATAGGAAATGACATTTATAGGGGTAGAGCTAACACTGATTGGACCACTTATTCTAATGAAATTAACCCTATACTTGCCAATGCCTAATCATATAGATTTATATACAATACAAATAAAAACATTGAAAAAATAAAAAATATATATAGGACACTCCAACCTATATCCATAGGTACAGTATAAAAAATCAGAAAAGTATCAAATATTAATCAAATCTTAAAACGATAAAAAACAATTATAAAATCCAGACAATTAAAAAGCATATAAAATGCTTTATAAAATTCTTCAAAATTTGCTATCTGAGCCTGAAAAAATTCACATACTCCTAAAAGAATAGATAGCTAAATAATACTCAAGACCTAAAGAACATTAATGTTTGGACACATTTTCAATCATTAAGTTGTGTCCCTTTGGAGAAAGTGTGCCTAGTTGTATATCCAAAAACTGTCTCTTTATTAATTTGCTCAAACGGTTTTGACCCTTTTCTGAAACATGATCAATGATGGTCAATTTCATTTTATTTGAGTCCTTTTGATGAAACATGCTGCAATGTCTCGAAACGCAGTGCATTTGATAGCCTGTTTGGGCTATTATGTTTGTGTTTGGTCATATGGGCATGTGCAGTTTGGATTGTGCAATCTAAATATTGGCGCACACAGGGGCTTTCCAATAGGTACACAATGTATGTGGTCTGACAGATGATCTTATGTTTTATTGAGAAGATTTCATTGGTGGTCCTAGATGAAAACGTTTTTACACCATTCTCAATTATGTCACAGCATAAACACTTTGGTGTGTTACAGGAGTACCACTCCCAGTGACTACTGTTGGTTGCTACTACTCTTTTCTCTTTATAGGATATGTTGCTGGGTGCAACCAAATTCCGTCAGCACCTATTCTTTCTGAATATGATGGTATGTTTCATCAGAATGTGTTTAGAACGGATGGGATCCGCTTTCAAAACCAAAACTTTTTCAGTAGGCCTTGGACTATGGTTCTTGATTGGCTGAACGTTGTGACTGTATTCAAGTTAATCTTTTCTACTGCTTCTTTTTGATGATCTACCTTTGAGACTCCAATTTTTTCCAGACAAGACTCCTGTGAAAGGTCACAGGTATTACTGTATGCGTCCTTCAGGAGTTTCTTTGGATATCCCTTATCAAGGAAACGTTTCTTTAAAACTTTTGATTCTGCTGCAAATTTTACGCACTTTCCAATACTGTAAGCAGGGCCGGCTCCAGATTTTTGTGGGCACCAGGCAAAAGAGTCTCAGTGGGCCCCCTTAACACACACACAGCACTGCTACATGCCCCATACATGCACATACAGACACACAAAGCTCTGCTACCTGAACACTACATACCAAGCTCTGCTACGTATACAATACATGCACATACAAACACATACAAAGCTCTGTTTCATGCACATACAAACACACACAGCTCTGCTACATGCACATACAAATGTAAAGGAAAAACAACAACAGCTTATAGTGCGCCTGTACACATGGGGTTGTTAGCAGGCGGTTCTTTTGCGTTTAAACTCACCTGGTCTGGTTATAAACCACAGCCCGTAGATAAGCTTATTAAATCAAGCAACGGAATCCTCCGGTATCGTCCTCGTGCTTCCTACGAGGTCTTTCTCGGGGAAACACTAGTGCCGGGCGGCGTCACGTGTCTAGTAAAGGGGCCGATCCAGCTGACGTCTTCTCAGGTGCTCTCCCTCCTCTGCAGCTCACTCCACCACTCTCCCCATAGGGAGTCAAAATGATACAAAAGGATGGAAGCGTGGTGTATGTTTGGGCGCTGAGGTAAGGAAGATCTCTGATGCTGGCTTCTTTTCCGGACTTTATTAAAATAATTGCAGTTATAATTATTCAAGCTTAAGGCTCTCAAAACCCACGATGCAATTCGACGTACACACACGTCTTTCTCAAGAAAGACGTGTGTGTACGTCGAAATGCATCGTGGGTTTTGAGAGCCTTAAGCTTGAATAATTATAACTGCAATTATTTTAATAAAGTCCGGAAAAGAAGCCAGCATCAGAGATCTTCCTTACCTCAGCGCCCAAACATACACCACGCTTCCATCCTTTTGTAACATGCACATACAAATACACACAACTCTGTTACATGCACATACAGATACACATGCAGCTCTGCTGCATGCACAATACATGCACACACAAACACACACAGCTCTGCCACATGCACATACAAACACACAGCTGTTACATGCACATACTGATACACACACAGCTCTGCTACATGGACACTATATACTCAGTTCTGCTACATGTACAATACATGCACATACAAACACACACAGCTCTATTACATGTACAATGCATACACATACAGATATACACAGACAGACACACACATACAGATATACACACACAGTCACACACACATACAGATATACACACACAGCCACACACACACATTCAGATATACACACACATACAGACACATATACAGATATACAGACACACATACAGATATACACACACATTCAGATATATACACGCACGCACATTCAGATATACAGACACATACAGATATACACACATACAGATATATACACACATACAGATATGCACACACACATACAGATATACAGTTAGGGCCAGAAATATTTGGACAGTGACACAATTTTCGCGAGTTGGGCTCTGCATGCCACCACATTGGATTTGAAATGAAACCTCTACAACAGAATTCAAGTGCAGATTGTAACGTTTAATTTGAAGGGTTGAACAAAAATATCTGATAGAAAATGTAGGAATTGTACACATTTCTTTACAAACACTCCACATTTTAGGAGGTAAAAAGTAATTGGACAAATAAACATAACCCAAACAAAATATTTTTATTTTCAATATTTTGTTGCGAATCCTTTGGAGGCAATCACTGCCTTAAGTCTGGAACCCATGGACATCACCAAACGCTGGGTTTCCTCCTTCTTAATGCTTTGCCAGGCCTTTACAGCCGCAGCCTTCAGGTCTTGCTTGTTTGTGGGTCTTTCCGTCTTAAGTCTGGATTTCAGCAAGTGAAATGCATGCTCAATTGGGTTAAGATCTGGTGATTGACTTGGCCATTGCAGAATGTTCCACTTTTTTGCACTCATGAACTCCTGGGTAGCTTTGGCTGTATGCTTGGGGTCATTGTCCATCTGTACTATGAAGCGCCGTCCAATCAACTTTGCAGCATTTGGCTGAATCTGGGCTGAAAGTATATCCCGGTACACTTCAGAATTCATCCGGCTACTCTTGTCTGCTGTTATGTCATCAATAAACACAAGTGACCCAGTGCCATTGAAAGCCATGCATGCCCATGCCATCACGTTGCCTCCACCATGTTTTACAGAGGATGTGGTGTGCCTTGGATCATGTGCCGTTCCCTTTCTTCTCCAAACTTTTTTCTTCCCATCATTCTGGTACAGGTTGATCTTTGTCTCATCTGTCCATAGAATACTTTTCCAGAACTGAGCTGGCTTCTTGAGGTGTTTTTCAGCAAATTTAACTCTGGCCTGTCTATTTTTGGAATTGATGAATGGTTTGCATCTAGATGTGAACCCTTTGTATTTACTGTCATGGAGTCTTCTCTTTACTGTTGACTTAGAGACAGATACACCTACTTCACTGAGAGTGTTCTGGACTTCAGTTGATGTTGTGAACGGGTTCTTCTTCACCAAATAAAGTATGCGACGATCATCCACCACTGTTGTCATCCGTGGACGCCCAGGCCTTTTAGAGTTCCCAAGCTCACCAGTCAATTCCTTTTTTCTCAGAATGTACCCAACTGTTGATTTTGCTACTCCAAGCATGTCTGCTATCTCTCTGATGGATTTTTTTCTTTTTTTTCAGCCTCAGGATGTTCTGCTTCACCTCAATTGAGAGTTCCTTTGACCGCATGTTGTCTGGTCACATCAACAGCTTCCAAATGCAAAACCACACACCTGGAATCCACCCCTGACCTTTTAACTACTTCATTGATTACAGGTTAACGAGGGAGACGCCTTCAGAGTTAAATGCAGCCCTTAGAGTCCAGTGTCCAATTACTTTTGGTCCCTTGAAAAAGAGGAGGCTATGCATTACAGAGCTATGATTCCTAAACCCTTTCTCCGATTTCTCCAATTTGGATGTGGAAACTCTCATATTGCAGCTGGGAGTGTGCACTTTCTGCCCTTATTATATATATAATTGTATTTCTGAACATGTTTTTGTAAACAGCTAAAATAACACAACTTGTGTCACTGTCCAAATATTTCTGGCCCTAACTGTACACACATACATAAAGATATACAGATACAAACACAGATATACAGACACACATACATACAGTTGTGGCCAAAAGTATTGACACCCCTGCAATTCTGTCAGATAATACTTAGTTTCTTCCTGAAAATGATTGCAATCACAAATTCGTCGGCATGGTGAATTATGGGATTCCAGGTTGTCCAGACATAAGTGGATGACAGACAATTTAAGCTAAGTATATATTAGATTATCAACAGGATAGGTAATAAATGTATGAGTGCACAGTTATGAGACCTCCATTGGCCAAAACTCCCCTCTGCGAATGGACTGCTCTTCTCACTTTCTATATTGGTTCCACATGTTCACCACTGCTCCATTACTGTTGAAGACTGTGAAAACCCTAATCTAAAAATCTATGGGTCACTCAACAGCTGTGATCATAGCAATCATATACTTATTATCTATGATATTTTAGAAACAAAGCTGGGACAGGAAAATGTAGAAATGTGAACAGGCCTATATAGCAAGTTCACTACCAAAGCTAAATTGTATGAAATAACAACTAGAAAACAAAAAAAAGATGTATAAACGGTCTCCAAATACCTTGCAAGACAAAGGTAAAAGCTAATACTATAAAAAGAAGGGTACTTGGTACATACCTTTTATGCAAAAAACGTACTTTAAGCCATTCCATCGCGACAAGATGACCCTCTTCAGAACGGCCCCTACACTAAGCGTATTATGACCTGCTGCTGTATGTAACAACCTCACAAGCAGCAGGGTGCTGTATGTGAACTGTGTCCAAATGGATCATAGATGGAATGTATTATGGCTATTTCTGCTCAGCAGGAGGGAGGTGGGGCCCTCCAACTTATCAGGAGACAAGTGCTTAAGTCAATTTAGAAACAAAGCTGAGACAGAAAAAAGTAGTAATGTGAACAGGCCTGTATAGCAAGTTCACCACCAACACCAAATTGTACGAAATGACAACTAGAAAACAAAAAAAGTATGTGTAAAGTGTCTCCAAATACCTTTCAAGAGAAAAGTAAAAGCTAATGCTATAAAAACAAGGATACTTGGTATATACCTCTTTTGCAAAAAACATACACAGTTTGGACACAGTTCACGCACTGCACCATGCTGCTTGTGAGGTTGTTACATACAGCAGCAGGTCATAATGCGCTTAGTGTAGGGGCCTTTCCGAAGAGAGTCACCTTGTCGCGGTGGCATGGCTTAAAGTACGTTTTTTGCAAAAAAGGTATGTACCAAATACCCTTGTTTTTATAGCATTAGCTTTTACTTTTCTCTTGCAAGGTATTTGGAACCACTTTACACATACTTTTTTGTTTTCTAGTTGTTATTATCTATGATGTAGATAAAGGCCACGTCACACACACAGATATCTGTGCAGAGATTGTTCACAGATCTCTGGTTGCAATGAAACCATGGACACATTGTTACATTTGTACACAGCCACAAAATGGAACACTGTGTCCACGATTTCACTGCAACCAGAGATCTGCAAACAATCTCTGCACAGCTATCTGTGTGTGTGACGTGGCCCTAAGAGATATTTGTTGTTTATTGGACAACCTCTTTATGCTTGTATGATCATAGAGGTTACTGGAGCCATCTTCAATCATGAAAATAGGGGGTCTAAAAGTTCCTTATGTAAATGGAACCATAATTAGAATGGGGGCAATGGGAGAAATGTGCCTCTGTATAGCATAGAGTTCAATGCATTTGGAAATTTATAGAGATGCTGGAAAAAAAGCTTCATGTATCTAACATCTTAGGTTCTTATAGAGGAAATTGTTAACTGTTTAATTTGCTTATTGCCAATTTTATTAGGAATAATGCATTTTTTATGAAAATAAAGTAATCAAACTCTTATATTTTTAAGAGCTATATTTGATGAGCAGTATGACAAAACATTGACGGCACTCTAGAAAGGAAGAGATATAATAGATTATGTTGGACAAGTAATGGCATTTCTGGCTGCTCTTGAAGTATAAATGTTCCTGATGGCAATAATCAGGCTAAGATGCAGCAGTAGTAAGTATAAATATATCCTATAAGATGTCAGTCCGAGACGAGTTTTATGGATTTGCATAATTATTCTGTCACTTCTGTTGAAATGACATAATTAATGTTATGATTTTAAGTCATAAATGTCACGAAATGAAATATTGCTCGCTGGTGCTTTCCAAAAATCATAATATTTATATGACAATAGAATATGAGTAAAGGAAATAGATATGTTATGGAATGAAAAATCAGTCCTTAGGAGTCAGGACAAAACATTTTTCAATAATTCTCTATTTCCTTCTATCAGGTAACAGTACAATTACAATATCAGCAAACTCATATGATTTGTGATTGTAAATTTGAAAGTTGTAAAAAAATATTTCTGAACTGCAAATGTAGATGTTAATATTTGAGTCAAGTGAATCTCCTCAAATTCAATTCACTTAAAATCAATTCATTCATATCTATTTAATATGCATATAGAAACATGTAAGACTGTCAGAAGAGGTTTAACGATGAACATTTAACCAAATTTACATCTTACAAAAGGGCAGTGTTCCCAAATAATGTACTATCATGTCATAGATCTGCAGACATGGAGGTTAAACCAGTGACCAGGAAAACAAAGGCATCCCCTGGTCCTTCAATAATATGTAGCAGGTATTTCTTGGCATCTGACCACGGCATTTTTAGCTTAAAAAAACACCACTAAGGCCGGCTTCACACCATGGTGTAATCAGATCCGGGGCTGTCTGGAGTAAGCCCCAGACCGGATTTTGGCCCCATAGTATCCTATGGGGCAGATGGAGCCAGATGGTAACTCTCTGCCATCTGGTTTCCATGTGACCAGGAGAATCCGGGAGGAATCGAATTTTTCTCCCGGACACAAAATCGGAGCGTGCAGTATTTTTGTGTCCGCAGAGAAAAATCTCCCCAAATTGGATCCTCCCGGATTCTCCCGGATCCAGGGCAATCCGGCACTCCCTAACATGGGAGTCTATGGGGCCGGATTGCCCCGATCTGGGAGGATCCGGCAGCCGGACATCGGCGGCTGCACGCTGCTGTAATTTCAGGACCGCGGCTAGCTCCTTGCTAGCAGCGATCTTGAATAATCAGCGGCTGCAGCTGCAATTAGCAGCATTCGTCTGCACACAGGACCAGAGGACATATTTGCCCTCTAGTTCTGTTTGCAAATCTGGTCCGGGGTTGTCAGGTTCATCCCTGACAGCCCTGGATCGGATTTCACAGTGGTGTGAAGTCGGCCTAAGGCTGCTTGCACATCTGGGGTAAGGTGTAATTCCCGGCAGATGTCACCACATCTGCCAGATGTGCCGCATAACAGCCAACTTGCAGCACCAATCCATCAAACGCCATTCATTCTCTATGGGGCTTGCGGTCGGGTGCGGCAAGTGCGGTATTGCTAGCAATGGGTTTTTTTTTCAGTGCCGCAAGCGCCACAATTGCCAGATTTGGCAACACAGCACTTGCCGCACCCAACCGCAAGCCCCATAGAGAATGAATGGGGCTTGCCGGAACGGTGCCGCAAGTTGTCCGTTATGTGCCAGATCCGACAGATGCGGTGACATCTGCCGGACCTGTCGGGAATTACACTTTACTGCAGATGTGAAAACAAGATAGACAGCTAGAAAAACAGCATAAACAATGTGATGTGTGCTTTGTTTTGTGTTTCACACAAAAATACTGACCATACAGTAGACCCAATCTAGTAGAAAAAAATATATTGGGGCCATTAATCGCAAACAGAATTTGTGTACAAAAATGAGTTCATAATTAAGGGTTTATAAGAAGCAGCTGGTTGGGGCTTCCAGTCCTTTGGAAGTTCACTGAGCTGTAGGTTGTATTTCTGCTAAAGGGGGTAAAAAAAAAAAAAAAAAACTCCTTAAATCTTCTTCCTAAGTGAGCGTGACGAGCTGAGTGTGACCGGAGTGTAAGTGCGAACGGAAGTAAGTGTGTGACTTGTGATTCACTGACTTTGGATTCAGGGAGTTTGGAAGGGAGGACTTACTGAATTGCTGGTTGTATTTTATTAATACTTTACATTTCTTTTTATTTATCTGTCTGGTACAATCCCCATTAGGAAATGAGCTCCATAATTGACAATGCCATCCAGTGTACATCTTGCCACATGTATGCAATCCTTGAACAGCCGGTCGAGGGTGCATACTGCTGTGTGAGATGTGAGCATGCTGTGCATTTGAAAGCCTAGATAATGGATCTAAATCAACAGCTGGTGACGCTGAGATCCATAGACAATATGGAAAGGAGTCTGCTGCTCACTGAACAGCTGCTCAATGGGATAGATGTGGGCAGATGAGGGGGGTGTCAGTACAGGGATAGCACTGCTGCAAGAAGGCATGGCCTCTGAAAGCCAGAGGAGTGTCTGCTCCACTAAGGGGAAAAACAGGAGAGCAGGGCAGGCCAGACAAGTGCTGGTAGTGGGGGACTCAATTATTAGGGGAACAGATAGGGCAATCTGTCACAAAGACAGGGATCGTCGAACAGTGTGCTACCTACCTGGCACTCGAGTACGGCACATCGCTGATCGGTTTGACAGATTACTGGGATCGGCTGGTGAGGACCCAGCGATCATGGTGCACATTGGCACAAATAACAAAGTTAGAGGTAGGTGGAAGGTCCTGAAAGATGATTTCAGGGAATTAGGCTGCAAGCTTAAGGCAAGGACCTCCAAGGTAGTATTCTCTGAAATACTGCCTGTACCTCATGCCACACCACAGAGGCAAAGGGAGATTAGGGAGATAAATAAGTGGCTCAGGAATTAGTGTAGAAAGGAGGGGTTTGGGTTCCTGGAGAACTGGGCCGACTTCTCTGTTGGCTACAGGTTCTATGCTAGGGATGGGCTGCACCTCAATGGGGAGCGTGCAGCTGTGCTGAGGGAGAAAATGGCTAGAAGGTTGGAGGAGTGTTTAAACTAGGGATTGGGATGGAGGGTATTCATTGTACAGGAGGGGAAGGTAGTGTAAATAGTAACCTGGGCACAAGGAATAAAATTGGGGGTGGCATGGCGGGTGGGTTAGAACAGTCAATATAGTAGGAAGAAACATAGGTAAAGAGAGATGCATAAAGTGCATGTACAGTATACTAATGCCAGAAGCCTCACCAACAAAATGGAGGAATTAGAATTAATTTTGTTGGAAAATAATTATGACATGGTTGGGTTATCAGAGAAAGCAAATGGGAGACGTTTATTAGAATCTTGAATAAGACCTGTGCACAATATATACCCTTTGGGAATAAACATGCTAGAAATAGGAGGAAACCACTATGGCTAAATAAGGCTGTAAGGGGCACAATAGGTGACAAAAATAAAGCATCTAGGGAATTAAAGCAAGTAGGTAGTGGAGAACACATTGGTTGTCCTTTGATGTGATGGCATTGAATTTGTAAATAAATTTTCAGAACCATAAAGACTCGAGTGCTGGAATCTTATAAGTGGATTAATGATCTGCACCTCCGTCCGAAGCCAGGATTGTTCCATGCACCGTCTGCAGGAGCTGAGGTTCTATTGATTACATCCTGGTGAGCAAAAAAACTCCCCCTCCCATTTTCCCTATCATTCATAGGTAGTGATGAGGCATTAAATAAATACAGAAAATTAAATAACATCTGTAAAAATCAAATCAAGGCAGCAAAGATTGAGACAGAAAGACTCTATGCAAGAGAAAGTAAAAAAAAATCCCAAAATATTCTTTAACTACATAAATAGTAAGAAACTAAAACATGATTGTGTTGGCCCCCTTAAAATAGTCTGGGTGAAATAGTGGATGAGGATGAGGAAAAAGCCAATATGCTAAATTACTTTTTTGCAACAGTATTTACACAATAATATCCCATGACAGGCAACATGATCAGTGATAACAAAAACTCTCCATTAAGTGTAACCTGCTTAACCCAACAAGAAGTACAGCACCGTCTAAAAATCAATAAAGTTGACAAATCCCCAGGCCCGGATGGGATACACCCCAGTGTACTGCAGGAATTAAGTACCGTCATAGATAAACCACTATTTTTAATCTTCAAAGATTCCATAATAACAGGGTCTGTACCACAGGACTGGCATATAGCAAATGTGGTGCAAATATTCAAAAAGGGGACAAAAACTGAACTTGGAAATTATAGGCGAGTAAGCTTAACCTCCACTGTGGGTAAAATCCTAGAGGGTTTTCTAAGAGATGCTATACTGGAGTATCTGAATGAAAATAACCTCATGACCCAATATCAACATGGGTTTACGAGGGTCCGTTATTGTCGAACTAATCTAATAAGCTTCTATGAAGAGGTAAGTTCTGGACTGGACCAAATAAATGCAGTGGACATGGTGTATATGGACTTTTCAAAAGCTTTTGATACGGTGCCACACAAAAAGTTGATACATAAAATGAGAGCAATGGGGATAGGGGAAAACATTTGTAAGTGGGTTAAGAACTGGCTCAGTGATAGGAAACAAAGGGTGGTTATTAATGGAACACACTCAGAATGGGTCATAGCTAACAGTGGGGTACCACAAGGGTCAGTATTGGGGCCGCTTCTTTTTAACATATTTATTAATGACCTTGTAAGGGGCATACAGAGTAGAATCTCAATATTTGCAGATGACACTAAACTCTGTAGGGTAATCAATACAGAGGAGAACAATTTTATATTACAGGAAGATTTATGTAAACTAGAAGCTTGGGCTGATAAATGGCAAATGAGCTTTAATGGGGATAAATGTAAGATCATGCACTTGGGCAGAGGAAACAAAATGTATAATTATGGTCTTAATTGTAAAACACTGGCAAAACTACCACTGAAAAAGACCTGGGTGTATGGTTAGATGATAAACTTACAGCTGCTGCAAAGGCAAATAAAATAATGGGATGCATTAAAAGAAGCATAGATACTCATAGGGAGAACATAATTTTACCTCTATTCAGGTCACTAGTGCGATCACACTTACAATACTCTGTACAATTCTGGTCTCCGGTGTATAAGAAAGACATAGCTGGACTAGAGCGGGTGCAGAGAGGAATTAGACAACAAGATTGTGCAAATAATAATATCTTTTAATCGATTTTTTGTGTCCTGGCACTGGAAGAGGTGGGCCCCTAGACAAAGCAAACAGGAGCTCAGCGCCATCTTGGCGGTGCAGGGATTACAACGCAGCTACACTCTACTACAAATGAAGAAAAAAAATTGAGTCCAGCTCAAACAGGAATGGAGTTTTTCTTTTTTATTTAATAATAAAAAAAAGTGCTTACAGAAGAAAAATGTACATGTTAGTGTGACTTTTCATTACTGAATAAAAAAGAAAAACTCTATTCCTGTTTGAGTTGGACTCGATTTCTTTTTCTTCATTTTGATTACAAAGGCCAAGGCGAGGCTGATGTCTGAGCTCCAGGTGCATTTGCAGAGAGCATTTGGGTGAGCTAGAACATTTATTTTTACTCTCCTACAGTTTGCTACTGTGTGCCTGCAGTACACAGCCAATTATATTAATCCCTTCATGACCTATTACATACATATACATCATAGACCGCCTCCCTTTCATGCGAGCTCATGCTGTAAGCTCACATCCTTTCCCCCCACATCTCAGCTGATCTCACAAGCTGAGATGCGTATCTATCAGCAGATGTCAGATCCGTGATCTGATCGGTACTGTTAACCCTTTGGATCACCCTGTCAGTGACTGACTGCGTGATCCAAAGCACCCGGCGGGGATCGCACTGATCCCTGCCATAATCGCAGGTCCCTTGAAGTACAGGGCCTGCATGCTGTTACCTAGACAACCTAGGGTCCTCTGATGGTCCCGGAAGCTGTCCTGAAACACTTCCTGCCTTCGATGTCCCAGTGACATGACTGGCAGGGAGTGATAATTTCTCCAGTCTTTAGATGAGCAGTAGGTCATCTAAAGACAAGAGAAGTATTTGCAGTGTGCAGCACTAAGGTCCTCTAGTAAGACCATGTAAAATAATGAAAAAAATTTTTTTTTAAAGTATGAAAAAAACATAAAAGTTCAAATTACCCTCCTTTTGCACCATCAAAAATGAAACTATCAATAAAAATAATAAAAATACACACATTTGGTATTGCCGCGTTCAGACATGCCCGATCTATCCAAATATAAAAATCAACTTATCTGAACTGCAAACTACATAACGGAAAAAAAAGTACAAAAGCCAAAATTACATTTGTTTGGTAGTCACAACATTGAAATAAAATGCAATAACGGGCGATCAAAACATCACACCTATCCACAAAATGGTATCATTTGAAATGTCAGCTCAAGCTACAAAAAATAAGCCATCACACAGCTCAAGATCACAAAAAATGAGAACACTATGGGTGGTGGAAAATGGCAAAAAAGCAAAATTCTTTTTCTTTAAAAACTTCTGAATTTTTTTCACTACTTAGAAAACAGTAAAAGTATACATGTTTGGAATCTATGAACTCGTACCACCCCGAGGCATCATATCGACATGTCAGTTTTACCATATGGTGAACATGGTGAATGAAAAATAAAAAAAACAAACATGTAATTGCATGGATCCACCACAAGATATGCCTGCTCTAGAGAATGTCATCTTCCTCACCACCCCAGAGGCAGAGGGTGCTTTAGCACCAGAACTGGAGCAGGCCTCACAGGAGATGAACACATATGGGAGTTGGAAGTCGACCTCATATGGGCCTCATATGTATACATATTTTCACCTTTTGTATAATAATGTTTTTAAAATGTATGGTTATTTAAAACTGTAACTATATCAAATTATATTTACATTTGCCTTTTTGGAATTTTGAATCCATTATACTTGCTGAATACCTTTAATTAACTCCACCTTGGCGGCTTTCAGTGGGGTGGTATGTCTTTTTTCTTTTGTAATTAAATTTCTTCATGGGATTGATTACTTTTTCTTGCTCCCTATTCTATGACTAAAGACATTATTATTAGGGATGGGCGAAGCACAATTCAATTTTTATTTTTATTTTTTTTAAATTAATTAAAAAAAATGTAAAAAAAAAACTAATTTAGGGACTGAATCTTTATTAGCCCCTCAAGTGGTTATTAACCCCATTTCAAAAGGAGGGGTTAATAAAGATGCAGTCCCTAAAACTTTTTTTTTTGTGTTTTTTTAATGGACTTTTCAAAAAAATTTGACATGGGCTTCACCGTATTTTTGTATGCCAGCCAGGTATAGCAGGCAGGAACGGGCTGGCCCCGAACCCTCAGCGGCCTATTGGTACCTGGCCGGACACAACAATATAGGGAAGCCCTTTTTTTTATTATTTCGTGAATTGCATGAAATAATAAGAAAAAAAAAATACATGTGGCTTCGCCCTATTTTGGTGTCCAGTCAGGTACAACTAGGCAGCTGGGGGCTGGAATCCGCAGCGCAGGGAAGCCCAAGCTTTCTGAGCCCCCCATCCCTGCTGCGAATTGCAATCTGCAGCCTCCCCAGAAAATGGCACGTTCATAGAAGCGCCATTTTAGGGCGCTGTACCCAAGTCATCCACGGCCCTGGTGCAGTGGCTATAATAGGGTTAGGGCCAGCTTGTAGCTGTATTATCAGCTGGCTCTAAGCCCGAAATTCATGGGGTCACGCCAATATTAGACATGACTGCCATGAATTTCTTGTAAAGTATTAAAGAAAAACACAACACAGAGAAAAAATATTTTATTAGAAATAAAACAAAAAACTTAGAGACTTCATCTTTATTAAAAAAATAATCTTCAGTCCGACGTAGTCCAAAAGGGAAGCAATTTCAGCTCTGCTACATCGCTCTGCATAGATGACACATGTCTATGCAGAGCGAGAGCAGGCTGAATCTGACTGTAACAGACAGGGTTCACGCGAGTTCATAGCCCGGGCCATGACCACGGGTGAACCCTGCTGTCACAGTCGAACACTGAGGAGCGCAGGCCGGAAAATGCCGACGACTGCCAACTGTGCAGTGAATAATACCGGAAGTTAATGAGTGGCCCCGGAAGCAGAAGTGGCCATGAGAGGAGATGGGAAGACGCGTCGCGGGAGCGGTAAGTATGATTATGATGCTTATTAAAGTTATATATCTTTTTTTTACAGCCCCCCGCCCCACCCCTTCCATCCCATGTCAGTAAAGTTCAAGCTTGGGGGTTTGGACACAAGTTTGTGTCTTCCTGGCCCCGAGCTCGAACTTTACAAAAAATTCGGGCGACCCCGTCGATCCCAAGTAACGGGGGGTTCGCCCATCACTAGTTATCACCAGAAATGAGTAAGAGAGAGACATGATTGTCTTTTGTGCTTTTAAACTATTTTAATGAATTTCAAATAAAGACTGAAGATCTTTTTAACTACATTCCTTGATTGAGGTGCTTCTTGAATCCTTTTCTCACTTGAATTTTCTACTTTATCTGCGGAGTCAAACTGTACATCGAAGTCTGGGTGACCTCCTTGATTATTACCCAGACTTAGGCATTGTGTTTGCTGGAAGGCATGCCGAGCAGTTCTTAAAGGGAACCTGTCACCTCGATCTACCCCCCTAACCTTTCACTAGCTGTCCCTGCACCTTTCTAGCTGATCCCTAACCATCCCTGTCTCACCTAAAAGGGCCCTACAAAGATTAAGAAAAAGACTTATATACTTATGTGTGGTCTGCATCCATAGTCTGCGATGGCCTAGCTCTGGGGCTCCATTCTTCCCACCTCACTTGCTGGCAGCACGCCTTGCTGGGCGTCATCGTTGTTCTTCTATTCCACCTCTATTTCAAGTTTCCACCTCTTCTGCTGCAATCAGAAGCCGTCCGGGATGTTATATCCAGCGCGGTGCATTGTGGGGGCTTATGACGTCACCAGTTCAACTTCACTATGCACATTGCGCATGCCCAGGACCCAGGCTGTACTACATGACCAGCCCCCACAATGCACCGGGCCGGATAGGACGATCCGGCTGGCTTCTGATTGCAGCACAAGAGGCGGGAACATTGAAATAGAGAGGGAATAGAAGAACAACGATGACGCCCAGTGGGGCGTGCTGCAAGTAACTAGGAGGGAAGAATGGAGCCCCAGAGCCCGCTCATCGCAGACTATAGATGCAGACTACACATAAGTATATAACTCTATATAACATATTTTCTTAATCTTTATAGTGCCCTTTTAGGTGAGACAGGGATGGTTAGGGATCAGCTAGGAAGGTGCAGGGACAGGTAGTGATAGGTTAGGGGGGTAGATCGAGGTGACAGGTTCCCTTTAGGAAAATGTCCAGTTTGACCAGAATAGAAGCTGAGTCCGAAATAGGTACGACATCTCCTCTCAACAACCCTTGAGTTGGCTGCTTCAACCTCCATAGGATTCACCCCAATAAAGTGAACTGAACCAGGAAAAATGCATGAAACTTCCTGTCGTATATTGCATATCTAACATTCTTAGATCTATGCGGATAGCCTGAGTCGTAGACTCTCCCAATGAACAAGGTGAATTGTGGAGAGCCAGAGCATCCTTAAGAATATCAGAAAGGCCTCTATGGAAATGACACCTTAGAGCAGTGTCATTCTACAGGACTTCAGAGGACCATTGATGATACTCAAAACAATAATCCTCAATGTTGTGCCCCCCACTCCCCCGCATCAGGTTCATGATCTTTGCCTCAGCCATCTGGACCCTTTGAGGTTTCTCATAGATCATCGCTAGTGTATCAAAAAGGCATAAAAAGAAGGCTGTTCTGGTGCTAGTGAAGACAAAGAAAATGCCGAGGACCTCAGGAATTTGAAATGATTACTCACACATTCTGGGTCTCATTCCCAGAGGACCTGGGTAACAAGGTAAAAAATAGTTTAAAGCTCTCTTTGAACTATTCTTTTTCCACTGAAAATGTATCAGGATGTGCTACCACAGGTTCTGTAGAGTCTAATTGCACATAAGATGGTCCAAAAAATCATGACTACAGTCGGTAATAGTGGGCTCTAGGAAGCGTCCAAAGTACTAGAAAGCTGACCCTGTAATTGGGATCTCCCAGAACCAGAATAGACAAATACTGTGCTGTCACTTAACTCATTGATAGCTCAGCACAGCTAGATAGCAGCCAGCACACAATCCCTTAATGCATGCTAGATGCACTACGAGGTGGAATCGTGGCAGAATTTCTACACATAGAGCTTACAAATTTTAAATTGGCTCTTGTTTCTATGATATCAAAGGGCTTACCCATTGTGATATGCATGTCAAATATCACATGACCGTGAGCGGCCAATCACAGATCTTGGTAAGTCCAGGAAGTTCAGTACATGTGGATATCTCAGCTCCCGGCTCCCCGAACACATGGCAGAGGGTAAGTATTTAATTTTTATTATTTTTAAGACATTTGGATTACTTTTATTTACGTTTCGCAGTGTATACTAATACACTACGAACCCCAAAAGGGGCTATCACAAATGTCACACAGGGGAGGAACACAGGATTCTTCCTCCCCTGTGTGATATCACTTCTCCCCTGCACTTTTGAGGGAGAAGTACGCCCACAAAAAAAAACGCGGTGTGTGAATGCCCTGTGTTTTTTTATGCTGCTTTTTTGCAGTGCGGTAAAAAAAGCGCTACATTTGAACGTAGCCTTACTGCTCTACATAATTAATGCATAAATGTATCAGTTCATTGAAACATTATTTTGTAAATATAAAGATGCAGAATATTTTGTTATGCTAATTTTCAGATATTTATTTAGCAAAAACATAGCAACAACTCAAATAACTACCGTAAAACATGTTTAAACACTTTTACAAGTGATAAACAGTTACAGAAATTGCACTACGAAATTTCGTCCTTATTCAGTGACAACTGTTATTAATTTGTCTCTTGTACTCCTACATCTCATAATATCTTACAATTATCCAACAGTAATTTGCCAGCATTGATGGATTCCATTTTCCTTGATATCTTTCGTCTGTAGCCAAAATATCTCAGTGAAATTTGTCACCGTGCTTGTTGCTCACTGCACCGCAGTTTGGTGGGAAAAAGTCTTGATGCAAATGTAAGAAATTAATCTTTAAGGGCATGCTACAGCCAAGATTCTTATATGTTTTGAGGAGATTTTCCACCAACTATTCATATTTATCTGGTCTTGAGTTTCTCAAAAAATTAGTTACAACTAATGCGCTTGCAACAAAAGGAGAAACTACTCATCTTGAAGACGCTTACTTATCTGAAGTCCAATAAAGACCCCTTATTTCATCTTTGACACCCTCAACCTTGGAAATGATTCAATGAAATATTTGAATGTTTACAAAAAAAGCACATATATGCCTCACCATGCATTCAATTCATCCTGCTGCTCACATCTTCTGGGCTCAGACCCACAATGCCGTGACTCACGGCCAGTATACATAAGGAAATATTTGAATGCTTTTGCATTTTTATCCATAGTCTTTACAAAGTTCTTCATAAGGCCTAACTTGATATGGAATAGCGGTAACAAAACCTTACGTCGGTCAACAAGTGCTGAATGCAGGACCTTTTTACTCCCTGGCTGAAAAGAATATTGGAGAGACAACAGATTTTAATGTAGTGATATTCTCTTGCACAAGTATTCCACTCACAAAGGAAGCAGCAGTATTTTGTGTATCCACCCTGGAGGCCAAGTAAGAGGGAAACCGCCTTTAAGTCACCACAGAGGGGCTGAAAATGTTGGTCATAGTTTAGGCACCTCAACTGCTGTTTCATTTTATCATAGGTGTCTTTCATGTGGACTGCATAACCAACTGGAATTGAAGGTAGCACATTGCCATTATGTAGCAATATGGCTTTAAGGCTTGTTTTGGATGAATCGATGAAAAGCCTCCAATCTTCTGGATTATGACTTACCCTCAAAGCTTCCATTAAACTGTTGATATTGTTGGACTTCACAAGATCATTCCCCCATGAAGGAGTATTAGACAAAATCTTTAGCACGGTTGCAGGATTAAGAAAATAGAATTATTCTTACCGTTAATTCGGTTTCTAGGGCCCTTCCACGACAGCATAGGAGGTTGCCTCTCCACGCCCTATTAGGGACAGGAAGCACAAGAGAGGTTAAAAGGACCCTCCCACCTCCCCTTAGCCAGTGTCTTACCAAGAACCATAGCATGACCAAAGCAAGACATAGCATTCCATGAAAATCAAGGAAACAAAGGGAGGGAATTAGGTGCTGTCGTGGAAGGGCCCTAGAAACCGAATTAACGGTAAGAATAATTCTATTTTCTCCAGGCCCCTTCCACGACAGCATAGGAGGAATACCAACGAATACAAACCTAGGGCGGGACCACAGCCTGCAGGACTTTCCTGCCAAAGGCCAAATCCCTGGTAGAACCCAGGTCCAACCGATAATGCTTAGTAAACGTATGCAGGGAGGACCATGTAGCAGCAGTACAGATCTGCTCCGGAGAAGCCCCCGCCTTTTCAGCCCAGGAGACCGAGGTAGCCCTGGTGGAGTGGGCCGTAAATCCAGAAGGAACCGGCAGATGTTGAGACAGGTAGGACGCGGCAATGGCCCGCTTTATCCAGCCTGCAATGGTGCACTTCGCCACCTTCCTGCCCTTGTGGGGACCAAAGGGCTGGACAAAAAGGTTGTGATCGACCCGCCAGGGCGCCGTAACATCCAAGTAGCGAAGCACGATCCTGCGAACATCCAACGAGTGGAACTCCTCCTCCCTCGGAGAACGAGGAGACTGACAAAAAGAGGGCAGGACAATGGACTGGGAGCGGTGAAAATCCGAGACCACCTTAGGGAGAAAAGAAGGATCCAGCTGAAGGACGATGCAGTCGTCACGGACCGTCAAATAAGGCTCCCGAATGGACAGAGCCTGGAGTTCTCCCACCCGGCGGGCAGTCGTAATAGCCACCAGAAAGGCCGCCTTATGAGACAGCAGCCGAAGATCACAGGACAACAAAGGCTCGTATGGAGGACGGGACAACCCAGTCAAGACCACATTGAGATCCCAGGCGGGAGTAAGAACCTTAATCCGTGGACGAATCCTTGAGGCGGACACCATGAACCTGCGAATCCAGCGATGTGCGGCCAAATCCGCATCAAAAACCGAGCTCAGAGCGGAAACCTGGACCTTCAACGTGCTAGGCCGAAGTCCAAGGTCCAACCCCGCCTGGAGGAAATCCAAAATCCGGGACACATTAGGACGGAGGGGATCAGGAGGGTGAGAACCACACCAGGAGGAGAATCTCTTCCAGATCTTATTGTAGATAGCATTGGTGACTGGTTTACGATTCTGTTGCAAGGTCGCCACCACCTGGGCAGACAAGCCCTGAGACTTCAACACACGGGCCTCAGAAGCCAAGCAGCTAAGCTGAGCTTCCGGGGATCCGGATGAAACAGTGGACCCTGCGACAGCAGACTGGGATCTGCACCCAGAACCACCGGACCGTCGACCCGAAGAGACAGAATCAAATTGTACCAGCTCCGTCGTGGCCATAATGGAGCAACCAGGATCGTCGGCACCCCGTCCGTTCTGACCTTCCGTAAAGCCTTGGCCAGGAGGGGAATCGGAGGGAAGGCATACGCCAGACGGAAGTCCCAAGGCTGAGAGAAGGCGTCCACCCCCACAGCGTCGTCCCGAGGATCCAGGGAGAAGTATGCTGCGACCTTGCGATTGGTGCTGGAGGCAAAGAGGTCGACATCCGGAACACCCCAACGGGCCACCAGGGAGCAAAACACAGCCTGATCCAGACTCCATTCGCCCGGATGAAGGTCGGTGCGGCTGAGGAAGTCCGCCTGAATGTTCAAAGACCCCTTCAGGTGGACCGCGGAAAGAGACAGGAGGTACCGTTCCGCCCAGGAAAATATTCGAGAGGACACCGACCCCAGAGCCCTGGATCGAGTCCCTCCTTGATGACGAAGGTGAGCCACCGTGGAGACGTTGTCCGAATATACCATAACGTGGGAACCCTGCAGCAGATCGGCAGCGGCCCGGAGGGCTTCCTCCACAGCCCGCAACTCCCTGTAATTGGATGAGCGAGCCCTGATCAACTGAGGCCACAGCCCCTGAAACGGGGTGCGGGCAACTACAGCCCCCCACCCCCTCTGGCTGGCGTCCGTAGTGAGGGTGACAACCGGGAAGTGATCCCAGGACACCCCTTTCCGCAAGTTGCGGCAATCCAGCCACCAGGGAAGGGACGAGGCGGCCAGACCCGACAGACGAACCCTCCTGTTGAGGGACGATGGCAGACCGTCCCAGCGGGAAAGGACATGGGCTTGAAGTGAGCGGGAGTGAGCCTGAGCCCACATGACCGAGGGGATGCAAGAGGTCATAGACCCCAGTACCGACATCGTTGTCCGCAGTGTGGGAGCGGACATCCGACACAGAGCGGAAACCTTGGTCTGCAGCATCAACCGGTGGTCTTCCGGGAGAAAGGAAGCCTGGGCGTCGGAGTCCAACAGGACCCCGAGAAATCTCCGTTTGGTCGACGCCTGGAGCTGGGACTTCAGAAGATTGGGGATCCAGCCCAAGGACTGCAGTACCCCGAGGGTCTCTGCCACACTCTCCTGGAGGGCCAACACCGACGGAGCGACAAGAAGAAAGTCGTCCAGATAGGGTACCAGACAAACGCCCCGACCCCTCAGGAAGGCCACTACCTCCGCCATTATCTTCGAGAAGACCCTGGGAGCCGAGGAGATGCCGAAGGGGAGTACATTGAATTGGAAATGGAGAATCTCCCCGTTGCGCACAATCGCAAACCTGAGGAACCGGCGGTGGCGAGGATGGATAGGAACATGGAAATAAGCATCTCGCAGATCGATGGTGGCCATTTGATGATGATGGCCGACTAAAGGAATCGCTGACCTGACCGACTCCATTTTGAACCGCCGGTAACGGACATGTCGATTTAGGCGTTTCAGGTTGATTATTACCCGAACATCGCCCGATGGTTTTTTTACTAGGAAGAGGCGGGAGTAATGACCCAATCCTGTGTCCGACTCCGGAACGGGAGAGACCACTTTGGCAAGCAGCATGGCCTGTACCTTGGAGTACAGGACATCCTGCGCCGCCCCAGAAGTCAGTGCAGTGACCTGAAGACCCGAGGGGGGTTCTGACACGAACTCGATGAGGAGACCCCTGGAGATGATGTTCAACACCCATTGGGAAGTGGTGACCTCTCTCCACTGAGGGAGGAAGGCCGCCAGGCGACCCCCCACCGGGATCGAGTCATTGTCTATCGGAGGGCTGAGACCTATGGGAGGGGACAAGAATATTCTTCCCTCTCCCCTTCTGGTAACTCCAGCGACCCGTCTTGCCCTTGCCTTTGGGCTGGGAGGCCTGAGGCACCGAGGAACGAAAAGGCCGTTGGCGAACGGGCTTATGCTCAGGGAGGGCTTTACGGTCGGTCGCCTTTTCCAGGATCTCCTCCAAGGCAGGACCAAACACCATCCCCCCTTTAAACGGGAGGGAGCACAACTTCAGTTTTGAAGTGGAATCCCCACTCCACAACCTTAACCACAAGGCCCGTCTAGCCGAGTTAGAGAGGACCGATGTCCTGGCAGCTAAACGGACCGAATCCGCAGAAGCATCTGCGAGGAAACAAGCCGCTTTCCGGAGCAACGGAAGAGACTCCAGGAGATCCTCCCTACGGGTACCCTGAGAAATATGAGCCTCCAGCTGGTCCATCCACTTAAGAAGTGACCTGGACACACATGTGGAGGCAATATTCGCCTGCATAGAGGCTGAGGAAGACTCCCAGGAGCGCCTCATAAAGCCCTCAATCTTCCGGTCAAGCTGATCCTTGAGCTGGGATGTGTCTTCAAAGGGAAGTGCAGTCTTTTTGGCCACTTTGGCAACCTGCACGTCCACTTTCGGCACATCCCAATTGATCTCACAAGGTTCCAAGGGAAACCGGCGAGAGAGATCACTTTTGACTCTTCTCTCAGGGAATTCCCACTCCTGGGAGATGAGGTCCAGGAGAGTAGAATGTACCGGAAACCCCGTCTGCTTAGCTGAGCGGAGGCCCGCAAACATGTCATCTTGTACTGACGAGGGTGTAAGCACTTCCTCTAACCCCATAGTATTCCGGACCGCCCCAATAAGATCCCCTAGGTCATCAGAGGGGAACAGGAATCTACGGAGATCCGCCGGAGGAGCCGCAGCGGAGTCCTCGGGGTCCTCAGAGTCGGAGTCAGGGTTAGGGGTCGGGTCCTCCAAGTCTATCGGGGTAGCCTGAAGCTTCCTTCTTTTAGGGGAGGGAGGTCCAGCCACTGAAGACACAGGTGAAAAGAGAGGCCAGGGAAGCTTGGATCTCCTGCTTGACCATGGCCCTCAAGTCATCCACCAGGCTAGGGTGCTCAGCCCTAATCACTTTATCCGTGCAGGCCTGGCACAGCCTCTTATCCCATCCAGCAGGGAGCTTCTTAATGCAGACAGGGCATTTAAGAGACTTCTTAGGGGCTGGCTTGTCCTGGAAAACACAAACACAGGACCAGGACCATCAGCCACAAAGCCCCCTATGTAGTAAAAGGACCCCCCCCTGTACACCACACTTACTGGGCAGGGGGACCACTGGGCTCCGCAGATGCGGGAGAAGACATGGTAATATGGCACACAATACCTTACCAGTAGTAGACTTCAGGGCAGCCTTTAAGCAAGAAAGGGTGCCCCACCCAGCGGAAATGTGCCCCCAGCCTCCCGCGCTCGGTCCCGGGCAGGCCACCATAGGAGACGTGCCCGCACGCTGTCCCCAGGATTCCCCGCCGGAATCCGGAAGAGACGCGCTCCCAGCGGGGAGGCGCGCGCACCCGACCGGAAGTTCCGCCCTCAACGCGTCACTTCCGGTCACGGGGCAGCGCGCAGTGCGCGGGAAGCAGCCGGCGGGCTGCACAGAGTGAGGCCGCCAGCGGGGGAACGCCATGGCCCGCATCACCCCACCGGGATCCGGAGGGCCAGGCGGCGGGCCCACAGCTCCAGCCATGGGACCAGCAGAGGAGGAACCGAGGCCCGACCAAAGCTGTCCGGCAGCTCCAAGGTAAGCTGTAGGTTGCCGGCCCCCTACAGCCTAGGACAAACCTCTCCATGCCCCATGGGGACAGGAAAGACACTGGCTAAGGGGAGGTGGGAGGGTCCTTTTAACCTCTCTTGTGCTTCCTGTCCCTAATAGGGCGTGGAGAGGCAACCTCCTATGCTGTCGTGGAAGGGGCCTGGAGAAATCTGAACATTATTATTATAATTATTATTACTTATTTTTAGAGCACCATTGAATCCATGCTGCTGTACATGAGAAAGGGTTACATACAAAGCAAGTTAAAATTACAATAAACAAACTAACAGTGACAGACTGGTACAGAGGGGAGAGAGGACCCTGCCCTTGTGGGCTTACATTCTACAGGGCAATAGAAAGGGAGACAGTAGGTTGGGTCTGCTCTGGTGGTGGTGGAGCGCCGGGTCTAATGGTGGTGGAGCGCCAGGTCCAGTGATGGTGAGGTGGCACTGTGGTCATTGCAGGCTGTAGGCTGTTCTGAAGAACATTGCTTGCTAGGATATTCCACTGCTGTAGCCTGGAACTTGAAAGCTCAGCCTTAATCTTGGGCCAATTCAAATCTCTAACAAGATTGTTCAAATCACTTTGTGTTACAAGGTTTGGTTCAGTTGAGGTGACTGACAGACAGCCTGGGTTGTGAGAGGAAGATGCTTCATGACACCCAGTACCCTTTTCTTCCTCACTTAACGCAGCTGAAAATATTTCTGGAAATTTTGGATCCTGGACCTCTGTATGTGTTTCTAGGCGTGTTGGAGATGGAATTGGTAATGTTGCTTTATTAATGCAAGAATGAGGCATATCTGAAAAAAACATATAGAAACATGTCAATATGCTAAGATTCTAAACTATAAAATCCTAAAACTGTATACACTACACAGAGAGAATTTATAAAAGTAGGCAAAGCAATTGTAATTAGAGTTACGTCATCAGAACTGAGTTGGCTTTTTTTATACTTTACCCTAAAACAATAGAATACTGAAGGCTCAATAGACTAAATAGTTGATGTAGTAGACTTGTCACTGACAGTGCATATTTTATTTCCCTTATTTTAGGCTTTCTCTATCCACTGTCCTTTCCTTTTTCTTACCCATTTAGAATAGAGTCTCAATTACCTTTCCCTTCTTCCTTTATTATTATATTGTTATGTTTAACAGTATTTTTTCTTAACAATAAGTTTAATAACTATAAAAGTATATATATAGGAGTAGTAGTTTTTGATGTGAGGTGTATTTTGTTTTCAATTAATTTGAGTAAAATTGAAGATTTTCCAATGAAAGTTTTGTTATTAACTTTACTTTTATGTTATGAGTTAAAAAATGTTCTATGAAACTCAGACAATTTTGGAAATCGTTCAACGAGATATTGATTAAAATCTTACTTTTCAAAGGAAGTGTATTAATATATGCTGAGCAATGTATTTGTGAATGTTTATGCTGAGCACTGCATTTGTACACATTCAACCAATTTGGCTTTTTACCTATTTTGTTACATTACAATTTATGTTTAAATATTTTTGTAATCCGATTTGTGTGCGATGCTTTGCACTAAATAGTCTAAGTTGTGACGAGAAATGAGTAAAATAAAGGCCAAAATTAAATTAATAGGATAAAATAAATAGAAATTGCCATGTGAAATGTATTCACCCCTTTTGCAATGAAGCCCTTAAAATTTCTGGTGCGAGCGATTACCTTCGTTAATCACATACTTTGAGAAGTCGACATATGTGCAATCTAAGGGCCGCTTTACACACACCAACTTCTGTGACCAACTTCTGAACAGATCTCTGGTTGCAGTGAAATCATGGACACATTGTTCCATTTGTACACAACCACAAAATGGAACAATGTGTCCATGATTTCACTGCAACCAGAGATCTGTTCAGAAGTTGGTCACAGAAGTTGGTGTGTGTAAAGCGGCCCTTAGTGTTACATGGTCTGTCAGTATATTACACACCTTTTCTGATAGGCCACAGAGGCTAAAACACCATTGAGCAAGAGGCCCAAACACCATGAAGACCATGGATACTCCAAACAAGTCAGATACAAAGTTGTTGAGAAGTATAAGTCAGAGCTAGGTTCTAACAAAATGCCCAATTTCTGATGATCCCTAAGCGCACCATCAAGTCTATTTGTCATCAAATTGAAAGAACATGGTACCACAACAAACCTACCAAGAGAGGGGTACCCACCAAAACTCTGAGCTTGTGCAAGGATTGTAGTACTCAGAGAAATAGCACTGAGTCCAAAGGTAACTATGAAGGAGCTGCAGAGTTCCCAAACAGAGACCGGAGTATCTGTCCATACAACCACAATAAGCAGTAAACTACTTAGAGCTGGTCTTTTTTGAAGAGTGGCAAGAAAAAATATCTTTACTTAAAGCCAATAATTGGAAGGCTCATTTTGATTCATCCAGGAAAATGGTCTACGACGAGGGAAAGATAGGTTGTACTAAATACAGGGAAATTCTTGAGCAAAACCTTCAATCAGTCAATGATTTGAGACTGGGACGGAAGTTGCCATTAGAGTAATTAATAGGGAAAACAAGGATGGGAAAGTGCTCACCAAGACTTCATGAGACTGTGGGTGCTCAGAATCAGTGGCTGGACCCCACTGTTAAATGACTGTTATAGGAGAGATAAATCGGCACCAGACATAGGCATACCTAAAAAAGTCAGGTGCCGGATTTATCTTTACTATAACAGTCGTTTAACCATGAGGACGGAAGTTCACCTTCCAACAAGATAATGACCCAAAGCATAATGCTAAAGCAGCACTTGAGTGGTTTACAGAGAAATATATAAATGTATTGGAGTGGCCTTGTTAAAGCCCAGACCTTAATTCAATTGGGAATCTGTGATCAGATTTGAAGATTGCTGTTTCCCAGAGGAAATTATCCAACTTAAGAGGCCGTAGCAGTTTTGCCTTGAGGAATGGACAAAAATCCTAGTGACAAGATGTTAAAAACGCATACTGATTAACCCAAAGCCACTTGCAGCAGTAATTGTGACAAAAGGAGGCTTTACAATGCACTGACTTTAGGAGAATGAATAGTTATACACAGAGAAGTTTTCAATTTTTTTGTATTTGTTGTTTGCTTCACAAAAAAAAGGAAACCAAAGGTTCACCGTTGTAGGTATGTAGGTATGAGGATGCAAACCCTAAAAAAAAATGAAATTCCAGGATGTGAGGTAGCAAAACAAAAATGCCAAGGGGGTAAATACCTGTGTTTAAATATATATAAGCTTATAAAGCTGAGTGTATTTATGTATGAGGGTATGTACGTATGTTCACACATAGCTCCATCCTCTTCATAGCACCTGCTCCCTTCATGGATGCATATGGCTCCACCCCTCCAATTAGCCCCACCCCTTTATTATGCTTCAGCAGACCTAAGAGTTATGAAGGGGCATCACTAACCAGAGGGGGCAGAGACATACAACCAAACAGACCGAACCATATTAAAGAGGCGGGCTAACTAGAGGGAGTGGAGCCATATGCATCGATGAGCCGCCATATGCATCCATGAACTAAGAACAGTTAGTTACTATTCCGGGCAACGCCGGGATCCACAGCTAGTATATATGTGTATAAAAATGTATATATGTGTGTGCATATATACATATATGCAATTGAAACCAGAAGTTTACATACACTGCATGAAAAGACACATATACATATTTTTCTCACTATGTGACATGAAATCAGAATAACTAAAATTGTGAGACAAAATGCGCATAGGGTCTTATCCCTAGGCAGAGTGGGGCAATCGCCCAATGAAATTTGCTCACGTGGTCCGGTTGTGTGAACCCATAACCAGTATTAGCATTCGTACAGCTGCCGCTGGATCTACACCCCACGTGCAATGTGGCAAACTACTGAAAACAGGATGAAGTGCCGATGATCCTCGCTGCTGGATGGAATAACCAGGACTGAAGAAGTCTGGTGCAATGGTGTAACTTTATTCCGACGCGTTTCTGAGCAGCCTCTGCTCCTTCCTCAGGGGTTACACCAGTTACACCATTGCACCAGACTTCTTGGTCCTGGTTTTTCCATCCAGCAGCGCGAATCATCGACAGTTCGTCCTGTTTTCACATGAAATCAGCATAAACCTTACCGTTTTGGGTAAATTAGGATTACCATAATTACTAATATTTGCCATATTCCAGAATAATGAGGGGGAGAGAGAGAAAGAATGTTTAAGGCATTTTTATTACTCTCTACAAATTCAAAAGTTTACATACATTTCATTAGTATTTGGTACCATTGCCCTTAAACTGTATGACTTGGGTCAAACATTTTGGATATTCTTCCACTAGCTTCTCACAATGGTTGGTAGGAGTTTGGGCCCATTCCTCCTGACAGAACTGGTGTAATTGAGCCATGTTTGTAGGCCACCTTGCTCGCACCTGCCATTTCAGCTTTGCCCACAAATTTTCAATAGGATTGAGATCATGGGTTTGTGATGGACACTCTGAAATATTGATTTTGTTATCCTTAAGCCACTTTTTTAACCAGTTTGGTAGTATGCTTCAGGTCATTGTCCATTTGGAAGACCCATGTCCGCCCAAGCTTTAACTTCCTATCTGATGTCTTAAGATGTTGCTTCAGTATTGCCAAATAATCTTCTTTCCTGATGATGCCATCTATTTTGTGAAGCGCACCCTCCTGCAGCAAAACAACCCCACAGCATGACGTTACCACACCCGTGTTTCACAGTTTTGATTGTGCTCTTAGATTTCCAAGCTTCTCGCCAAACTAAACGATGGTCATTATGGTCAAACAGTTTAATTTTAATTTAGTCAGACCACAGGACATGTCTCCAAACATTTAGGTCTTTGTTCCTGTGTGCGTTCGGAAAAACTAATCTGGCTTTTATTATGTTACTTTTGGAGTACTTTGCACACAATAGACCTCGAGGCTGTAGGTCAGAGAAGGGTGGGGAGCGAGAAAACAGGCGCAGACCTAAATGTAAAAGTACAATATTTCTCAGAAGTACACAGGGCAAGAGAACTCACCTTTATTGTGTCTTGTTTCTTCGCATATCAACCCACTGGGGGTCTTACAGGGCTTGGCAACCTTATTATTACAAAACATACTGACAACAAAGATTACTGAAGGTTCCAGTGAACACTTTTGAGGCCATGATTCGGACATGGAAAAAGCATAATTTCAGCATAAACTGGCCATGACCAGGGGCTCCCTGCAATATTTCAGATAGAGGAATGAAAACAATTATCAGAAGAGTTTTCCAAGAACAAAGGACCACCTGTGGAGGAGCTACATAAAGACCTGGAATCAGCAAGTTCAATTGTTTCAAAGATTAACCCCTTAAGGACCGAGTCACTTTGCAGCTTAATGACCAGACCATTTTTTGTAATTCTGACCACTCTCCCTTTATGAGGTAATATCTCTGGAACGCTTCAACGGATCCTAGCGATTATGAGATTGTTTTTTCGTGACATATTGGGCTTCATGTTAGTATTAAATTTAGGTCGATAATTTTTGCGTTTATTTGTGAAAAAATAAAAAATTTGGCAAAAATTTTGAAAATTTAGCAATTTTCAAATTTTTAATTTTTATTCTGCTAAACCAGAGAGTTATGTGCCACAAAATAGTTAATAAATAACATGTCCCACATGTCTACTTCACATCAGCACAATTTTGGAAGAAAAAAAAAAATTTGGTAGGACGTTATAAGGGTTCAAAGTTCATCAGCAATTATTCATTTTTCCAGCAAAATTTACAAAACCAATTTTTTAGTGACCACATCACATTTGAAGTCCCTTTGAGGGGTGTACATGACAGAAAACACCCAAAAGTGACACCATTCCAAAAACTGCACCCCTCAAGCTACTCAAAACTATATTGAAGAAGATTATTAACCCTTCAGGTGCTTCACAGGAACTAAAATAATGTTGAAGGAAAAAATGGACATTTTAATTTTTGTAACAAAAATGTTCTTTTAGCCTCAATTTTTTCATTTTCACATGGGCAACAGGATAAAATGCATCCTAAAATTTGTTGGGCAATTTCTCCTGAGTACACCGATGCCTCATATGTGGTCATAAACCACTGTTTGGGCGCACGGCAGGGCTCAGAAGGGAGGGAGCGCAATTTGAATTTTAGAGCCAATTTTCCGTTCAAAAAGTGAAATGGCGCTTCTTCACTTCTGAGCCCTGCCGTGCGCCCAAACAGTGGTTTATGACCACATATAAGGTATCGGTGTACTCAGGAGAAATTGCCCAACAAATTTTGGGATGTATTTTATCCCTTTGCCCATGTGAAACTGAAAAAATGTAGGCAAAAAGAATTTTTTTGTGAAAAAAAAGTGTTTTTTTAATTTTTATGAATGAATTTGTGAAGCATCTGGGGGTTCAAAGTGCTCACTATGCATCTAGATACCTTCCTTAGGGGGTCTAGTTTCCAAAATGGGGTCATTTGTGGGGGAGCTCCAATGTGGAGACACACAGGGACCCTCCATACGCGACATGGTGTCCGCTAACAATTTGAATGGAAAATGAGCTCAAATTGTTAGCGGACACCATGTCGCGTTTGGAGGGTCCCTGTGTATCTCCACATTGGAGCTCCCCCACAAGTGACCCCATTTTGGAAACTAGACCCCCGAAGGAACGTATCTAGATGCATAGTGAGCACTTTGAACCCCCATATGCTTCAGAAATTCATCCGTAAAAATGAAAAAGCACTTTTTTTTCCACTAAAAAATTATTTTTTCATTATTACGGATCAATTTGTGAAGCATCTGGGGGTTCAAAGTGCTCACTATGTACCTAGATATGTTCCTTTGGGGGTCTAGTTTCCAAAATAGGGTCACTTGTGGGGGAGCTCCAATGTGGAGACACACAGGGACCCTCCAAACGCGACATGGTGTCCGCTAACAATTTGAGCTCATTTTCCATTCAAATTGTTAGCGGACACCATGTCGCGTTTGGAGGGTCCCCGTGTGTCTCCACATTGGAGCTCCCCACAAGTGACCCCATTTTGGAAACTACACCCCCAAAGGAACATATCTAGATGCATAGTGAGCACTTTCTACCCCCAGGTGCTTCACAAATTGATCTGTAAAAATGAAAAAAGAAAATTTGTGTGGAAAAAAAAAGTGCTTTTTCATTTTTATTGGTCAGAGTTATGGTGCACTGTATGACAATGATCAGTTATACAGTGCACCATGACTATGATCCCAGAGACTATAACAAGAGGACACTTGATCCCTTGTTGCACCCATCCATCCACCTATGCACCCATCATCCACGCACGCACATCCACGTATGCACATCCACGCATGCACACAACCACGCACGCACATCCACGCATGCACACATCGATGCACGCATGCTGACATCCACGTACATCCACACACACATCCACGTACATCCACATCCACGTACGCACACATCCACGCACGCACATTCACACACGCACATCCACGTACGCACATCCACGCACGCACATCCACGTACGCACATCCACGTACGCACATCCACGTACGCACATCCACGTACGCACATCCACGCATGCACACAACCACGCACACACATCCACACATGCATATCCACGTACGCACATCCACGTACGCACATCCACGTACGCACATCCACGTGCTGACATCCACGCATGCACACAACCACGCACACACATCCACACACGCACATCCACGCACGCACACATCCATCCATCCATCCACCCATCCATCCATCCATCCATCCACCCATCCATCCATCCATCCATCCATCCATTCATTCATTCTTTCATTCTTTCATTCATTCTTTCATTCATTCATACTTACCCAGCGATGAGGAGGAGGAGCGCCTGAGAAGAGGAGGAGCCACACTGCAGAGGAGGCCCGACGGTGCGGGCGGGTGCACCGAGCGTGCAGCCCGCCGGGATAGGTGAGCGGGGCTGGGGACCAGGGATCGGGGGCTGGGGACCGAGTCCCGGGGGCTGGGGACCAGCAGGGAGGAGGAGGGGGCCCTGCAGCTTTGCCGGCGGGCGCAGAAGCCCGCCGGCAAACAAACTGTGCAAGGTGGAGGGCGGGGATGGACGGGAGACAGGGGGGGCTGCACAGGGGACGGGGACAGGACACAGAGGGCTCAGGACACAGGGGGGGGCTACAGGACACAGGGGGCTCTGGACACAGGGGGCGGGGACCGCACACAGGAGGGCTGCACAGGGGACGGGGACAGGACACAGGAGGGGCTGCACAGGGGACGGGGACAGGACACAGGGGGCTCAGGACACAGGGGGGGGGCTACAGGACACAGGGGGAGCTGGACACAGGGGGCGGGGACAGGACACAGGGGGAGCTGGACACAGGGGGTGGGGACAGGACACAGGGGGAGCTGGAGCATCAGCTCATGGCCGGCGGCTGCGGTGCAACCTGCCCGCAGATAAGAGTGATTGCGGTGGGGGAGGGGGGTGAAGGGGTTAACAGGGGTGCCCACACCTCTGCCCCTAACCCTTGGCTGTCACTGACAGCTTTTAGATTTGAGCTGTCACTGTTCGTTTAGAAGCAGTGACAGTTCAAAGCCATGACGAGTATACTCGTCATGATGCGGGAACTTACATCTTTTCATGACGAGTATACTCGTCATTGGTCGTAAAGAGGTTAAGTAATACATTCAGCCTCCTTGAACTGTATGCAGGATCAAGTTCGTTTGAAGTTTGATGAACTATATTTAGACAAGACTGTGAAATACTGGGAGAATATAGTCTAGTCAGAGGAGATCAAAATTGAACTCTTTGGATGTCGTAAACAGGAAGTGTCTTGAAGCTGTCATCACCAGCAAAGGATTTTGCACAAAGTATTATATGAATTGCTGTTAGTATCTTCAATACTTTTTCCCTGTTTCATTTCTCATTATTACAAATCACTAAATTTATGGACATTTATAGTTTGATTTATTTGGCTATGTGGATTGAATGGATTATTACTCACATCTGGTTATAAATTCATGTCATAGCACCATTAGAATTACATTACTATTCTGCTGCTATTCCCCCATTATGTGGCTCAAGTACAGTAGAAATGGAAAGTATTCAGACCTCTTTAAATTTTTCACTCTTTGTTTCATAAAGTGGCCCATTCAATATGAATGGGACACTATGTGGCGGCGGGACAGCAGGGGTTAATAAGGACTTTAGGATTAACTGTGCAGTTAGCAGAGGTAAAAGCCCGCCCCAAAAATTAGAAGTGGCCACAGCTGGTATAAACCGGCTTTTTTGCTCCTTTTTTGCGTGTAGCTGATTGGCCAGGGTGGCCAGATGTGGGATATAAATAGAGGTGATTTCTGACAGGGTCTGTCAGAAGACATCAAGTGTTAAGAACCATGGAGGCTTTGCTGGAGAGATTGGCAGAGAAGCCTGCAGCGGCTGGTGGGATGGAGTGGCTCCAGCATTGCTTGGAGGAGATCCCTGAATTGGGAGACAGGGACTTACCGGTGTCCGGGGCTTCGGAGGAAGGCCGCCGAGATGAGGAAGCTCCGGTGGTGGGACGCAGCACCAGGTCCAAGAAGTGCCGGTGTTCATCTCTGCCCCCTCTGCTGCGGCATGTAGTAATGCGCCGGCCAGGGGGTGCCAGGAAGGCACAACATCTGGCCCTCATGGAGGGTCTTCAGTAGCTGCGGCACCGCACAGTGCACTGGGGGGAGACACGGGCTCTGGAGCTACTAGAGGAGGGTCTCCGAATATGATAGCTCGTCCTCCTTCCATGGCTGCGGCACCAAGGAGTGCGCGGATGGGGGAGCAGAGAACCGGGGGACATGGAGCGGTGGGGAAGAAGAGGCCTCCTGCAGCAGCTGCGGCACCTCCAAGTGCGCCAGCCAGATGGAGCGTTCAGGCCCTAGGGCGAACGGAGGCGGGGTGCCGTCCCTCTCAGGTTAGGCCTCCTATGACTGTGGCTCCCACACAGGTACAGGCAGAGGAGCGCATGCGCACTCAGAGAGGAGAGGGTCTGGCTGCTTTCAGGGGCATTAGTAGATCTCAGAGTGGCACAGGAGTGTCAGCTGCAGCATCTGGGCAGGCGCCATTGCTTGCATCTGACAGCAGTGGGCGCTCCAGGACGTCGGAGGTTCAATGGAGAAGAAGGGGCTTAAGCAGTCACCCAGGAGGGTCAGCTGCAACTACATCACAGGCAACGGCCAGGGCTGGAGAGCTTAGGCCCGTGGAGTGGCAGGGACGGCCGGCGGCTGCAACATCCATTTCAGAACATTGGAGTCACCAGGCGAATGTCCAGAGACGAGATCACGGCATATCTTCAGAAGCATCGATGGTGCCAAGGCCGTCTGACGCATGCCAAGCTTGGATGCCGGAGAATCGGTGGTCTGAAGAATGGCACGAGCTGTCTACAATTGAACCAGAGGTGCTGGAGGTCCAGGTGGCCCAAGATGGTGAGACAAATATGCTTAATTCCCCCTCATCTGTTTCTGTAGACGTAGTGAGGGATATAGTAGTGGCGGCTATTGCCGAAGCTTTGGCAGGTGGGGGAGGGGGTCTGAATCATTTGGGTAGGGATCATTGTACTTCCGTGCCTGATGTTTGCTACAGAGAAGCTTTGCCTTGTGATTTGTCCCCGTTGGGTTTTCACCTGTCGGGGTCAATAAAGGAGCAGGGGCAGGGGAGTAGGTGGATCTATTCTCTTTGTTACCCTCTAGGGAACAACCTAGATCGGGAAGGCTGAAGCCGAGGATAAGGAAAAGGCCATCAGATCTTTTAATTTGTGGCTTCAAGCCTTTTTGATATATGCCGCGGTTCTCGGTGAGCAAATGCCGGAGTTATGCTGTGGCCTATTCCACCACGTGGATATTTTGCTGGAAGCATATAGGCATTTTGGCAGGAATGCTTGGTTGTCTTACGACGAAGCTTTCCGTCAGAAGTTATCGGTGCAGCCTTCGTTGCACTGGGGGATCAAAGATGTTGGCATATGGCTGAATATGATGGTCCCTCAGTGCACGACATCTGTCAAGAATTCAGCACCGCAGCAAGTTGGGAAAGGTTTTTGTTTCGCATACAATGAGTCTTCCTGCAACTGGTTGCACAATTGCAGGTATAAGCACGAGTGCTCTGCTTGCGGGGGGGCTCACCCGATGGTAAAATGCTTTAAGAAACACGCACAGCAGCCGTGGTCAGCTCTGGGGAAGGAGCCATTTCGGGCTCTGATGCCGGTGCACCTGCAGGCAATTTTGCCATTTTTAAATCAGTATCCCGACAGAACGAGAGCTGAAGAGTTGTATATAGGTTTTTCAGAAGGTTTTTTTGTCCCCCCTTTTGATGGGTTTGGGTGCCATGAGGTGGCAAATTTGACTTCTGAGGACGGATACCCGAAGGAAATTAGGGATAAAATTTTAAAAGAAATTAAATGCCGGTAGGTGTTCTGGTCCATTTGCGGTGCCTCTGTTTGAGAATTTTTGGCTTTCTCCACTTGGGGTTGTACCCAAGAAGGAGGCTGGTTTAGGATGATACATCATCTTTCTTTTCTGCGTGGGCGTTCGCTCAACCACTAGGTGGACAAGGATTTAGCATCAGTACGGTATGCATCTTTTGATACCGCATTGGACTGTGTGAAGCAAATGGGCCAGGGCGCTTTGATGGCGAAGAGCGATATTACATCGGCATTTCGTATTTTACCCGTTAATCCGGTCGGTTTTTCATCACTTGGTTTTTCTTTTGACGGTTTTTATTTTTTCGATGTCTTCCCATGGGTTTCTCTTTGTCTTGTTTTTATTTTGAGATGTTTTCTTCTTTTTTAGAGTGGTCTGTGCTTAAAGTGTGTCCGATTGGGAAAATAGTGCATTATCTGGCTGATTTTTTCTTTGTGGGTGTAGCGGGTAGTCACGATTGTTCGGAATTGTTGTCAGCTTTTTTGTCATTGATGAATGACTTTGGTGTACCCATAGCGGAAGAAAAAACTTTTTTACCGTGTTGTAAATTGGAATTTTTAAGGGTTGAAATTGATTCTGAGCATATGGCTTGTAGGTTGCCTGTAGAAAAGATTGAGAAATTGGTGGTTATGATTAACGTTTTTTAGATAAATCGTTCGCATCGTTGAAGGAATTTCAATCACTCCTCGGTCTTTTTAATTTTTCTTTACAGGTTTTGCCCATAGGGAGAATTTTTATGCGTCGGTTGAATATGTGTATTAGAGGTTTTTCTTCTCCTCAGGCAATGATTTTCATTTCATCACATGTTAAGGCCAATTTAGCTGTGTGGTTGAGTTTTTTATCGTGTTTCGACGGGATTTCATGTTGGCAAGATAGTTTAATTTCTTCAGTTGTGGTACGTCTGTTTTTCGGTGTCTCCGAGTCAGGCATGGGGTGCTCTTTTGAAGGGCATTGGATTTCTTTGATTTGGCCGCCGTCAGTGATAAAAGAGGTGCATAGCCAGATGGTTTTGGAGCTTTTTGCAATTGCCACGGCCTTCGCCCTATGGGGTGCTGATTTACAAACAAGAGGATTTTATTGTTTTGTAATTCCAGCGGAACATGTTGTGCTATTAACGACATGTCTTGCGGGGAGCTAGCTGGTATTAGAGTGCTCCGCTTTGTAGTTCTTACTTTACTTAATAATAATATTTGGGTTAAAGCTTGTTTCTTACCAAGGTTCAGTAATTTATTGGGCACCGTTCTTTCATGGCAGCGATCCAATCGATTCCAGAAATTAGTGCCCAATGCGGACCGAGAAGGGATGGAGGTTCCTCCAGATCTTTGGGGGCTGATTTGCAGTTAGTCCCAGCATTTGTAATTAACTCTCTGTCTCCTAGTACGTGGACTAGTTATTCATCTGCCTGGAAACAATGGACAAGGTTTTGCAGTTTGCATTATTGAATTGTTATGAATATATGGCAGAGTCAGTGCTTCAGTTCTTGGAAGAATTGGGCGGTAAGGGCTTATCGTACTCTTCAATTCATAAAATACTCTCGGGAGTTTCATTTTTTGTTAAGTTGTTTGGGGGGCAATCTATTTTTTCGCTATTTGTAGTTAAGCAATTCATGAAGGGCTATAGGAAAGTCCTTCTTACGGCGGACAATCGTCGCCCGGTGTCGGTGGACCTTTTGCACAAGCTGTGGGACAAACTTCCGGATGTTTGCTCAAATGGTTTTGAAGTTACTTTATTTAGGACCCTTTTTGTACTTATGTTCTTCGCTGCCCTGAGGATAGGTGAGGTGCTTCTGGCTACAAAAGAGGGGAAGGGAGGTTTGCTCCGGGATGATATCGTACTTTACTCTGATGCAGTTTACTTACGGGTTAGGTAGCCAAAAACTGATCAGCTAGGTAAGGGGATGGGTCTGTAGCTGAGTGCCATTCCTAATTCAACTATTTGTCCAGTGGACAATATGGTCTCTTGGTAGGGGGCCCGTCCTAGAGGGACGGATTTGTTGTTCGTTCACAGGGACGGATCTCCGACTACGAGATTTCAATTCTCTTTTATTTTGCACAAAACACTACAGATGCTTGGGTTGTCTCACCTGAAGCTTTCTTCTCATTCGTTTCGGACTGGTGCCGCGACTGAGGCGTCGAGATCTGGGATGAATGACGAGTTGATTAAACGTGTAGGTTGGTGGAAATCTAATTGTTTTAAAACTTATGTTCGTCCCCACTTATCTTTTTCTTGTTAATATTTTGTAGGTCCTAAGTCTGTTTAGATTGTGGGTCACTCTTTTATTTATTGGGCCCAGCAGCGGGCTTCTAAAAGGTGACACTTATCCAATCTCTTCCTGAATGTCAAGCAAGTGCAGGTTTCCTGGCACGGAATTTGTGGGCTACGTTGGGGCAGTATGAAACAGGTATTAATCGAATTAAAAAGAAAGTTTCCTTTTCCCAACCTGCTAATAATTCATGTGTTAGGGAACGATATTGGCAAGTTAAGGTCGGTTGACCTTATTTGGCAAATAAAACAGGACCTTGTGTGGATATGTGAGGAAGTTCCGGGAACTACGTTGGTTGTCTCCAAGGTAGTCTCTAGGCTATCTGGGAAAATCAACGAGCAATGGTTTTTGGAGAAAGTAAAACGAAAGGTTAATAAAGCATTGGCGGATTTTTTTGCAGACAATAGGGGGTTTTTCTTATCGGCATCGGGCTTAGAAGGTTTTTAACGGGTTTTTATCGTGAGGATTTGATTCATCTTTCGGATATAGGGAACAACATTTTGAACCTATTGCTGCAGAAGGTTGTTGAGGGTTGGTTGGGTGGTTTGGGGGGGGAGGGCGTTGCACTTTGAGCGCGCCCGGTTGAGTGGATCCGGTTGAAATTTCAGTATTTTACATTTTTAATTATATTTATTTAATAAAATTTTAATTAATTACTTAACTTATTGAATTGATTTTTATCCGAGTTATGGAGATTGATTTGTTAATATTATTATTTATGCAATGAACTTGTGTGTTAACCTTAATAAGGTACCCAACCATTTTATCTTTAATAAAATTTATTTCAAACCAAGAATGTTGGTCTGTTTATTGGTAGAAGTAGTAGTATTGAGTATGTCCTTGCCGCCTCATTGCAGTCATTTGGTAAATTCAAAGAAGTTCATTTTTTTCCTAGATGTAGACATTTTTGCAAATTTATGAAAAAAGAAAAACTGAAATCTCAAATGGTCATAAGTATTCAGACCCTTTGCTCAGACACTTATATTTAAGTCACATGCAGTCCATTTCATTGTAATCCTCCTTAAGATAGTTCTACTCCTTCATTGGAGTCTAGCTGTGTTTAATTAAACTGATAGGACTTGATTTGGAAAGGCACACACTTGTCTATATAAGATCTAATAGATCACAATGCATGTCAGAGCAAATGAGAATCATGAGGTCAAAGGAACTGTCCAAGGTGCTCAGAGGCAGAATTGTGGCAAAGCACAGAACTGGCTAAAGTTAAAAAAGAATTTCTGCAATACTCAAGTCTCCTAAGAGCACAGTGACCTCCATAATCCTTAAATGGAAGACGTTTTGGATCACCAGAAGTCTTCCTAGACCTGGCTGTCCAGCCAAACTGAGCAATCGTGGGAGAAAATCCTTGGAGAGAGAGGTAAAGAAGAACCCCAAGATCACTGTGGCTGAGCTCCAGAGATACAGTAGGGAGATGGGAGAAAGTTCCACAAAGTCAACTATCACTGCAACCCTCCACCAGTCGGCCTTTATGGCAGAATGGCTCGACGGAAGCCTCTCCTCAGTGCAAGACATTTGAAAGCCCGCATAGAGTTTGCAAAAAACACATGAAAGACTCCCAGACTATGAGAAATAAAATTCTCTGGTCTGATGAGACAAAGATGGCGCTTTTTGGTGATAATTCTAAGCAGTATGTGTGGAGAAAACCAGGCACTGCTCATCACCTGCCCAATACAATCCCAACAGTGGAACATGGTGGTTGCAGCATCATGCTATGTTTTTTTATTCAGCTGCAGGGACATAACGACTGGTTGCAATTGAAGGAAACATGAATGCGGACAAATACAGAGATATCCTGGATGAAAACCTCTTTCAGAGTGCTTTGGACCTCAGACTTGGTTGAAGGTTCACCTTCCAACAAGACAATGACCTTAAGCACACAGCTAAATTAACAAAGGAGTGGCTTCACAACAACTCTGTGACCATTCTTGACTGGCCCAGACAGAACCCTGTACTTAACCCTATTGAGTAACTCAGTAGAGACCTGAAAATGGCTGTCCACCAACATTCACCATCCAACCTGACGGAACTGGAGAAAATCTGCAAGGAAGGATTACAGAGAATCCCTAAATCCAGGTGTGAAAAACATGTTGTATCATTCTTAAGAAGGCTCATGGCTGTACTAGCTCCAAAGAGTGTCTCTACTAAAAGGGTCTGAATAATCATGACCATGTAATATTTCAGTTTTTCTTTTTTAATAAACTAGCAAAAATTTCAAAATTTGTAGTCAAGATGTAATATAATAATATTTATTCATTTATAAAGCGCTATTAATTCCATAGCACTTTACATACATCAGTAATGCTGTCCCTATTGAGGCTCAAAATATAAACATCCTATCAGTATGTCTTTACACTGTGGGAGGAAACCGGAGTGCCCGAAGGAAACCCACGCAAACATGGGGAAAACGTACAAACTCCTTGCAGATGTTGTCTTTAGTGGGAATTGAACCCCGGACCTCGGAACCTTGATGCTACAAAGGCTGCAGTGCTAACCACTTGAGCCACCGTGCCGATGATAAAAAAAATTGAACTGTTTTGAATTTACTAAATGGCTGCAATGAAACAAAGAGTGAAAAATGTAAAGGTGTCAGTCTCAGTTTTTTAGTTGTCAGTCTCAGATTTTTACATGTCAGCTCCACACATCACTTCTCCAAACTGACTCTCTCCTTTGCAGGATGCAAAATTGGCCTCCCTGGCAGCAGGTGTACGTTTTTAATTAATACACAGGAAAACACCGATTGTGCCTCTGGATTCCTACGATGAGAACGTAAATATGAACAGGAAAGCCACTTTCGCAAATCCACGCAAGAGGAAATATGGGCGGAGCACCTGTTTGTCCTAGCAAAGTTCTGACAACACTCAAATATTGTATGTCTCAGTCACATGCAAGTCAGTTCAATTTTAATGTCTGCCAGGGTGAGTGCATTCTCTAGTAATAATCCCCCCAAAGTGTCATCATCAACATTAATGTCTGCCAGGGGATCCTCTCTAGTAATAATGCCCTCCTTACAGTGATAATGTTCCCGTAGACTGCCCCTTTAGTAGTAGAGCCCTAGAGTGCTACCTCAAATTAAAATTACTGTACTAATTCCCTCTAGGTGCTAAATCCCTAACAAAATGTAAAGTTTATATACATTCCTCTTCTGCCTTGCAGTCAAAAGTAGGCCGATGTAGTGATATCATGCTTCACTCATCTACAACCTTTACAAAATCCCTTCTATGGAATTGCATAGTCTACTACTACTACACCAATTCATGCTTCATTTTTTTTCTTTTGCTATATACGGACTTATAACAGTCTGGTGGAGGACAAAACAGACACTTCTTGCATCTGTCTGACTGATGAACCCATATAGAGATGTTTATTGAGTACTGTGGGTTCTCCATTTGGATATACCTTAAATATAAGAGAGAAAATAAGTGTTAACCCTGTCTAAAGGTACGGTCAGACGTAACGACCGCAGTAGCGATCCCGATAACGACATGGCTCCCGGGATCGCTGATGAGTCATTATCGGTATCGCTACTTGGTATTCAAACACGCCGATCTATACAACGATATGTCCACCCTAGCGATTTCTTCAACGATATTGTTCAGTCGTTGTATTTCCTTCTCACATGAGAAGTTGCCACGTGTGTTGCCAACGATATCGTCGGTAAGGTGTCAAACACAGCGATACAGCGTTCCCAGCGGGAGCGCAACGACCAAAAAATGAACCAGGAGGCTGTGTAACGATTGCCGATCTCGCAGCAGGGGACCAGATCGTTACACCCTGTCGCACGTAGCGATGTCGTTGCTGAGATCGCTATTGCGTCACAAAAGTAACGATCTCGTTAGCGATCTCGGTATGTGAGACATACCCTTTAGAAATGACAGTAAGTAAATATATACACTTACATTCACTTATATACACAGAAGCTTCACCTCTTCCAAAGAGTCAACAGCTTAATGGGAAATGGCTGCAGGGTTGCACAATTGGCCACATTAAGTGAATCAAAGCAAAAGGGAAGATGGAGCCAAGATGACTGGCATCCCATCTATGGATATCACATAGAAAAGAGTCTCTTCATAATTGTTCAACAAAAATCTATTTTAAATATAAGACCAATAAAAAGTACAAAAATAAATAAATAAAATAGTGCAATGGTTAATTTCAATTAATATATATTTTTTACATGGGATAATATTTAGCTATCTGTATATACCTATGTGCAATGATTTTTGCTTCTACAAAAGTTTGCAAGGTTTCCAGTTTGATTGTACCTTGCAATATCTTACCAATTGGACTCTAAGCATTATTACAGTAGGAAATATATTTCAGTGTCTACAAAAAGACCCTAAATTAAAAGAACTTCTCTATGAAAAAAAAAAGAAATAGCTTAGGAGTAAACATGACTTAGTCTAGATATGGATTAGCTGTTATACAGTAAACTAATAAATTCCTTCTTTCCATGAAATACTGTAACTCTTTGAAGAGGTATGTACTTTCAGTAAGTTATTAACCAATTTAATTGTAGACTGCGTCCTTGTGTTCAGTGTAATATCCATTCATTACGGAATAAGGATACAAAATGTCCAAGGAGAAAGGAATATAAAAACCAAATAATACACACACTGATCTAACACTCATTTTTTATATGTTAATTTATAGAATATATGCAGGATTAAAGGTTATCACCTTTCCATAAAATAGGAGATAAATTACTGATTGCTGGAGGTCTGACCACTGGGGCCCCCTATACATCATTGGTCATGAAGGGTTTTTTTACTATTTCCACCACTAATACTGATCTTGACACAGCAAGCAAAATGCAGTGAGGTACTTAATACAGTAACTGCTGTCTCATATACACAATGCCCTATGAAAATATGTCATACACAGGAGTCTCCACCACCAGTGTCATACATTCCATACTCACAAATTGTGGCAAACCTTTAAAGGGAGAAAACCACCCTTTACAATTTGATGGCCTATCCTTAGGGAATCCATGTATTGGTGGCTATATAGTGGTTCCTGTATGTATTACTGTATTGCATCTTTGATGTGAAGAGAACAACTCTGTTTTACCATCAAGATTTTCTTAGAAAAGTGCAAACCATCGACAAAAAAAAATGCCTGATGCTCACTGAGCACAGCAGTCCCAGCAAACAGCTGATCAGCAAGGTACAACAAACTAAAGATCTACATAGTGAACAATACTAAAATAACCCTAACAAAGTATCTCACAGTAATTAGAAATAAATTTAGTGCATCCAAAAAAATTAAATAGTACCAATCTATAAATATTTCTGCATTTTTTTAGTAATATTTCTAGAAAAAAATAATCATACAAATACCAAATAACTCTATAGTGTTACTGTACAACACCAACCATACCAAGACCAATAATAATACTATAAATTGTAAAACAATGTCGCCACAACATGACCATATATTATCACCACATAGAGTATGAATATAAGCACCATCCTGTTACAGAGCTAAATCCATAGTCCCAAAGCCAGTGGGTTCACACTGTCAATCCCCAAAAACCTGCAATATTTGACCTTAGCCTACAGTAGCTATGTCCTCTTTTGTACCCCTCACTCACTGCAGCCATTTTGCTTTCAGCCATCATGCCATGAACTGCTGGGAGATGCACTCCATGATAACCTGCCAGGACACCTCCTCCTCCCAGCCTTGGGCCCCCCGCAGCATTACCCGACCATGCTGCCACTGCCGACCCCCACCACTATTACCCTGCCTCCTGTGACCCTGCTCCACCACCACAGTGCCTTCCCGGGTAAGCTACACTAGATATGAAATGCAACGAATTATAGGACAGACCCCATAGTTTAATTTTTTTTCCCTTGATTTATTCTTCTAAATTTGGGTGACGTTCTATAATCCACAAAAAAACTGTATTTGTTTACATCCATGTATTTCCCTCCCTGTTCATATGTGATATTTCATTTCCATCCTTTTGCGAAAGGCCCGATGTAGTGGAGCTGAAGTGCCGCAAGTGAACATGTAGATGAATGCATAGATTTAACTACCTATGTCCATGGTGTGGTTGTTTTTGCTATATTTCCTTGGGCAACTCTGTCTTTATTCTGTACCCACCTGTGATTGAGAGTTATGCTTACAGGGTACCTGATGGCTGATCCACACTTATCGGACCATGGGTATCATGTATCAGGCACTAGATGTATGATCTCAGCCATATATGTTCTGCAGCGTTCCAGAGAAAAACATACTTTCTGGGGACTTATGTTACACTAGTACTACAAATGGGTCACTGGCACTTCTCCCCACCCGCTCCCCTGGAGTGACTTCTCTCTCTATAGACGCATGCAGGAATAGAGCTATCAGTCACTGGTAGTGAATGGGGAGAAGCCACTGAAGACATACCTGTCTGACTAGTCCGCCAAACTATAGGGGGTGAGACAATGCGCAAATAGGGTCTTATCTCCTTACAGATATCGGCAAGAACCTGATTGAAAGCTGCTCACCTGGAAAAGTTGTGTTACACTCATCAAGCATGAGCACCTGGATACAGCTTCTGCAGGACCCACACATCCACGATCGACGTAGCGAACAATAGTTGTATTGGGACGAAGTGTCTCAGGATCCGCGCTGTTGAATGAATGAAACCAGAAACTGGAACACTGGTTTCAACGGGTGTTCTTAATTCCTACGCGTTTTGGAGCATTACCATGCTCTATTCTCAGGGGGTTTTTTGGCCCTGAGGAAGGAGCATGGTAACGCTCCGAAATGTGTAGGAATAAAGAACACCCATTGACACCAGTGTTCCAGTTTCTGGTTTCATTCATTCAGCAGGGCGGATCCTGAGACACTTCGTCCCAATACAACTAGTCTCCCAAACGGCTCGGTTCTGGTGGCTTCAAAAGTATGTTTGTCTCTGAGATGTTGCAGCATGTCAGAGTCACACATATATGGCTAAAATCATACAGCCAGTTCCGGATATATGCTTTCCGTGGTTTGTGCAGCATGGATCAGCTGTCAGGTTCCCTTTACAAGAACTATAAAAGATAATGAAAGCACTAAACGCCACCTGTACTACATGTACTTTAAAGGAAATCTGTCACACTATTTGATATGTGCCTGATATCAGACGCTTGTCGACAAATCATTTCTCCCTCTATATAAATTAGGTCTTCCAGGCTATGGGCCAGATGCTGGCTGGAAGATAGCACTGCCTCCTTGTCTCATTAGTGTAGCTGTTGCCTCCCATCAGCATCACAGTATTCCTGTAACGTCTAATTGTGGTCCTGTAAGCCACTGCCACTGTAATTGCCAATGTTCCAATTGAGTGTTCCGCCCTCGCATGGGCATTGGCTTCATGTTTCTTCTGCGCAGGTGCCAAATCAATGCAGCAGAATTAGCAGCGACTCTCCAATACCTGTGCAGAAGAAACTTGAAGCCAATGCCCATAAGAGGGCAGAACACTAGAGGAACACTAGCAATTACAATGGCCCTGGAATTCAGGACCACAACTAAAAGTCACAGAGATACTGTGATGCTGATTGATGGGAGGTGAGAGCTACGTTAATGAAACAAAAAGGCAGCGCTATCTTCCAGGCAATATCCACCCCATAGCCTGGAAGACCTCATTTACATAGAGGGATAGATGATTTTTCCACAACAAGGCATCTGATATGAGGCACATAGGTATGATTATTTTCAGCACTCTATAACCTGTATGCTCATATTAATAGGTTAGTGACATCAAATAAGGTGACGGATTCCCTCTAAAGAGACTGGCAAAAGGTTCTAATGGGGATTAAATTTTGGAAAATAAAATAAAGCATAGGCAGCAGCAGCCATGTGACTTGAACTACATTACAAGTTACAATGGTTGTGTGTCTTGAAGAACAGTGGCATGATTGATGCTGGTGTAGATCACAGGGCAGTTACTTTACAGAATCTGGCTTCCATGTAAAAAACACTTTTTGCTTGGACAATCCTTCTAATAAAATCTTTATTAAACATATGTCCCTTTAGTTCCTGCTTAGAGGGGCACAGCATTGCCAAGCCCCCATTCATTTCTTTAAAGTGATGATCTATGCTGTTCCTAGCTGTGCATCAGGAGCGATTGGACACTGCAGTGTTGAGGCATCTTAAGGGGCCAAGTAGAATAAAGAAAAAATGAAAAAAAGAGTTTTCAAAAGTAAGAAAAATAAAAAATATAAAAGTTAAAATCACCCCTTTTGTCCCATTGTAAATAAAACAATTAAAAAATGTACATATTTGGTATCGCCACTTTCAGAAATGCTCGATTTATCAGAATATAAACTTAATCTGACCGGTAAACTTTGTAATGGAAAAAAAGTCAAAACGGCAAAACTACATTGTTTTGGTCACAGCAACATTGCAATAAAATGCAATACAGTGAGTCCTCACTTAACGACGGGGTTAGGGACCAGAAGGTCTGTCGTTAAGCGTGTCCCGTCGTTAAGCGTGACCCTGTATTCTCCAACCGGAGTCCAGTTATGCTGTCCAGTTGCTGCTCCCATCTGCCCGCATGCTATGTTCTACAGCTTCCGGCCACCCATGCTGTACAGTCCAACACTCTGTGGGGTCGCGTTTAAATGGTTCACAGGGAACGTTTCCTGTGCACCGTTTAAACGCGTCCCCCAGAGCGCTGGAATGTACAGTGTACAGCATGGGCGGCCGCAAGCTGTACAACACAGCATGCGGGCAGATGGGAACAGCACCCGGACAGCAAAACAGGACTCCGGTTTGCGAATACTGTACAGTACTGCACAGTACAATGTACCAGAATCCTGAGACCCGGAGCCACCAGGGAAATCACCTTTCATAATCTCAGGAGACATTCTGGTAAATGTTGTACAGTACTGTACTGTACTGTACTGTAGTTAAAAATGACCGTTGTAAGTGCAAGTCGTCATTAAACACACTCGTCGGTAAGCGGGGACTCACTCTAACAAGCGGTCAAAACATCACACCTACACAAAAATGGTATCATTAAAAACAACAGCTCAAAACTAAAAAAAAAAATCATCACCTTGTCCCAGATCTTGAAATAATGAGAACGCTACGGGTTGTGGAAAAAGCAGTAAAAGCGCAATTCTTTATTTTGGCAAACTTTTATTTTTTTTATCGCCATTTTACTAAAAGTAAAAGTATACATGTTTGGTATCTACAAACTTGTATTGACCTGAAGCATCATATTGACATGTCAGTTTTACCATGGCGTTAACAAGATGAATAAAAAAAACAAATACATTTGTGAAATTGCACATTTTTTTGCAATTTCACGGCACTTGGAATTTTTTATTCCTATTTTCCAAAACACTATATGGTAAAATGAATGGTGTCATTCAAAAGTACAACTCGTCCCACAAAAAAACAAGCTTCATATGTCTATATTGATGAAAAAAAGTTATAGGTCTTGGTAGAAGGGGAAGAAAAAATGAAAGTGCAAAAAAAGGAAAATGTAAGGTTGTAAAGGGGTTATATATATGGACCTTCAATCTACCAACATCATGTGTCAGGAAAAAAGTTGACCTCCCCACTACCCATTAGGTGTTTGGCCATATCAGCCTTTATCAGCTGTTTCCAATGACATTTATCCAATGGTCAAATAGAAAACGCTATAATGCTGTGATACAATTTCAGTTTTGTGAAGTTTTAAATATACCATTTTAATTACTTTCTGAACTTCTTAAACAATCAGTGCACATAATATCTCATTAGGATTCTATCCTCACATCCTATTTCAAAGCTGTCACGCGGAAGATACCAACAAGTGTCTATTTTATTCAGGTTTCAATGGTAAAAACTTCGACGTATTTGTTGATCACAGACTCCACCTGTTCTGTTGGAAGGAGCATATGGCAACTCACCAGATGTATAGTAGTTAATCAAGAAATGAGGGCAAAGATTTTCAATTCAAGTGCTCATTATATTATATAATGAACCCCAAATGACAGAAGGTGTGGAGATAAAACTTAACCTTAATAGACAATTAAAATAGCTATTGAAAGGCAAGCTACACAAATATTCTCAATTCAGATAGCACTAGTACTAAAAGTTTTAAAAATATTTTGTTTCCACCAATAATTAGTATAATATGTGAGAGATCGTAATTTGGCATATTTGCTGCTAAGATATTGACTATCGTTCTAAACCTACAGATATCAGTCTATTCTGCTAATATTTGTTGATTCTTATATTGTGATTTACAGACATTTTTATTCATTTGCAATATGTCATGCATATATACACAGCAGTGGTCTTTCTACAAGAAAAGTATGAGGTCCTTGATATATAAAAGTTATTTTAGGAAAATGACGTGTTTCTGTAGAGCTATAGGATCTAAGATGAAGTTTTTCAGTTTAATTTACATAAAACTTAAAAAGCAAGTTTGCATCTACAAGTGCATTTCAATAAATTAGAATGTCATCAAAAAGTTAATTTATTTCAGGAATTTAATACATAAAGTAAAACACATTCCGTATACAGAGTCATTACAAGCAGATCTTTTAAAATGTTTATTTCGGTTAATGTTGATCATTATGACTTACAGCCAACGAAAACCCAAAATTCATTATCTAAGAAAATTAAAATATCTTATATTACCAACTGAAAAACAGATTTTTAACTGATTTTTAACTCATAAATGTTGTCATAAAGGTCGGGGCTCCTTTTGCATGAATTACTGTATCAATACGGGGTGGCATGGAGGCGATTAGCCTGTGGCACTGCTGTGGTGTTATACAAGCCCAGGTTGCATTGATAACAGCCTTCTCCTGAGTATGATGATACCTTACATGCGGTGGAAAACTTCTGTATGGGTGCACGGCAGGGATCGGAAGGGAAGGAGCAATTAATTACAGCACAGATTTTGATGGCATGGTCTGCGGGTGTCATGTCGCATTTGGAGAGCGCTTGATCTAACCAGCAGAATTCCCCCACAAGTGACCTCATTCCTAAAACTAGACCCCGAAGCAGGGGCAGGCTGGTGCCTCTTATTCCAGCCCTGGGTGAGGAGCGGGGGGGAAGGTGATAGCGTTGGATCTGAGGAGCAGGGGGGGTTTCAAGATGCAGTATCAGTACTCAATTTGCCTCACTGTCTGTCGCGTCGCCTGCTATTCTGCCGGCAGCTGCGGCCGCAAAATAAACCCAGCCGGTCCCTTTCCAGTGGGGGGCGGCCCTAGATGAGTGAGATACCATCAGCCTGGGGGGCACTTGCCCCCCTGCCACCTGGGCCACTCCGCCTCTGCCCTGAAGGAATGTATCTAGATGTGTGGTGAGCACTTTGAACCACCAGGTGCTTCACAGATTTTATAACACTGAGCCATGAAAATGAGAAAAATACTTTTTTTCCCCAAAAAATGTTCATTTAGGTTAAATTTTTCATTTTCACAGGGACAACAGAATAAAATGGACCCCAAAGTTTATACAATTATACCCCAATATGTGCTAGAAAACCACTGTTTGAGTGCACGGCAGAAAACAGACATGAGTAGGTAGGTAAAGGCTGGGTCACAGGTGCTGAGAAACAGGAACAGGGACCTGATAATATGCATCGGGCTGACTAGTAACTATTATTGATCAGGCACATCCCTGAAGGGGGGTGCCTTAAACACACAGAGGCTCCCGGCAATAGACTCGGGAAGACTAATAGAGTGCACACACTGGCCCTTTAAGAGTCAGGGTGCACATGCGTGTGTTCCTAATGGGATGTACCAGGAGGCCTACATGGCACACGCAAGTCCTGACACACAAAGTAGAGCTGAATCAGCAGAGAGGTCACAGTGGTGAACCAGAAGAGAAGGGACACATTCGTGACCACAACTGTGTCTCCGCTGGATGGAGGGGGAGGAGGAGACCAGAGACACCGGCATTACACTTAGGTACCATAGAGCATCTAAAATCATAGAAAATACAAGACTCCAATACCTTTGCTGCTTGTCTCTTCAGCTTTTCAAAATCAGACCTCTCTTGGCTTGACACTCTGTTGGGGATCCATCATTGCCCACTGAACTTCTTTCCAAAATCTACTCTAACCTCAGCCTTAATAACTTACCAAATAATATTAGCTTCTTCCTTGCTTAGGAGAGGGCATTGGTCGCTGTTTTTACTGAAGAACTCTCTTATAATTTAACACACGTGCATGGTTTGTACAGATGCCTCAGATTTCATGAGACTTTCTATAAGATGCTTATCAGATGGTAGAAGACTCTTTTCTTTAAAAAAATGGACTAATGATAAACAATCTATGTTGCTGTTGTAGTATCTGCCCTCCTCCCCCAAGAATCTTCCATATCTGGAGTGACTACATGAACATTCTGGTCTGATATAACATCTCATATCAAAGAAGTCTGCAGAAACCCCCTCATCTTTCTGCTACATTAGTGCTTCAATGACAGCTTACAAATGAACATAGCAGATAAACTACTCATACTGCTAAATTGGCAAAATCCCCCCCCCCCATCCACATCCTAGCCTCACCTGTCCCCTTCCTAAATAAGACCTGAAAGGTCAATTTAACTAAACTTCTCTTTTCCCCTTTCCACCAATTTTCCATATTTATCCTATAGACATTGATTGCAGTTCCTGGTACAGTTACTTTGAAGATTGCTCTACACAAATTTCATATTAAACTTGCCTTATAATATTAGCACTAAAAAAATTTGCAATTATAATATATAAACTTGCATTGGATATTCTTGATATGATGCACTCAAGATTGTGAAAGGAAAATATATTTACAATAAAAAGAGCTTACATAAAAAAAACAAGATGGTGTCAAAAATAAAGTACTGTATAAAAAAACCTTAACCAAAGAAAGAATCCTATAAAAGCCTAGATACTTCAAATGTTATGATTTAAAAAAAAGATTAATATAAAATGTTGTTTTAATGTGTTTGTCCCAGTTGCAAGGCTGGCACAGTCAACTTGCGCATACCATTAAATCCATCGCGCATACCATTTTAACAGGAACCTGTCAAGTCGCTCTACCCCTCTCTCCTATTGCTACCAAATCACATGATCGGCTCCGGCGCATGCGCAAAGCACATATTGAAGCCAGGCCGATCACATGTTTAGGCCACAATGCACCAGACCTATCACGTGATTAGGGCCACAATGCACCGGACTGGATATGATGTTCCAGCCGGGCATTACAGCTGCAGAGAGGGTGGGAAATTCAAAAAGAAGGCGGCAAAGCACCAGGAGTGATGACGCCCTGCGGGATGTGCTAGGATACAATGAGGAGGGGAAAATGAAGCCCAGAGCTCGACTATCCAGTCTCCTAGATGCAGACCATATGTAAGTTCTAAGTCATTTTTCATAATCGTTATGGGGCCCCTTTAGGTCAGACAGGAATGGTTAGGGTTCAGCTAACAAGGTGTAGGGACAGGTAGTGATAGGAGATAGGGGTAGAGCGACCTGACAGGTTCCATTTAAGAGTCGCTGTTGTTTCCACAAGCTGTATAAATAAATAATTCAAGCACATTTTTAAAAAAATTTGGAATATATACCATGGGGAAAATAAGTATCTGATACACTGCCAATTTTTCAAGATTTCTCACCTACAAAGAATGTAGAGGTCTGTAATTTTTATCATAGGTACATTTCAACTGTGAGAGACAGAATCTGAAAAAAAATCTAGAAAATCACATCGTATGATTTTTTTCACAATTAATTAGCATTTTATTGCAAGAAATAAATATTTCAGACAATAGAAAAACAGAATTTAATATTTCTACCTAAACCTTTGTTTGCAATTACAGAGGTCAGATGTTCTCTTTAGTTCTTGACCAAGTTTGCACATACTACAGCAGGATATTTTGGCCCACTCCTCCATACAGATCTTTCAGGTTTCATGGCTGTCACTAGGCAACACTGAGTTTCAGTTCCCTCCAAAGAATTTCTATTGGGATCAGATCTGAAGACTAACTTGGCCATTCCAGGACCTTAAAATGCTTCTTATAGAGCCACTTCTTGCCGTGGCTATGTATTTCAGGTCACTTTCTCATACTGGAAGACCCAGTGACAACCCATCTTCAATATTTTTACTGATTAGGATACTTCATCTAAGCAAATGGTGTGTAAGACACATTCAAAATATCACAATTGAACACACAATCGACATGGACCACATAGGTCACACCATGCAGGCACATTTACTACACTAGAAGAGAACCATCACAAGACATCCTTCATGCAAATTAAAACATCCTTTATTAGAGCCCAGAACAGACACAGGGGGTGTAAACAACAGGACTACACAGCACAAAAAATGGAAGGCTTCGTCACATGGAGAATATACAGCTGGGGCCAAAAGTATTGACACCCCTGCAATTCTGTCAGATAATACTCAATTTCTTTCTGAAAATGATTGCAATCACAATTCTTTGGTATTATTATCTTCATTTAATTTGTCTTCAATGAAAAAACACAAAAGAGAATGAAGCAAAAAGCAAAACATTGATCATTTCACACAAAACTCCAAAAATGGGCCAGACAAAAGTCTTGGCACCTTCTGCCTAATACTTGGCTGCACAACCTGTAGCCAAAATAACTGCGATCAACCGCTTCCGGTAACCACAATGAGTTTCTTACAATGCTCTGCTGGAATTTTAGACCATTCTTCTTTGGCAAACTGCTCCAGGTCCCTGATATTTGAAGGGTGCCTTCTCCAAACTGCCATTTTTAGATCTCTCAAAAGGTGTTCTATGAGATTCAGGTCTGGACTCATTGCTGGCCACCTTAGAAGTCTCCAGTACTTTCTTTCAATCCATTTTCTAGTGCTTTTTGAAGTGTGTTTTGGGTCATTGTCCTGCTGGAAGACCCATGACCTCTGAGGGAGACCCAGCTTTCTCACACTGGGCTCTACATTATGCTGCAAAATTTGTTGGTAGTCTTCAGACTTCATAATGCCATGCACCCGGTCAAGCAGTCCAGTGCCAGAGGCAGCAAAGCAACTCCAAAACATCAGGGAACCTCCGCCATGTTTGACTGTAGGGACCGTGTTCTTTTCTTTGAATGCCTCTTTTTTTCTCCTGTAAACTCTATGTTGATGCCTTTGCCCAAAAAGCTCTACTTTTGTCTCATCTGACAGAGAACATTCTTCCAAAATGTTTTAGGCTTTCTCAGGTAAGTTTTGGCAAACTCCAGCCTGGCTTTTTCATGTCTCGGGGTAAGAAGTGGGGTTTTCCTGGTTATCCTACCATAAAGTCCCTTTTCATTCAGACGCCGATGGATAGTACCGGTTGACACTGTTGTACCCTCGGACTGCAGGGCAGCTTGAACTTGTTTGGATGTTAGTCGAGGTTCTTTATCCACCATCCGCACAATCTTGCTTTGAAATCTCTTGTCAATTTTTCTTTTCCGTCCACATCTAGGGAGGTTAACCACAGTGCCATGAGCTTTAAACTTCTTGATGACACTGCACACGATAGACACAGGAACATTCAGGTCTTTGGAGATGGACTTGTAGCCTTGATATTGCTCATGCTTCCTCACAATTTGGTTTCTCATGTCCTCAGACAGTTCTTTGGTCTTCTTTCTTTTCTCCATGCTCAATGTGGTACACACAAGGACACAGGACAGAGGTTAGGTGCCACAGGTAAGTTACAGGTGCTGTTAATTACACAAATTAGAGAAGCATCACATGATTTTTCTAACAGTGCCAATACTTTTGTCCACCCCCTTTTTATGTTTGGTGTGGAATCATGTCCAATTTGGCTTTAGGACAATTCTTTGTGTGTTTTTTCATTGAAGACAAATTAAATGAAGATAATAATACCAAATAATTTGTGATTGCAATCATTTTCAGGAAGAAACTGAGTATTATCTGATAAAATTGCAGGGGTGTCAATACTTTTGGCCACAACTGTACTTAACAAAAAAGTGTGAAACAACAGAAAATATGTTTTATATTCTAGGTTCTTCAAAGTAGCCACCTTTTGCTTTGATTACTGCTTTGAACACTCTTGGCACTCTCTTGATGACCTTCAAGAGGTAGTCACCGGAAATGGTTTTCACTTCACAGATGTGCCCTGTCAGGTTTAATAAGTGGGATTTATTGCCTTATAAATGTGGTTGGGACCATCAGTTGTGTTGTGCAGAAGTCTGGTGGATACACAGATGATAGTCCTACTGAATAGACTGTTAGAATTTGTATTATGGCAAGAAAAAAGCAGCTAAGTAAAGAAAAACGAGTGGCCATCATTACTTTAAGAAATGAAGGTCAGTCAGTACGAAAAATTGGGAAAACTTTGAAAGTGTCCTCAAGTGCAGTTGTGGCTCACATGATGACCACCCCAGGAAAGGAAGACCAAGAGTTACCTCTGCTGTGGAGGATAAGTTCATCCGAGTCACCAGCCTCAGAAATCGCAGGTTAACAACAGCTCAGATTAGAGACCAGGTCAATGCCACACAGAGTTCTAGCAACAGACACATCTCTACAACAACTGTTAAGAGGAGAATTTGTGCAGCAGGCCTTCATGGAAAAATAGCTGCTAGGAAACCACTGCTAAGGACAGGCAACAAGCAGAAGAGACTTGTTTGGGCTAAAGAACACAAGGAATGGACATTAGACCAGTGGAAATCTGTGTTTTGGTCGGATGAGTCCAAATTTGAGATCATTAGTTCCAACCTTTTTGCGACGCAGAAAAGGTGACCGGATGGACTCTACATGCCTCGTTCCCACCGTGAAGCATGAAGGAGGAGGTGTGATGGTGATGGGATGCTACGCCAGATGACCTGTCCTCAACAGTCACCAGACCTGAACCCAATCGAGATGGTTTGGGGTGAGCTGGACTGCAGAGTGAAGGCAAAAGAGCCAACAAGTGCTAAGCATCTCTGGGAACTCCTTCAAGACTGTTGGAAGACAATTTCCGGTGACTACCTCTTGAAGCTCATCAAGCGAATGTCAAGAGTGTGCAAAGCAGTAATCAAACCAAAAGGTGGCTACTTTGAAGAAACCTAGAATATAAGACATATTTTCAGTTGTTTCACATTTGTTTGTTAAGTATATAATTCCACATGTGTTAATTCATAGTTTTGATTCCTTCAATGTGAATCTACAATTTTCATAGGCATGAAAATACAGAAAACTCTTTGAATGAGAAGGTGTGTCCAAACTTTTGGTCTGTACTGTATAACACCAGACATGTACGCATACACATGGGTATATATGTGTATATACACGCCCACACATGTATGTATAGATGCACACACCCGTATACACACATATATAACTCACACACAGATATACCACACACACACACACAGAGTCTCCCCGTCAGCAGGGTCTTACCGCAGCCCACGGAGAAAGAACCTGTGTGATTTGGCGTAGGTCGCCTGGATTAATAATTGCAGCGGGGGTGACGTCATGCCGCATCAGACAGGTCCTTATTCCGTGGGCAGCAGTAAGACCCTGGCGGAGGGGAAAGCAGGAGAAGGTGAGCGGACTGCTGGGGCAGGGAGCAGGTGGAAGGGGGCGTCCTGCTGGAGGTGGGCGGGAGACTGGGGTGAGGGGGGTGTACCTCTTGGGACAGGCGAGAGACCGGGCGGACTGGCGAGTCGGTGTGTGCAGCCATAGGACCATTGGTGATGTCACAGTCATGTGCACCTGGCTCCGCCCATGATTGTGACATCATCAAAGGTCCTGTAAGTTCCCTGTGCAGTGTTTGGGGCCAGGGGCATGTGGCGTCGGGTTTGTGAGGGGGGCTGCAGGATGTGGGGAGGGGACGGAGGTGATCGGGCTGGGGAGCTGGGTGCAGCAGGGGGTGTCGTCTGTGAGTGCACCGATCTCCATACTGGAAGACCTCTTCCAATATGGCGGTTGGCGCCGCCATCTACTATATAATCGTCTAATTCTGAAATCCGACGTTGCTGATTGCTCACCGGCGGCTGGCGTGACAAATCAGCGACGTGGGATTTCCGTTACAGACAGAATTAGACGATTATATAGTAGATATCTGAGACTGGTTAGTGGTACAGCAAATGTGCATAAGAGAAACAGTCACTGACAACATTTTTACAGAGTATACAATTATGGTTCCTTTACACGCGGCCACATGAAGGTAGAAACCGGCAGGCATTGGACACAATTGTGCCTGTTGCCTTGAAAAGACCACGATGTGGCGGCGTGTAATTCAGGACTTTCCTTCCTGTGTCTTCCCTGAAGGAAGGAAAGTCCTGAATTACACGCCGCCACATCGTGGTCTTTTCAAGGCAACAGGCACAATTGTGTCCGATGCCTGCCGGTTTCTACCTTCCTGTGGCCGCGTGTAAAGGGACCATTACAGGTACAAGGACTTTTAATCACAGATATCCTAGAGCAGGGCTGGGGAATGTCCGGCCTGCCATGTTACCTAATCCGGCCCGCGGCCACTTTGCTCCTTTTGTAACGCGGTCCCTTTAAATCTTCAGAGGTGCGTGCCGGAATTGTTTCCAACGTGCAACATAGTACATGTGAGACGTTCTGTGTGGCAGGAGCCTCTGCGCTGTCCAGGTCCAGTTCCCTGAGGATTACAATCAGCTCCTGCACATCTTAAGTACACAATTCCTCCACCTCCAGGTAAGTAAATAAAGCGTCTGTTCTGCGCTACTTCTCCAGCCGTGCATGGATGAGGACTGTCAGCAGTAAGGGTGCCTTCACATTTGTGTTTGGAACGCAGCGTACTGAACGCAGCCAAATGCTTGTGCACATGCGTTCCTATGTTTAAAATGGGAACGCATGTGCCTGCGTTTAGCTGCGTTCAGTTGCGTTTGCGTTCGGATGCGCACAATTTGTGTGCCCTCCGAACACAGCTTGTTGCATTTTTTGTGCGTTCGCAGGCGCTTGTTTTATCTGCAAGCGCCCGCAAGTGCAGAAATCATGCATTGAAGTCAATGGATCCGCAGTGTCCTCTGCATGACAGCGCAGGAGAACGCTGCGGATCTCATTGAAATCTCTCCCGGTGGACGCCGGTGATCAGCTGGAGCCTCCACTGATCTCCCGCCGGTGTTGTCGTGGGAGATTTGAAGAAACAGCTGATTTGATAGCTGTTTAATTCTCCCGCGCTGACACGGAATAGGTGATGTCAGCACGGGAGATTTGAAACAACGATTAGCTGTTTCCTATCTCCTACACCGATATCACCCTATTTGGTATCGGCATGGGAGATTTAAACAGCTGTCAGATCAGATGTTTCTTCAAATCTCCTGTACCGACACCGATGGGAGATCAGCTGAGGCCGGGAGGAGGAGATTTCCACCGCTGATCTCCTCCTCCTGGTCGCCCCCAAGATAGCTGATTGGCTGGCGGGCTGCATACTAATGTGAACGCATGCAGAGATTCTCTGCAGCGTTCACCTCAGTATGGCTACGTTTGCACTGCGTTTGCGTCTGCATGCCATACGCATGCAGACACAAACGCAAGTGTGAAGGCACCCTAAGAAGGAACAGCATCCAGCAACATAGCCAAGGGAGGGAGATAAAAATCATGTGAAGCCATTTTAAAATCATGTATGTCCATATTGATTTTTATCTATCTTCCTTTGGATGTGTTGCTGGATCTCCTTTTTGCTCTGGCCCAGTGCATCCATGTGTCATATGCCTCTGACCCCATGTACCCATGTGTCGTACGCCTCTGGCCCCATGAACCCTTTGTGTCGTATGCCTCTGGCCCCATGAACCCCTTGTGTCGTACGCCTCTGGCCCCTGTGTACCCGTGTGTTGTATACCTCTGGCCCCAAGAACCCTTTGTGTCGTACGCCTCTGGCCCCTGAGTACCCGTGTGTCGTACGCCTCTGGCTCCTGTGTACCCGTGTGTCATACGCCTCTGGCCCCATGAACCCTTTGTGTAGTATGCCTCTGGCCCCGTTTACCCACGTGTCATACGCCTCTGGCCCCGTTTACCCGTGTGTCGTACACCTCTGACCCCATGTACCCATGTGTCGTACGCCTTTGACTCCGTGTACCTGTATGTCGTACACCTCTGGCCCCGTGTACCCTCTGTGTTGTACTCCTCTGGCCCCGTGTACCCATGTGTGTCGTAAGCCTCTGGCCCCGTTTACTCCTGTGTCGAATGCCTCTGACCCCGTGTACCCGTGTGCCATACGCCTCTGGCCATGTGTACCTGTGTGACGTACGCCTCTGGCCCCGTGTACCCATGTGCTGTGTACTATGCCTCTGGCCCCATGTACCCATGTGCTGTATACTATGCCTTTGGCCCCATGTACCTGTGTGTTGTATACTATGCCTCTGGCCCCATGTACCCATGTGTTGTATATTATGCCTCTGGCCCTGTGTACCTGTGTGCTGTATACTTTGCCTCAGATCCCGTGTACTGTATACTGTGCCTCTGGCCCCGTGTACCTGTGTGCTGTATACTATGCCTCCTTGCCCTGTGTACCTGTATGCTGTATATTATGCCTCACATCCCATGTATTGTATATTATGCCTCAGATCCCTTGTACCTGTGAGCTGTATACTATGCCTCTGGCCCCGTGTACCTGTGTGCTATGTAGTATGCCTCTGGTCCCGTGTACCCGTGTACTGTATACTGTGCCTCTGACCCCATGTACTTGTGTGCTGTATACTATGCCTCTGGCCCTGTTTACCGTGTGCTGTGTACTATGCCTCTGGCCCCATGTACCCGTGTGCTGTATACTATGCTTCAAATCCCATGTACCCTTGTGCTATATACTATGCCTTGGGCCCCGTGTACTGTATACTATGCCTCAGGCCCCATGTACCCATGTGCTGTATACTATGCCTCAGATCCCGTGTACCCATGTGCTGTATAGTATGCCTTTGGCTCCATGTACCCTTCTGCTGTATACTATGCCTCTAGCCCTGTGTACCCGTGTGCAGTGTACATCCGGCCCCGTGTACCCATCTGCTGTATACTATGCCTCTGGCCCCATTTACCTGTGTGCTGTGTACTATGATTCTGGCCCCATTTACCTTTGTGCTGTATACTATGCCTCTAGCCCTGTGTACCCAGGTGCAGTGTACATCTGGCCCCATGTACCCCTGTGCAGTATGCCTCAGGCTCCATGTACCACCCAGGTGCTGTATACCTCAGGCTATGTGTTCGCTGATGAATGTGTGTGCTTACCAGCATCAGGTGAGGACATACTTTGTAGTTGAGGTCAGTGCAAAATACGCCCTAGTTCCACAAACGTGATGCAGCTGCCACTGGTCCGAAGTACTGTATGTGCCCCCAGTACAGTATGTGTCCCCAAGGATGTCTGTGCCCCCCAGTGTTTTATATTTCCTCCAATGCTGTATGTGCCCCCAATGATATATTTACCCTCCAGTGCTACCTCTGCTCCCTAGTGCTGTATGTGCCCCATTGTGCTCTTTATGCCACCAGCATCTCCTGTGATGTATATGCCCCCCCACCAGTGATATCTATGCCCCCAACTCCTCCTGTGATGTATATGCACCAGCATCTCCTGTGATTTCTATGCCCCCCAGCTCCTCCTGTTATGTCTATGCCCAAAGCCCCCTGTGATGTATATGCCCCAGAGCCTCCTGTGATGTATATGCCCCAGAGCCTCCTGTGATGTATATGCCCCAGCCCCTCTTGTGATCTTTATGCCCCAGTCCCTCTTGTGATCTATATGCCCCAGCCCCTCTTGGGATCTATATTTCCCAGCGCCTCCTGTGATCTATATGCCCCAGTGCCTCCTGTGATCTATATGCCCGAGCACCTCTTGAGATCTATAAGCCTCTGTATCTCCTGTGATGCATATGTGCAGCCTCTCCTGTGATGTTTATGCCTCTGTCCCTCCTGTGGTGTATATGCCCCCCTTTTCTCCAGTGATTTATATGCAGCAGTCCCAGTGTCTCCTATGTGATGTATATGATTTACAAAAATTATTATCACAAAGAGTAGACTGTGCTCCAGGCCGACATAAACCTGGAAAGGCAGTTGTGAGCAGCAACAAGATCAGTATCATTAAAAATCAAGGCCGAACCAAAGAGCAGCAGTGCCAGACACCACATTAGAGGTGAGTTAATGAATGTTTTGACATAGTCAGGAAATTTTAAAGGTGATAATTTTGTGTGGCGCCCGAAGGTTGGTAGAAATTTCCAAATGGCCCTCACCAGGAAAAAGGTTCCCCGCCCCTGTCCTAGAGGTACAAAGAAATCCCTGGGGGGTCCAGTTCAAATACACTGAGTGGGCATGCAAGGGTTAAAGTGCAACAAGTACAATATAAAGTGCATACAACCTCAATAGAGTACCCTTGTTGATAGCACCTGATCTCTCAGTTAGTTTGTACACACCACATGTCACTTACATTCAATCAGATATTTTACCCACAAGTGCGCATAGTAATGTCCTCCACGGGATGCCAGCTGGCGTATAAAAATACTTTTTATATACAATACTGTGACTTTCTGGACTTTTTAGATTGTCGCTCAGAGTGGAAGTGTACCTACAATAAGAATTACAGACCTCTACATTCTTTGTAGGTTAGAAAACTTGCAAAATTACTTATTTTCCCCATTGTATTATCAGACAAATGTATTTCTTTCTTCCTTCCCTCCTACACTCAACATTCACTGTTCTGCCTTCGTTTGTGTTATATGTGATGCGAGTTCCAGCATACAGCTACACCTTCTCTGTAACCCAACCAAAGAGACTATTGGTTCTGTAGTTGTTTGTGTATTGCTCAACGGAGAGTAATGATGAGTGATTCAATCATGTAATAATGATGATGGTAAAACTATAAGAATACGGATTAAATAAATCAGTGCTAAGCATATCACATAAACAACAATAGTAATAATACACAGCAGAGAGAAAACAAGAACAATGGATACACATATCACCACAAAGCTATGACAGTGTACAGTATAGAAAGTATAAATAAATGCTGGGTACAGACCTCAAAACAGCCCTGACAGTGGTCAGTACAAAGAATAAGAACACTAGAAATGGAATCTTGAGGAGAAACACATATCTCCACAGACAAAATGCCTATGTAAAACTGATTGCAGCAGAATCCTACCAGGCTCTAAAATATAAAGCACACAGACAGACATATAACCATCACCAGATCAGCTTGGCAAGAATTTTGTGAGTTCACGGTAGGGAAAATCCTCTCTGGTACTGATTTTAGAAATGGCTACATCTCCCCAGACATACAGAGGGCACTGTGTTCTTAAAGGGATCCTGTCACCCCCAAAACACCTCCTAAGGTATTAAAAGCTGTCCCTAGAGCATATTAACACTTTCCCTACACTCCTTTTAGCTCCTAAATGCACATAGTCAAAGTGAATAAAAACGTTATTATAGTACCTCATTACTGATGATAATGGGCATGCGCAGTGCGCATTTTGAAGCTGACAGTGCGGCGCGGGGGTAAATACGTCACCCGGCGCCGGGAATGACGCGGATCGCGTCATACAGCCCCACACTGAAGCCCGGACGCAATGGGAGAGCGGGGGAGGCGCGCAGGGAGGCGGCAATTTGAATCTGTGATATAGATCACGCCTATTCAGGCGTGATATGAAGAAGAGGGGCAGCCTGGATGAGTGACTATGAATAGCATAGTCACTCATTATCATCAGTAATGAGGTACTATAATAACGTTTTTATTCACTTTGACTAGGTGCATTTAGGAGCTAAAAGGAGTGTAGGGAAAGTGTTAATATGCTCTAGGGACAGCTTTTAATAGGTTTAGAGGTGTTTTGGGGGTGACAGGATCCCTTTAAAGTAGAAGACACCTGGATGTGCAGGATAATGCCAGATTGTCCTAAACCTATTTACCCATAGCAAGATAACATAATATATCACAGGTTGTAACAAGTGTTAAAATAGACCTGCTTTCTCTTACTGAGCCTGAATAGGCAGAACATGCACTGTGAAAAAAAAATGTTCAATTGATCTTTATCAATAACACAAGACAAACTGAGAGCTGCTTATTGAATTTTATAAAGTGGGCAGGTGGGAAGTAGAGTAAGGAGTAGAGTAATAGAGGGCAGCAGAGAGATGGGGCTCCAGCTACACTGCTTAGTACTAGTGTGTCCACCATGATGGTGCGTTTTCTGAATATGTGCTACATTAAGGCTACGTTCACACATTGCGCAATTTTGAGCACTTTTTTACTACCGCTTTTCAAAAATGCGCAATGTACCTTTTGTCTACCGGCAAAGTGAATGTGAAATTCACTTTGCCGTACAGACAGTGCATAAAAATACGCCGCACTTTTGTGGGAAAAAGCGCCTGCGTAAAAAGAATTGACATGTCAATTATTTATGCAGCAACATCGGCACTTTTTCCCATAGGGGCCGGAGCTGCTGGATCTGATGTCACAGTGGGGGAGGAAGAATCCTGGTTCCTCCTCCCCTCTGTGACATGTATGACCGCCCCCATTTGATTTCGCAGTGTATTAATATACACTGCTAAATCAAAATTAAAGCAAATAATAATAATAATAATAAAACTTTATTTGTATAGCGCCAACATATTCCGCAGCGCCTTACAGTACAATGGTACATATAAGAAAAATATATGGTACAGAAAGGTAATGCAGAACAGTAGTTACATACAATTAGCATAGAATCAACTTAGGAAATACAATAAAAAGGCAAAAAATGAAGGTGACCCTGCTCGGAGGAGCTTACAATCTAAGACGGGATGGGAACACAAAGTACAGGGGCTTATAAGAATGAATATCTTATGTCTAAATGACTACTAGGGAGAAGGATAGGCCGCCCTGAAAAGGTGTGTTTTTAGGGACCGTCTGAAGCTATGCAAGTTGTGGATGGTCCTAATTTCTTGGGGTAGAGCATTCCAGAGGTTTGGTGCAGCTCGAGAGAAGTCTTGGAGTCGGGAATGGGAGGTTCGGATTAATGCCGATGTTAGTCTGAGGATAGCAAGTCAGAGCAAGTCAGAGGTATTAAAAATAATAAAGCATTAATACTTACCTCTCCACCAGCTTGTTCGTGCTATCCAGAGCCAGGCAACGATCTGACTGGACCTTGCGTGACGTCATGGACGCTGATTGGCCGCTCGCAGTCATGTGATATGCGCGTCACATATCACATGACCGCGAGCAGCCAATCACACCGCCCGATGTCATTATAACATCATGCAAGGTCCTTGCAGGTCGATGCCTGCTGCTGCTCCCGGCTCTGGAACACCCAGCGGAGGGTAAGTATAATAATCTTTATTATTTTTATACATTTGGCATTATTTTACATTTGACTTCAAAATGGGGCTGTGTCAGATGTCACAGAGGGGAGGAGGAACAGGATTCTTCCTCCCCTCTGTGACATCACTGAAGAGGTTGCCCTGTAAAAACAAGCGGTGTGTGAATGCACCGCGTTTTTTTACAGGGCTTTTTTTGCGCGGGTGTGCAAAACGCTAAAAAATGCGATATGTATGAACATAGCCTAAGACAGCAGTGCAGGAATTCCTTATATGTCTGTGTGCTGTGTATAGGAGACATCATTTCAATTAGTCCCCACCCACCAACTCAAAAACAACTGAGAATTAGTGCCAGAAAATGCAGAGGGAAAAGTGCAAAATAAGTCATATAGTTGCTAAAACCAGGGTTTTTTTTTCTCATGCACACTCAAAAGCCTGTTCTGAAAAATATATATACACTTATCCTTTTTAGGGTGATCACATGCCTGCATGTATTCCACTCTGACTTGATTAATATTTGCATTGTTTATCAGATATGAATGTTACATTTACCTGAAGTCTTATGTTCTTTAGGAAGATCCTACGTTAGCCTTTGATAAATCCCAATTCACCTTTCCTATAAAGTCTACTGCTTACCCCAGGGCTAGGTAACAAAAGCATCCGTTAAAGTGCAATATCTTATGTGTGTAATAAATCAGGCAGTTTATATGAACATAACAATGAGCCTGGCCTAAGATGTGATTCTCATACATCAAAATGTGATGAAACATTTGATTAAATTTATATTGATGTCTATTTCCCTGGAGACTTTTACTGATGTGTAATGACACATAAATATCATTCAATAGTAAATATTTACGGCACAAGAATAAATGAACATTTCTTAAAGACTTGTGGAATTAAATTATACATTTCTATTTTCAATGTAATTGATTGTCTATCTTGTCTATAAATATGTAACACACATCCTTTATTTTAGAGCGTTCCATTACTTGCTGGATTGAATTACAATTTATCACCAAAAACTGGGCTTATGGATGTTGAAATTTCTAATTAATCAAGCTATATCCTCTCTATTCTACAATCAATAACTAGTGGGGCCTTGCTCTGGTCAATTAGGTTTTAACTAATTACAAAATTGGGTTTGTTAGAACATATTTCAAAAAGTAGTTATAATTAGTAAATATATTCAGTGCTTACCATCATTATGTGATAATTACCGGTATGTAGCATGGAGCCGTCTCTATCGGTATTTTATGTAAATATTTACATCGCGGTGTTCGAGCATGGCCTTAGGCTAGGTTTACACCTTCATTCCAGCATTTCTCTTGCCTGTTCCTTTTTAGAAACAAACAGACCTCATGTCGATTCTCCTGTCCCCTGTGGGCCAGTCTGAGCCTACTTTTATGTATCAGTTTTTAGAACAGAAAATAGATCTGCCTGCTGCATTTCATTTCTTTTCCATTTTTATAACACATAATAAAACTCAGACAGAAACATAATTCGATGTGGGCTCTTCTGCTACCATTTGCAGCAGCAATGCAACTGATCCGTTTTGTACTTGAATTCCATTTGTCTGTTCCTGGATATCAAAGAATAAAGTAAGATCCACCATGTGCGCTGCCATTCAATGACATAGTAACAGTGATTTTTTTTTTCTTTCCAGAACACTTTATTAAGCCTACGCGTTTCGTGTCCCTCTAGCCACTTTCTCAGGGCATAAAAAGGCTTTTGCTCCATAGAAATCATACACTTATTTATAGGGCCAGACGGACCAGCAGCAGGAAGTTCAAACAGAACTCACCTCTCAGCCTGGAAAGAAAAAAACACCTGTCACCCCCCCCCCCAAGAACTGGGGTACTAGAGACCGGGCTATCATGACTCTGGGGTGTCAGGGTGCCGTTGCCCTGTCCCGTTGTCCTAGGTGCGGCAATATAAAGGGGATAAAGATTTATGGGTTTTTTGTGACGCCACCCGTGGTGTATGGTCAGCGTGGACCACTGCTGCCATATTCCTGCCAGGGACGATGATGAGGGCAGCTTAGAATGAGAGCCCTCCATGGGTAGGGCTGGTTGTCACTGCTTATAAGTATCAGTGCTCAGCTGAAGGGTGTTTCGGCTTGTGGTTCCTTCCCTCTCCTTACCCTCCAGGGCAAGCTGCTTCCTGGGCAAACTACCTCCAGGGAATTTTACCTCCAACTTAGTGTTCCAGTGTTTCACTACTGTTCCTCCACCCCTTTGTCCGGGTTCCCTCTTTCTCTCCACCCACACGTTGTTCCGCTCCCGCCACCCATTGCCTGACATAGAGGGACTTGGCTCAGGGTCAGGGGCCATTTGTGTGTGGGTGTTTTGTTGACCGTCTTACCACGTCCAGCTGCAGCTCACCCTGTGGCCGCCTGGTTGCAGGGGCACCACACACCGTTACCATGTCATTGTCTGGCAGTGCACATGGTGGATCTTTACTATATTCTTTGATATCCTTGTTCATCGGTAGATCGGTGCACCAGCCGTTTGTGTGCTTAAGTGGAGGTTGTGACTGGCTCACAACTTAATCAGGTGAGCCCAACTAATCCCACTGTCCTTACTTAGTGTACCATTAGATAAGACCCTATTTGTGCTTCTTCTTTTTTAGAATTTGTCTGTTCCTAATACATAAAGGACAACCAAATGCTGATGTGAAAATAATGTTAGAGCACTTAGCATGTAATGATCTTTTTACTTGGTCTTTTCTATTTTTTCACTTTATGTCAAGACGTATTTCTCTTTTTGCTTAAAGAGATATTCCATCTCCATGATCCTTAGGTCTTGAGTGTCTGATTGGTGGGTGTGTGTGACAACCAGCACCCCAGACAATCATCTGTTCCCAATGCAGCTGCCAGTCAGAACTACTCAGTTACAGAGTTAAACAGCATATCTTTGTCAACTGTACAGTGGCAACAGCGGAGCACTGCCTATCCGCCCCCTATTCAAATTAATGGGGGTCAATGTGCAGTACCTAGACAAGGCCACTAATCATTTGACAAAGCTGTTCTGTGCAACTCTGTAACTGAGTTGTTCCACCCGGCGATGGCACTGGGAACAGCAAGTCAGCGGTGGTGCCTGGTGTTGCACCCGACTGCCACATATTCTAAGGATGGGCCATCAATATTAAAGACCTGTATAAGTCCTATAAGCTTTGATATTATATAGGCATAGAACTATAGAATCAATGATCATTCAAGGCGTTCTTCTGCTTGTAAACCACAGGCCAGTAAACCACCACCGATCAACTTTCATATAACTGTCCAGTGGTCGTTTAACTGCCTAAATTGGCCCATCTAAAAGGGACCATTAGCCAGATTGTAAATAACCAATCTATCATAGTCCTTGCAAGAAGAAGTAATTTGTTGGCCATAGTCCTATATATTGTTTTGCCAGATTGGAAGGATACCCATGTACATTGCCAATATATAAACCCAGTATATTGAGAAGAAATGAATGTCTGGAAGCATAGATAGGAAGACAAAGCACAAGCAAGAATGCTATGATGGCAACAGAAGAAAAGAAAGCCACAACTAAGAAAACAACCTTGACCATCTGCCAAGAAGAAGAGGGAAGTAGCCAAATTGTAGGAAAACACCATCCAGACTCCGTCCATTGAAGAAAGAAACAGCATAGAAATGAGTCATAATCTAGAATCTATATGAAGGCTCTAGTCTATGTTTAGTAGCCTACAAAAAAGGTAATTATAGCCCTAAAGAGTGGCTTCAATATATAATTAATAATAGTAGCCAGTGCTCGTCAATAGCATAAGCCATTGTGGTAAAACTAGTCCTGAGCCATGTTTAGGCTCATCAGGGAAAATCAGCAGCAGAGAGTCAAAGCAGGAGCCCACTCCAATCAAAATAATTCAGTAACTAGCAGGGCCGAGAAGCATAAGATAAGTAAGCAAATAGAGTAAAACGTAGTCTATTTTTCAAGTAGTCACATCGTGTAAGATACTTGAATACTATTATATTCCTACTGCTAGATTTTAATCACTAAAGGAAATAGTCTATTAATAATAACTATCATACATCTTCCACATCATCCTGTACCTTATGTATTTTTCCAAGACAAAAAATTGAAATATTGCCCTCTGCTTTGCAACATTAACCCTATCCCATTACAGAGAATTTTTATTTTTGCACTTTCATTTTTTTCCTGCTATTTAGTGATGAGCAAGCACAAAAAGGCTCAATAGCTCGGCACTCTAATCGAGTAGATCAGATCCTCAGACGGGCTCGATTTATGTAACTAGAATAATGGAAGTCAATGAGAAACTTAAGCATTTTTCTGGAAGAGCCTAACAGGAGGGCTGTGGGGGAGGGAGGGCAGGAAATTCTCTGAAATACATGGAAACAGTGCTTAAATGGAATGGGAACAACATGGAGAAGAAGCCGGGATGCATCTCTGGTCACTGCTGGGTAAATAGTTTAAAAAAATTACGTTAGGTCTCCCCTATAGTTGATAATCAGCTAGAGTAAGGCAAACAGCTGGTGACTGATGTTATCAGGTTGGGAAGGTTAATGGTTACTTGGCTCTTACCAGCCTAAAAATACCACCCCACAGTCTCCTTAGAGTTGGCACATCACATTAGAAGTGCCAATTCTGTCACTTTGCCTGGCTCTTCCCGATTGCCTTAGTGTGGTGGCAATCAGACTAATAATTTTGGCCGTTAGAAATGGGAAAACCCACAGATGTACGGGTCTGGCGGATCTGGACAGACCTTTAAAAAAGTCCAGGTTCCAGACTGGACTTGACCTGAATTGGAGTCCAAACCCCAAACCCAATATGCCGACATGCCAGGAATGCCAGGTATTCCTATAACATGGTCCGTATGCTCTCTGCATTTTTCGGCATGGATTTTAAAGTTTGCCAATAAAGGAACTCACTGAGTGCTACTTGAACTTTGTTTGTACATTGAAGATTTCTTTACTGTTTTATCAAGTATTGCACCACATACACCTGATGGAAACTGCCTGAAGGGTTTTGATCGCCATCAATATACCATCTGGTGCATGGGTGGTGATAGATTTATTTTTCTGTTTTTTAGATGTTTATAACACGCACTGATAGTGTGCTTTTCTGGTGGCTCGTTAATTCTGATCAGAACCGGTGAGATTGCGCACTTCCACTTTCACTGTGCATATTGCACAGCGACGAGAATCTACAGAGCATCCATTAGAAATGACAACTCATGCATGTTTTCAGTAGAGCATGGACACTGATGACACTTTGGTTCACAGAGACGGCAGAGGCTACAGCCTGTGTCACCTGACTTTGGTTGATCACATATTTCTCTATTGAATTAAATGATTATTCTTTCTATTGTTGAGGTCATCACTTTAAAGAGTGCACTGTTTGCACACTCGGGTACAAGCTCAGCACTTCTGCCTTACAAGCTACATGCTGCAAATTGGCTTTTTAAACAATTTTCAGTGAGGTCAGGACCCAGACTCCTATCATTGAAAAGACATTGAAGGTAATCTTTAAGCACTAAAACAATTCCTTGTGTCTAATGACAGGTCTATAATGATCAATAAGGAGAGTAAACTTAAAGAAAACTTGTCAATATGAAAATACTGTCTATTCTATTTATATCATGCTAGAGCCAGGAGGAGCTAAACATAATAATGTACAAGTATATGTAAAAAAGATTATCAATTGAACATTTTTAATTAAAATCCCTGTGTTTTCTGGGTTTAACAGTCTAGTGGGGTCTCATTTACATCACCTCTCCAGCATTTTTTTTATATTTCTCAACTGGAGTGGTGCTTTAAATGTGAGTCCCCTGCCCCCGGTGTTATACTCACCTACCACCATCTTCATCTGTTTCCAGCAATGCTCGTGTTGGTCTGCCGGCATCTCCAGTGACAAACTGTTCTGGCCTCATTATGACTATCATAGAGAAGCATTGGGAGCTTGTAGCGCGTAACCTCTGACTTTCAGCCAGTTAGGTGCACAAGAAGGCACTGAGAGACATGAGCGGTGCCTAAAAAAGATGAAGACGGTGGCAGGCAAGTATACTACCAAGGCGAGTGGCTTACATTTAAAGCACCACTTCAGCACCACTTCACTGGATTGATACATTAATAGTTGATGCACCCCAGGGCAGTGGGGTACTCTGAACTGGGCTACGGTGTTTCTGGGGAATCACAGGGGTCAAGACTCGGCTTCCGTGACCCTGAGTTCAGTGTAAAGGGAGTTCTTGGGTAATATAGGGAAAGTTAATTGTGACGCCACACCTGGTTTGTGGCTATGAGTGGCCACCGCTGCTGCAAAACCTCTTGGGATGATGGATGGGCAGCTGGGATGTAGTGGCTTCCCACAGGTGTGAGCAGATCCCCAGGGCAATGGATGTTGAATGGGTGTAGGGTGCAGGATGGAGGGCTCGAAGTAACTGACAGACTCACGGTTTGTTGGTTCCTCAGCTCCTTTACTGGTGATACCGACACAGGGACAGATGGTATTGCTGGAATCCGGCAACCTGGGAGCAACTTGGGGATCTCCTCACCCGGCAAGTTCTAAGGCCTCCCTGCTGTGCTTTCTTAATAGTTCCCTGCGGCTGCTTAAGCTTAGCTGCGGCCCTCTCTATCCTTCTCTCTCCTGTGTGTGCAGTATGGCAGGCAGCTCAAGTCTTTCTCCAGCTCCACTTCACGGGTGACTGCTCCTGGGCTCTCAATGCTGCTGTGCCTCCGGGCACTTTGGTGTGGATGGGGGACTTGGAAACCCCCACCCTCCTTTATTGGCTTCCGCAACATTAGGCCCTGCACAGCCTCAGACTCTGGTGCCCTTTTCTTGATGCTTACTACTCTGGGGTGAGCCTCGACACAGCTTCGCTCCCCAGGCTCTTCTCCATTTCCTCAGTCTGTTGCCTATGGGTCACTCAAGCTAAGTCTGGCTCTCCTGGGATGAGCTTAGCACTGCTCCAGTCCCCAGGATGTCTTCCTCAGCACTGCTCCATACTAAACTGACTAACTCCACCCCAGACCAGAATTTATAGGGGAGCTCATACTGAACCCAGGTTTAGGTATCCCCCTTCAGGCCTGAAGGCAGAAAGGTGTTGTGTGCTTTGGGTTTTGCTTGGTGTGGATACCCTCTGTTGCTCTCAGGTATGACATTACCCCCCCCCCCCGGGGGAGATAATGACATAGTGGTATCCGAACCCTGGGGTGCCACAATACTCATACCGATAGCTGTCAGTCACTGATTAGGGAAGAGTCACATTTCTATTTTTTTACGTGCAGTTTTAACAGCTCTAAAATGTATACTTGTTCAGATATTTCAATGATTTTTGTTATCTTTGAAGCAGAATGTATTATGCCATTTATATATAAGTAAAGGACTACTAAAATACATTTTAAACTTTGTTTCTTTTACATGCAAATTATTTTCATGTATCAAACAAGAGGTTTTTTGTTGTTGTTGAGGGCAGAGTTAGATAATGCAATTCATACTGGTGATGGATTTTTTTTATGTTTTATTATTTTCCTGTTTCTTTTCCCTTTATGTCATATATTGTACCCCCACAAAATTATAATAGACCTTTGGAGGCTTTTCAACAATATTACCCTATATGACATATTAGCCTCAATTACAGAGTAATTTTAGCCACCTGAGTGCACTGCTAAGCTGATCTGTGTTGGGTTTCTGTATCCTGAACTGTAAATACAGCACTCATTCAGCATTATGCTTATAGTGGTAAAAAATGTAGAGATGGTAATAATTTGGGATTTTTCATTTTAATGCAATGTAAGACAAAGGGAACCAGTCAAAACAACACAACACACAGTGTTCATAGTTCAACTATTACCAACCCTTATGCGAATGCAAATCAGCGTTTCATTCATTGACACCAAACCATTCCAAAGAGACATTTCAAGGTCCTTTTCTCAGAACCAGTGGGATCCCTAGTAATCAACTAGTATAAAAGACTCCTTTAATTGCTTAACTTGTAACCTTTTCTCCTATTGTAGCATATCATAGCAAGGAATTTCTACCTTCTCTATGAATTGCTGGAAGGAAGAAGTGCACAGTAGGGTCTGATCCGATAAAATATAAATAATCAAAAGGTCTGATTGGTTAAGCTCACCATTAGTAGTTGTGACCGGTCACAACCACCATAAAAGCATCAGTGGCTGCCGCATGGATCCACAGAGTTGCAATAAGAGTGAAATAAAATTAAAGATGTGGACTCCCATCCTGCGCTGCCGAAGAATAAAAGATATGTACGTAATCTTCAGATAGATTTATAGGCCTACGTGTTTTGTAGCATGCTTGCTACTTCGTCGGGGACAACATCCTCACACCATTTACAGAGATCATACATATATTAAAGAAATAATTGTTGGGAGATTCAATAACAAAATGCCTGCCAAAAAACAACTAATAACAGTCACGATATACACAAGAAGATTTTAATATAACACACACTAAAAATACATTGAATAGAATGATATTCAATTGTCTGATATAATGAAAAGCTAAATTCTTATATTAACCATTATGAATTTAAATAAATTATCCAGAGGATGTTATGATAAAAAATATATTAGCATTAGGAATCAAACTTCTAACTTAGGAATAAATGTCCCTAAATTAAGGAAAGGACCTCCACCCCAGTCAGCCATACTATATTTTTTACTGGGAAATTACCAGGATCATCAGAAATACTAATAGAGATTCATAAATTAACATTATATCTAAAGGTTCTTTGGCAGGCTTTTTTTGTATTTGAATCTCCCACGATTGTCTCCTTTATATTATTATTATTTATTTATAGAGCACCGTTCATTCCATGGTGCTGTACATGAGAAAGGGTTACATACAGACAAATTAAAAATACAATGAACAAAGTGACAGACTGATACAGAGGGGAGAGAGGACCCTGTCCTTGCGGGCGTACATTTTACAGGGCAATGGGGAGAGAGACAGTAGGTTGGGTCTGCTCGGGTGGTGCTGGAGTGCCAGGTCCGATGGTGGTGGAGCACCGGGTCCAGTGGTGTTGAGGCGGCACTGTGGTCATTGCAGGTTGTAGGCTGTTCTGAAGAGATGGGTTTTCAGGTTCCGCTTGAAGGTTCTGATTGTAAGGGATAGTCGTACGTGATGGGGTGCAGAGTTCCAGAGGATGGGCGATGCTCGAGCGAAGTCTTGCAGGTGGTTAGATGAGGAATGTACAAGTGTGGAGGAAAGGAGGTCTTGGGAGGAACGAAGATTCCGAGTTGGATGATATCGGGAGATTAGGTCAGAGATATATGGGGTGCACAGATTGTGGATGGCTTTGTAGATCAATGTTAGTATTAGTTTGAATTGGATACGCTGGTGAATTGGGAGCCAGTGGAGGGATTTGTAGAGGGGAGAAGTGGAGGAATAGCAAGGAGAGAGGTGGATTAGGCAGGCAGCAGAGTTAAGGACAGATTGAAGTGGTGCAAGAGTGTTAGCAGGAAGGCCACAGAGTAGGAGGTTGCAGTAATCGAGGCGGGAGATGATGAGGGCATGCATTAATAGTTTAGCCGATTGGGGGTTGAGGAAGGGATGGATTCTGGAAATATTTTTGAGTTGGAGGAGGCAGGAGGTGGCAAGGGCTTGGATGTACGGTTTGAAGGACAAGGCAGAGTCAAGTGTTACTCCAAGGCAGCAGACTTCTGGTACAGGGCAAAGTGTGATGTAATTTATTGTGATAGATAAATCTGGCAAGGAAGGTGTGTGAGATGGAGGAAAGATGATGAGTTCAGTTTTGCCTACATTGAGTTTTAGGAAGCGGGAGGAGAAAGAAGGAGGATGTAGCTGATAGACACTGTGGGATTCTGGACAGCAGAGAGGTGACGTCTGGGCCAGAGAGGTAGATCTGAGTGTCATCAGCGTACAGGTGATACTGGAAGCCATGGGACTTTAGGAGTCGTCCCAGACCAAGAGAATAGATTGAAAAAAGGAGGGGCCCAAGGACAGAGCCTTGAGGGACCCCAACAGAGAGGGGATGGTGCGAGGAGGTTGTGTGGGAGTGGGAGACACTAAATGTGCGGTTGGAAAGGTAGGAGGAGATCCAGGAGAGGGCAAGGTCAGGGATTTATATATGTATGATGTTTGTAGATGGTGTGAGGATTTTGCCCTGACTCATGCTACAAAACACGTTGACCAGTAAATCTATTTGAAGATTACTTGAATATGTTTTATTCCTCCGCAGCGCAGGATTGGAGCCCACATGTTTAATCTTATTTCACTTTTACCTTCTCTATGGGAATTCCAGCCATTTCTGAGAGATGATGCCACTCTTCTGCAGCTGCTGATCTTGTGCAGCTGCTGATTTTGCAATGACATTTTAAAATATTATTGAAGAGTTTTATAGGACTAAGCAAACATCTTAAGTAGGGATTAGCGAGTATAATCGCAAGTATTCGGTACTCGGCGAGTAATGCGGTACTCACGGTACTCGGAACATAGCGAGTATTTCACTACTCGCCTCGCAATATTCAGCTCTCCCGCCCAGCATTAGCCAATCACAGTAATGCCACAGCCTTCTTGGTTGTGGTATTACCATGATTGGCTGGCTGCCCAACGTCATACATGAGTCATAGCCTATGACTCATAGGCTCTATAAAAGCCCTGCTGCCACCATTTTCTGCACATTGCATGCAGAGCACAGATAGTGTTGGGAGAGTGTGAGCAGCTGCTAGGGAAAATTGTGCTTGTGCAAATCGTCCGTAAGCTCTTGTTAGAGCTACCAGTATTGTAGTACTAGGTGACTGTAGTGCAGGGAGACAGACAGAAGTGTTACAGTATCACATAGTACAGTCAGCAATATTTCAGCTCTGAGAACAGCTGAAAGTATAAGGTCAGGGAGTAGTGACAGTTTTCCCAGCTATTTTTGGGGTCACATTTATCACTGGAGGCCAATTTTTTTGCCATTGCTATGTTCACACCGAATAGCACGCACAGTACTGCCAACTGACACACAACCAGCACCGCTGTCTTGTGTGGTGACTGGCACGCGTAATAATATCGCCTTAAACCTCAGGGCAATTTTTTGTGCCGTTGCGGTGCCGTGTTCACACCAAACAGAATGCATGGTACTGCACAACTGACTCACAGCCAGCACCACTGTTTTGTATGGTGACTGGCGCGCGTAAGGCTAGGGTCCTAGTAGTCCTAGCTTCATAATTACCACATAATACACCACTTACACACTGAGCTGCCCATACATGGGCTACTTTTTGGAGACACTATGACTATGCCGGGACATTGGGCACTGCAACTACTGTGCTAGTAGTCCTAGGCTAGCTTCATAATTGTTTGTCCCTTGAGGCCTGCTTCCTTCATCAACCATGGCTTAAATACTCTTACAAAATACAGTCCTTGTTAAATTTTATCAGAGTCAGCCTTGTGCGTGTATCTGTGATGATTGCCCCATCGGCACTGAAAACACGCTCTGATATCACACTAGCAGCAGGACAGGCCAGCATCTCCAACGCATATAAGGAGAGGTCTGGCCAACTATGCAGCTTGCATACCCAGTAATTAAATAGAACAGAAGCATCAGGTAGGACACAGGTATGGTCACTTAGATAGTCGTTGACCATCTTGTTCAACTTCTCCCTCCTTGACATTGTTACCGGTGCAGCTAGACCTTGCTAATGTGCCAGTTTATTGAAGATGGCCCAGTTTGTGGACATTTTACCACCACCTCTTTTGGACCTGCTAAGCGTGTCTTTCCCCATTAATGCATGCTGTTGCACAGAGCTGATACCTCTGCGAGCAGTGGTGTGGAAGGGTGATGTTGCCATCAAATGATCGACAATGACCCTCTTGAAGGATTCAATTGTGAAACCCCTTGGTGACTGCAAGAGTAGCAAAGGACATGTGTCCTTGTACTGTGGGTCTAGAAAGGTGGCTAACCAGTATAGGTTGCTGTTGAAAATATGGATCACGCAAGGGTTTTGGCACAGACAGATAGATATGAAGTGTGCCAAGCTGCAAAAAGGCAAATGCTTTGTGACCCCAAAAAGAGGAACAATACCCATGCTCTCCTGTCACTGACTCTCCTCCTCCACCTCCTCCTCTCCAGCTCACCCATGTTGGACAGACATGAAGTTGGGGTTGGGAGTCCCCTCAGTACCAGTGAAAAAGAAGTCCTCTCCCTCCTCATCTTCCTCATCATCTTCATCCCCAATCTTGCCTGGGTAGGATCACCCATTGTGAAATCTAGCTCCATACCCAGCTGCTGTGCACTCAAAGATTCAATTTTTAGATTATGCAGCAATTCTTTCAGCAGACATAGCATAATAGGATAGTTACGCTAATAATAGCCTGATCACCGCTCACAAGCTTGGTGCACTACTCAAAGTTATCAAGCACCTCACAAATGTCTCCCCTCCAGGATCTGTAAGACTTTATTGTCCATATATACAGTATATCTCCTTGATCTCCCTGTGACGAAATGGACTCCTTCAATGTAGGACATATGATGATTTCTCATGTAACCCAGACATATCATATTGTATATTGGCTTGTAAACTTGTAATGGCCAAGGAGAGTTTCCTACAGTATTTTCATAGATGACTGGTGTAAGTTTAGCTTGGTAATGTAATTATCTAACTTGTTTGTCATAGCAGGCCAGAGAACTTAATTATGCTAATCGTCCATTGTCTATTACCCTGTGAATGTTGATTCCATGTACAGGGCCCCCAGCCACGATTGTTTAAGTGTCATTGATTGCAGACTCAATGCCTCATACTAACATTCCATTGTATCACTGCTAGTTGCTATATCAATCAGCATTTGGATTGAGATAGTACTAAAATATGTTAAATGAGGATTGGAGTTCAGCCAATGAAAAGACTGTGTTATTGCACCAATCATGACGTCCAATATCCTACAATGAGGGCTGAGGGTATATAAGGAGGACTGTTCACTTTGACCAGGAGATTAGAATTAGATTCTGTCTAGTGGCCTCAGTCTAGGGATTTCGGTCCCGGCTCGAGGTCCACTGGATTGGAGATTGGAGATTGAAGATTGGATACAGGCAGCTAATCTAGGGTCTTCGGATCCGGTTAGCGAGCCATAACCCTAGGCCTAGGCATTTCGGTGCCGACCAAGGGGATCAGAACACGGACTAAAGAACCACAAGGACTTCAGTATCGGATTATCGGATTCGGCTGTGATAGACTGCTTAAGGACAAGGAAGCAACCCAGGTTGGGACGATACAGTCACCTGGCTACAGACTTTGCTGTGCTATATTCTATACCCTGGTGAGCCAGCGGAAGGGTGAGACTCTGTTGCCTGTTACATTTATGTGTTGGGCTTGGTTATGCGTTATATGCTGTTAACTGTTTGGGGATCCAATAAAGCCTTGTTATTGTGGTTCCCTCACCCCGTGTTGTCTGAGTAGTGTTCCGCCCACGGTTAAGGAGCTCGGGCGTTCAGTTGGGGATGAGCCCTGGTCCACGTTGTCTTTGTAAAGGCGGCTGGGCCTGCGGACGAGAGCACCCACTGACCCCCGGGTCTCCACAATTGGTGGCAGCGGTGGGATACTACTCAGCCTGGTTTATCCAGGGGAGCTGCAGGGGACTGGTGTTCGTGGACACCGTCCAAGGGCTCAACAACCAGGGAGGCATATAAGCATACCCAGCAGGCCATAGGTGAGGCATTCAGGTTTTGGACGTTGCCATGTCCAACCCCACCAGCTCAGCCATGGGACAAGGTCCGGAGAGGAGATACGGCAGCAGCAGTAAATGGATGCTACAGGATCTGTGCCAGAAGCGAAATATTGAATACAGGAATGCTGACACTCGGTCGGCTTTGATCCACACGTTGGTCCACTGGGATACCCAGAATGATGGTGAGGATGATGAAGACCCCGCCGACGTTGTACCAGAGGATGTAAATTGTGTACCACATCATGGGTCCAGTGAATATCGGGAAATCACCAGGTCAAAAGTAGTCCAAATCAAGGAGTGCTTGGCTGCATTGGGGCCCAAAGCCTCAAGAGAAGAGAGGGCTTGGGTTCTGGGACATATTTTAGGAATTCCAGCTCACCAACTGCTACCACCAGCCGCTCAAGTAGGATTCATCTGCTACCCATTAGAAGCCCCACCAGGACAAAGGTATACAGACAGGATACGGGACTTGCCCAATCCACGGCGCTGTTATACATGTGGACGTCTTGGACATATGGACAAAGATTGTCGCCAACACCAGGGCCTCATGCCTGGAGCTCATCGGCCAGCACAGCCAGTCCAGGTCAGTGACGTCCAAGCCCCGTGACAACAAGAAACTGAGTCTGTCCACACCCTGGTAAGCCCAGCTATTGTTTCTCCAGACCATGTACCATGTTCCCACTTAACCATCTCCCTGGCTGAGGGTCAGTGCTCAGACATCCCTTTGGAAGGTGTGCAGCTGGCCGAGGTGAACGACCAAGGAGAGGGCGAGTTGGAGCGTATGGACAGCATCCCCACCCTTGTTAGTTTGGAGCCTGAGCAGGGAGAGGACAATTTGGAGTTTATGGACAATGTCCCTATCCCTGTTGCTTTGGGAACTGACCAGGAAGAAGTTGATGTGGATCTTAAAGACAGCGTCCCCACCCCTGTTATTTTGGAGCCTGAGCAGGGAGAGGACAAGTTGGAGTTTATGGACAACGCCCTTGTCCCTATTGCTTTGGGAACTGACCAGGAAGAGGTCGATGTGGAGCTTACAGACAGCGTCCCCATGCCTGCTATTGTAGAGACTGACCAGGAAGAGCTTGATGTGGAATTTGTGAGCAGCCTTCCCACACCTGTTGATTCAGGGGCTAACCAGGAGGAGGTTAAAGTGGGGCTCATGGATGGCCTCCCTACAACTGTTGTTTTGCAAGCTGACCCAGGACAAGGACTATCCAGCCAGTTTGTCACATCCATCACCAACATCCAGGAAGCCAAGCAGCACCCTGATGTGGATTTTGCTACCACACCTTCAGAGGATCATCCATGTTCCCAGCCCCCATCATTCTCCTCTGAGCCATTAACAGTGAGTACACCTAGCCAGACTGTGGCCATTGACTGGGGGAGGATTAATAGCCAGAAGTTTATGGGAGCCCAACTCCTGAATCCCATGTTACTGCTTGTCCACAATATGTCTGCCCATCCTGGGGGAGGTAATCTGGGGGAGGTGTATAGAGGGAAGCTTCGATTGCTGACTTCACCATTAAAAAAGACAATGCCGCCCAGAGGAGAAGGATGACCAGAGACTGATCACATCTGACTGCCCTGTCTGGTTACATAAGAAGGGGGAGGTATGTGACGAAATGGACTCCTTCAATGTAGGACATATGATGATTTCTTATGTAACCCAGACATATCATATTGTATATTGGCTTGTAAACTTGTAAGGGCCAAGGAGAGTTTCCTACAGTATTTTCATAGATGACTGATGTAAGTTTAGCTTGGTAATGTAATTATCTAACTTGTTTGTCATATCAGGCCAGAGAACTTAATTATGCTAATCGTCCATTGTCTATTACCCTGTGAATGTTGATTCCATGTACAGGGGCCCCAGCCACGATTGTTTAAGTGTCATTGATTGCAGACTCAATGCCTCATACTAACATTCCATTGTATCACTGCTAGTTGCTATATCAATCAGCATTTGGATTGAGATAGTACTAAAATATGTTAAATGAGGATTGGAGTTCAGCCAATGAAAAGACTGTGTTATTGCACCAATCATGACGTCCAATATCCTACAATAAGGGCTGAGGGTATATAAGGAGGACTGTGCACTTTGACCAGGAGATTAGAATTAGATTCTGTCTAGTGGCCTCAGTCTAGGGATTTCGGTCCCGGCTCGAGGTCCACTGGATTGGAGATTGAAGATTGGATACAGGCAGCTAATCTAGGGTCTTCGGATCCGGTTAGCGAGCCATAACCCTAGGCCTAGGCATTTCGGTGCCGACCAAGGGGATCAGAACACGGACTAAAGAACCACAAGGACTTCAGTATTGGATTATCGGATTCGGCTGTGATAGACTGCTTAAGGACAAGGAAGCAACCCAGGTTGGGACGATACAGTCACCTGGCTACAGACTTTGCTGTGCTATATTCTATACCCTGGTGAGCCAGCGGAAGGGTGAGACTCTGTTGCCTGTTACATTTATGTGTTGGGCTTGGTTATGCGTTATATGCTGTTAACTGTTTGGGGATCCAATAAAGCCTTGTTATTGTGGTTCCCTCACCCCGTGTTGTCTGAGTAGTGTTCCGCCCACGGTTAAGGAGCTCGGGTGTTCAGTTGGGGATGAGCCCTGGTCCACGCTGTCTTTGTAAAGGCGGCTGGGCCTGCGGACGAGAGCACCCACTGACCCCCGGGTCTCCACACTCCCCTCTTCATATGTAAAGCGCAATGGAATCTAATGGTGCTATATAAATAAATAATAATAATAAATGTCAGCGATCCACACCCACTCGACCATTGTTATGTGTCTTGGCTGAGTCTCGGTCTGACGGACATGTTTAAGCTAGTATTCAGCAAGTGCCCTCTTCTGCTCACTTATCCTTGCCAACATGTGATATGTTGAGTTCCACCATCTTGGCAGGTCGCAAATGAGTTGGTGGTTTAGTAAATTAAATTGCTTTTGAAGTGCTGCAAGACTAGCAACAGCAGGAATGGTGTATATGGGCGCAAATACGGCGCACCTTCTCAGGTAGTTACGACAAGTCAGGGTATGTTTTTATAAATTTCTGCACCACTAAGTTCAGCATGTGAGCAACGCATGGCACGTGTACCAGCTTCCCAAGCTTTAAAGCCGCCACCAGGTTACGCCCATTATCGCAGACAATCAGACCGGGTTGGAGTTCCAGTGGGGAGAGCCACTGATTGGTCTGTTGTTTTATTCCTTGCCACAGCTCTGCTGCAGTGCATGGTGTTTCACCTAAGCAGATGAGCTTCAGCTAAGCGTGTTGCCGCTTTGCCGAAGCGCTGCTGCACAGCTCCCAACTTAGGATGATGAGGTGGAGGAGGAGGAGGAAGAGGGGAGACAGGATGTATATGATGAGGCAGAAACCCTGATTGAGATTGGGCCTGCTAATCGTGGCGTGGGTAGGATATGTGATGGTCCAGTTGGAGACTTTCCCCAGAATGGACAACGATAATTTCCGTGCTGCTGTGTATAATAACAGACGTCCTCTGTATTACAAACCAGTTGACTTTATTCCAACATGTTTCTAGGTCGTCCCGACCTATTCATCAGAGATACACTTACAGAGTCAAACAGACTCTGTAAATGTATCTCTGATGAAGAGGTCGGGACGACCTAGAAATGCGTTGGAATAAAGCCAACTGTTTGTAAAACAGAGGACGTCTGTTGTTATATAGAGCAGCACGGATCAAATTATCGTTGTCCATTCTGGGGATTTGTGACCACCTTCGAGGTGGGGGATCCAGCAGCAGCTATCTGACATGCAAAAATACTGGTTGTGGGTTGTACAACCGATCAAGGTGAACAGTTCTCATATGGCATACTCATTGCACATCAAAGAGATTAGACCCATTGCTCCCTTGTCTACCCCCTTCAGTTTGAGACTTTGTCCCACTCTTCACCAGGTTGAGCCAGTGTGCCGTGACAGAGATGTATCGTCCCTGTCCACAAGTACTTGTCCACGTGTCTGTTGTAAAGTGGACCTTGCCGGTTACGGCATTGGTGAGAGCACACTTTAGATTGTTTAAGATGTGCTGGTGTAATGCTGGGACGGCACACCGGGAAAAATAGTGTCGGCTGGGAACCGAGTATTGTGGGGCAGCCACAGCCAACAGATCACAAAGAGACTATGTCCCTCAAGGCTAAATGGCAACATCTCTATGGCTAGCAACTTGGCAATGTGCGCGTTCAGTATTTGTGCTTGTGGGTGAGTGGCTTGGTATTTATGCCTCCTTTCATAGATCTGGGGTACGGACAACTGGACCGTTGGCTGGGACAAACAAGTGGATGAGCTTGATGTGTCCTGCGTCTGTACAACCGCAGCTTGTGAGCAAGAGGTATGATCACCTGCTTCCTGCCCAGCAGATTAGGAAGGACGGATCACAGGCAACATGGCAGTGGTTTGACCCACAGACACCAATTTGGTACCCTGGTGTTCCACCTACCGACTATGTGGTTTCCACATACTGGTGGTGCTTTGGTTGCCTTTGCCCTGGCCTCTGCTCAGCTTCGTATGGCAGATGCTACAGATGACATTTGGTTCAGAAGTGCTATCTGAAAAAATTTCCAGACAGCGGTTGAATGCACCCTTGCCTTGACTTGGGGCACAGAGGGATTGCTCTTGGCAACAGTTGTAACACTTCGCACTCTGCTCAAACCAGTAGCACTTGGTGCCTTTGTTGGTGCTATGTATTCACCTTCTTCCTCTGTGCTGCTGTGCTGGCTATGCGTGGCAGCAGTGCAGGTTGTATTGGTGGTCTCATCATCGACCACCTAGTTGTCCAGGTCATCCTCCTTCTGTGTTGATATTTTCAGCTGGCCAGATGGCAACTGTGTGTCATCACCATCAGCCTCCTCTTCTTCACCCGGTATATCACGTGGATGAAAGTGGATTTCTTCTGGCCATGGGTTTTCAAATATTTGGCCATGAACAGACGATACCTCCTCACGTTCCTCTTCAATGTCGCGCGGTGAGAGGCCAGAGGCAACAAAAGGATATGGACCAAACAGATCCTCGGAGTGGCCAAGGTTGGGGTCAAATGTTTCCTGTGACTCCTGACAGGGTGATGAACTAGGATCAGGTTGATAATAGGTTGACCCAGTGTTCTCTGTCCATACATGGACAACTTTTTGGAGACAGGACATTGGGTACTGCAACTACTGTGCTTGTAGTCCTAGATTAGCTTCATAATTGTTTGGCCCTTGAGCCCTGCTTCCTTCATCAACCATGGTACAGACCCTTGGGCTAATTTTTGGAGACACTACGGCTATGCCTGGACATTGGGCCCTGCAACTACTGTGCTAGTAGTCCTAGCTTCATAATTGTTGGGCCCTTGAGGCCTGCTTCCTACATCAACCATAATACAGCACTATTGGGCTACTTTTGGAGACGCTATGGCTATGCAGGCTAGGCTATGTAGTCCTAGTAGTCCTAGCTTCATAATTACCACATAATACACCACTTACACACTGAGCTATCAGGAGATCTCCTCCATCATAACTCACTCTTACGGCAATCATGCACCCATTTCAGCCTTTTCCTCAGCCTCCAGACTGCTTTTTTGGATCCAGCAGACAATTACTCGCATTTCCTATTGACTAACATAGGACTCGCTACTCGCACCGAATACCCAAGCATTACGATCTACTCGGCACAAGTATAGCAAGTCCGAGTATTTGACTGCTCGCTCATCCCTAATTTTCCTGTTACATTTGATCTTTGTTGTGTGTTTTTAATTGCACTTTTCTGAAAGGCTGTGACGTTTACAAACCCTACTCTTGAGAAAGAGGATCTGACGACACACGCCAAGCACAGATCGGTAGAAGCAAAGTTCCCTCAAAATGGTGCCGTCATCTTCTGCCTCCACCACCCCCTCTCCGCTTTGATGTAACCCTCCTAGGTTACCATTAAATAGAGCAACACAAAACCCGATGAGTGCCGTCTTTTCATGTACCGTATTTATAAGTGAATATTTCCTAATGACGTGCAACACCAGCCAATGGTGTTATCCTAAGGTTATAGGCAGGACTGAAGCTGTCCTCAAAGAAGTTTTGATTTGCAGTGGTGCCCGGCTAAATATCTCTTTATTGCATTGGACTGTTACTCGTTTTTTTCAAGCCGTAGTGCACATTGCATATGTGATCAAATTGCCTTTCACCTGTTTAAATATGGCCAAGTCCAATGTGACGGCTTGAGGTTCACCTGATAGGTCTGTTTTAAGCATAATTGCGGGGAGAAAGGATGCTGAGGCTTTTTTCAAGGATTGTAATGATGGAGATATAATAACAGTCCTCGGTAATAGAGGATTAGAGCAAAGAATTACCATCTTGGCTGAAAATGTAAAAGAGTACCAAGAGGTCTGAGAATTGCAAAAAATCCGGCTCCTACAACCAAATATGCTGATTTTTACAAACAATGGGAAAAGATTCAACTATCCTGTTCAGAACAATTGCTACAATTGGTATTGCAGCAGATTGAAAAAGACCAACTAATTAAATTAAGACATGAGCTTGAGACCAGGCTGTCTAAAAAACAATAGTCCGTTTGTTTGGCAAAACTTGATAAGAAAAAGATAATCCCTTTTAGGGTATGTGCCCACAGGATGTTTTTACAGCAGTCCTGATTGCAGCAAAACCTGTACTGGTTTCAAGGATCCTAGAGTCCTTGCCAGGTGATTTTCTGCGTTCAGGTCCTGTGTTTATATTGCATTTTTGATGCTGCGTTTTTCCTGCATTTTTGCCATTGACTGCAGCAAAAACGCAGAAAAATAGAACCTGTCAATTCTCTCCCATCCACACCAAAAACACAGGGATTTGACAGTTCTTGACACTTGCAAAACCAATGTGTGGGCACGGTGTTTCTGTGAAACACATTGGTTTTGCTGGGGATCTCAACCGCAGGAACAAATTAGCATTAATTACCATAAAATCAATGGTAAACCGCAGGCAGAAACCACAGCAAAAACGCAGCAAAAATGTTCTATAGGGCACATACCCTTATAAACAGATATAAAAATAAAAAGAAAGAAAAATTCATAAGGGATAAACAGGATTATGAGTCCGGGCATAATTTTTCTTAGCCTAATAACAAAAATGACATACCAAAATAAAACAAGAACAAAAACAAGAAGAAGAAGAGCAATGCAAATCCTGAAACACCGAAAAACCCAAAAGTAACTATGAAACCGAAAAGCAAACCACAATCTGCTTCATCCAGCACAGAATCCGAAGATAGTAGTTCAGGGGAATTTGCAGCTAGAAAATCGTCAGAAAAGCAAAAAACAGCACGATTCCTTTAGAAGGCGAATTAAACGGGGACGAGGACGAAACAAGCAGGCCCCCACCGGACAAGAAAAAGCAAGTCTCTTGGAGGGACTAGCAATTACTCAACCAGAGACTATACAAATGTACAACTTGACAGATGAAATTATATCCATTGAGATGGAAAGAGTGCTAAAGAAAGGATTGAACTACTGCATACCTGAAAGTTTCCATTATACTGACTTTAAAGTGGATCTCTACAAATCCATAAGAAAAATTCATCTATTTAAACACTATAAAATTCAATAAAAAATGAAAGTGTAAACACCAGTAAACCAGCAGATAAACAAATCACTATAGGTTCCCTTGTTTTTGTTTAGTGAAAAAGAGTATATTAATGCCGTACTCACTGTTAATATGGGAAATAGTAACGAGTTTGAGGTCACACATGAACGTGATTCCCCTTTTACAGGAGGTTTAAGGCTGCGTTCACACATTTGCGTATTTTGCTGCGCTTTTTGCCACGTTTTTTGGCCGCGCAAAAAAGCGCAACAAAATACGCATGGGGCTTTCACACACTGCGCTTTCTTTACCCCAGAATGCTCAGTGATGTCACAGAGGGGAGGAAAAATCCTGCTTCCTCCTCCCCTCTGTGACAGCCCCATTAGATTTCACAGTGTATTAATATACACTGTGAAATCTAAATTAAACAGAGGCAAATGTATGTAAAATAAAAAAGAATGAATACTTCACCTGTCCGACGCCTTCTCACGCTGTCCGGTCTCCGGTTCTAAGGTGTACTGACAGGACCTGTGGTGACGTCAGAGGGGGTGTTCCCGGGGCGTTCCCAGCGCTGATTGGCTGTTCGCGGTTATGTGATATGTATCACATGACCGCGAGTGCCCGGGAACGCCCCTCTGACATCACCACAGGTCCTGTCAGTACACCTCTCACTTAGAACCGGAGACCAGACAGCGGGAGAAGGCACCGGACACCGGGAAAAGGCGTCGGACAGGTGAAGTATTCATTCTTTTTTATTTTTCATTCACTTGCTTTTGTTTAATTTAGATTTCACAGTGTATATTAATACACTGTGAAATCTAATGGGCGGCCACAGCTGTCACAGAGGGGAGGAGGAAGCAGGATTCTTCCTCCCCTCTGGGAGAATACGCAGGAGCAGCTGCGTAAAGAATTGACATATCAATTGTTTACGGAGCTGCGCTTTCTCCCGGGAAACGCAGTGCGTATTTTTGCGCAATGTCTGCACTGCAAAGTGAATTTCACATTCACTTTGCTGGCAGACAAAAGGCACATTGCGTATTTTGAAAAGCGCGCGTAAAAAAGCGCAGCAAAATACGCAATGTGTGAATGCAGCCTAAAATCCACTTTTGTACCTGTAGTTTCCCCTGGAAATAACATAGATCTAGTTCAGGAACTAGTTTCCAGAGATATTGAGGCTTTAATCTATCCAAATCCCCACTCAAATTTAACAGATAAAGATCGGGAAGCAGTGAAAACTATGCAGAAGTGGACAGATATCTTGATTAGGAAAGCCGATAAAGGCGGGTGGATCATTTTATTAAAGAAAGTAGATTATATAAAAAAAGCTCTAAAGCCGGCATCACACGCAGCCACCAAAGCTGCGATGTCAGAAGCGATGCTCGGGTGCGCGGTCGCTTCCGACATAGCAGCCTTGGTGTCACACGACAGGATGTTGCCGGTGACGCCGCAGCGATGCAGGTGGAGCCATCGCTCGCTGGACTAGGATCAGCCCAGCGAGCGATCCACAGCAATACTGCGATATTGGCTGGATCGCCGGCAACATCGCTATTGCGGTATCAGACGGCGCGATCCAGCCTAATCGCTGGTTGCAGATTGACAGGTTTACATTCATGCTGGTAAACCTGTCAACCTGCCACCAGCGATAGATCGCAGTTGCGTCGCGCTTTTACACAGCACGACGCACTTGCGATATCGTGAGCGACATCGCTGATGCGTCACTTTTCGTCAATGTCGCTCAAGATATTGATGCGTGTGACGCCGACTTAAGACAGCTAGTGGATAAAAAGACCTATAATAAATTATTAACTGATCCAACAAACCAGTTCAAGAATAAGTTACGTTCCCTTTTAAGAAAATACGTGGAGAATTGCACCATTGGGCAAAAAACTGCAGAAAATTTTTTCCTGTATATCCTATCAGAGCCCACTGGTACCATTTACCGAAAATTCACAAAAGCATAACATCCCCACCAGGTCGCCCTATAGTATCGGGAACTGGTTCATTAACTAAGCCATTATCCCAATTCATAGATTGGATTTTGAGACCGCAATTAAAAAGATCCCAGCCCATGTTAAAGACACTTGGGATTTTGTTAAGTCCATCGACGAAATAGAATGGCAGGAGGGATACAAGTTGGTATCAATCAACATCGAAAGTCTATACACACGAATACTGCAAAACTTGGCAGTGGAAATCATTAAAAAAAACTCTGACTACAACAGGGCAAGATAGCCTCTTTATTGATTTTGTAAGTCATTCACTGCAATTTATCCTGCAGCATAATGCCTTCAGTTTTCTGGATGACTGGTACCTACAAAGCGAGGGTACAGCGATGGGTACGTCCTTCACTTGTACCCTCGTTAATCTATTCTTAGTGCACATTAAAACATACCTAAGATTTGTTGATGACATCCTGATGGTGTGGGACGGATTTAATCACTTTTAATGAGAAAAACAGATATAATATACGTATTTCACTTCGGTCTTTGGTGATCAAAAATTTGATATCTCTGATGTAAGTCTAGAAATAGTGGAGGGCAAATTAGTAAGATCTTTGTATAAAAAACCGACATCCACTAATACGCTCCTTCACTTTGCCAGCGCACATCCCACACATACAAAGCGTTCACTGCCGTTCAGTCAGTTTATAAGATTGAAAAGAATTAACAATACTACTGACTTATTTGAAAAACAGGCAGATACCTTACAAAACAGTCTTTTAAACAGAGCTTATCCGCCAAAGGTGATAAAAGAAGCTAGGGATAGATCAGTGGCATACAAAAAGAAAAACTAAGGCTGCCTTCAGACTTGCAGATGCATCTGCATGCAGACCGCGGCCCTTATGTTTATAATGGAGCGCACGGCGGCCTGTAGATGCTTGCGGACCGCCGTGCACACCCATTCACTCCTATATGTGATCTGTGCGCACGCGGATGCCTGCGCACAAATCACACACTCCCGCCCGCACCATGGACGCGAGATGTCGCATCCCTGGTGCGGACGAGAGTGTGTGATCTGTACGCAGGCTCCGCCTGCGCACAGATCACATATAGGAGTGAATGGGTGCGCACGGCGGTCCGCAAGCATCTGCAGACCGCCGTGCGCACCATTATAAACATAGGGGCCGCGGTCTGCATGCAGATGCTTGCAGATGCATCTGCAAAATGCTGCAGATGCATCTGCAAGTCTGAAGGCAGCCTAAATCAAACATAAAGTATATAAGTGAAAAAAAGGTTCACCTTTAAATTTAACAATATGTTTGACAATATTAAATCCATTATTCACAAACATTGGCACGTGATAGAATCAGATAAAGATCTAATGTACTTGGTATAGGACCACCATTGGTCACCTATAAAAGGTGTCAAAATTTCAAAGACCTTCTTGTTACAGAGTTAGATCAGAAAAACTGCACAAAACAGTTAGATACGATGCGACCAATAGGCAATTATAAATGCAGGAACTGTAATTATTGTGACCAACATATTACTGATAATCCTATTCAGACAGGGAACAAATTATATAAAGTAAGAAAATACAGTATATTTCATGCAAAACAAGATGGGTTGATATATGCTGTGCTGTGCTATGTCCTTGTAAAAGATATTATATAGGCAAGACTATTCGACCTATATGGGTCAGATTTACGGAACACTATAAATCCATCTCATCAGGAAAAGGTTGTCCCCATCTCATAAACCACATAACGGAATGCCACAAGGATGATCCTAGGTCCTTGTCCTATGCAGGGCTTGAGCAAATATCTCCATCCTTTCGAGGAAAGAATACTCATAAATTACTGTTACAAAAGGAAGCCCGTTGGATAATTGAGCTGAAAGCTCAAGGTGCAGCAGGGCTCAACGACAAAAATGACTTACCGTATATACTCGTGTATAAGCCGACTTTTTCAGCCCAAAAATTGGGCTGAAAAGTCCCCCCCTTGGCTTATACACGAGTCATATAGGTACATATAGTGTGGTGGGAGCTGTGTCCGAGCACTACAGGAGGCAGGAGGAGGCGGGGGGAGGCTGCAGAATGAGCGGCACGTCACGTGGTGCCGCTCATTAATTATGCATGGGGAGCAGCGCATAGTACATTGCTGCTCCCCTGCACAGTATAGCCTCCCCCGCTGTCTTCCCGCCCCCCCCATGTATACAGAGGCCCCCCGCAGTGATCCATCTCAACCCTCGGTCTGCACCCGGGTCCTCCAGCTGCTCCGTCTGCGTGCCCCGCGGCTTCTTATACCGGCATCCTCCTCGCTCTTCCTGCTTGAATGTAATCATGTGACCCGCGGTCACATGATCGCAATCAAACAGGAAGTGCGGGAAGGACGCCGGTATTAGAAGCCGCGGGGTACGCAGACGGAGCAGCTGAAGATCTCGGGTGACTGCAGACCCAGGGCGAGTTAGATCACTGCTGGGGGGGGGCAGTGAGACAGCAGGGGAGCTGTATTACCACTGCTGGGGATGTATTACCACTGCTGGGGCTGTATTACCACTGCTGGGGCTGTATTACCACTGCTGGGGCTGTATACCCGTCCTGGGGGCTGTATACCACTGATGAGGGGGCTGTATACCACTGATGAGGGGTCTGTATACCACTGATGAGGGGTCTGTATACCACTGATGAGGGGCCTGTATACCACTGATGAGGGGCCTGTATACCACTAATGAGGGGCCTGTATACCAGTGATGAGGGGCCTGTATACCAGTGATGGCGGCAACTGTATACTAGTTATGGCCACTATATACCAGTGATGGCTGCTATATACAGGGATGGTGGGCTATATACCAGTGATAGGGGGCTTTATAACAGGACGGTGGTCTGCTGCATTGGTAGTTTACTGTTTCTATTTAAAATAAAAGTTCAACATTTTATTCGTATCTATTTTCATTTTTAAATTTTTTCAGTACCGGTAGCTGCTGCATTGTCCACCCTAGGCTTATACCGAGTCAGGGGCAGAACTACCGTGGTGCAGCTGGTGCAGCTGCACCAGGGCCCCGACCGGCTAGGGAGCCCCTTCAAGTCTGCAGGGGGCCCCCCAGCCGACCCCTGTAAGACGTTGTCAGTTGTGGAGCGTCAGGCAGGGGAAGCAGGAAGCTTCCTGCTTCCCCTGCCTGATCCCACCCCTCCTCTCCTCTGCCCCTCCGGCTCCCTGGAGCGCACTCGGTGCGGGCTCACCAGGTAGGAGCTGCCACCGCAAACTCCTCTCCGCTGGCCGCCAGCACCACATCGCACCCCATCCTCCCCCCGGACAGCGCTGGCGGCAAGCAGCACCACAACACTCCCCCCGGACTGCGCAGACGGCCGTCGGCCACCAGCTCCCCCCACTCCTCAGCATGGCTGCAACGGTCCACCACTGGCTGCCACTACAGGAGCATGGAGGCAGACTACGAGCAGGGCAGGTAGGAGAGCCGACGGACCCCGCCAACAGCGTCCACCAGCACACACACACCCCCCCGCTACTCCTGCCCTGCCTGCGCTTTCCCCCCGCTCTCCTCCTCCCCGGGATGTCGCGCCTGTGCTGCCCGGCTGTGTGTGCAGGGTTAGTGTCAGGGCCCGCCCCCACTCGCCTCCTCCCTGGTATGTCGTTCCTCTGCTCCCTGGATGTGTGGGCGGGGTTAGTGTCAGGCCCGCCCCTGCTCTCCTCCTCCCCGGGATTTCATCATTCCTGTGCTCCCCAGCTGTCCACCCTGATGATGTCGGCGATGGAGGTGCTGAATGTCCCCGGACTGTGCCAGCTCCTGCAGCTGCTCTCTGCATTGCTGCTCCCGGGTCAGGCGCACCTATATGATGAGGATGACCCGCTGGACGGCCAGAGGACGGAGAGATGAGAGCCCTGTGTTTCTGTGTGTGTGTCTGGGTGTGTGTGTGTCTGGGTGTGTATGTGTGTGGCTGTGAGTATGAGTCTGTGTGTGTTTGTGTCTGGGTGTGTGTGTCTGGCTGTGGGTTTGAGTCTGTGTCTAGGTGTGACTCTGTGTGTGGGTGTGGGTCTGTGTGTGCGTGTGAGTCTACTCCTTCCTCCCCCTGCCTCTGTTGCTGCGTCCTCTGTCCTCCTCCCCTGCTGCTCTGTGCTCCGTCCTCCCCCTGCCGCTCCATCCTCCCCCTGCCTGTGCTGCTCCTTCCTCCCCCACTCCACCGCTTCCTCCTCCTTCCTTTGTCCTCCAACCCCTCCGCCACTCCATCCTCCCCTGCCTGTGCTGCTCCATCCTCCCCACCCCACCGCTTCGTCCTCCATCCTCCTTCCCCCCGCCGCTCCATCCTTCCCCTGCCTGTGCTGCTTTGTCCTCCCCACCCAATCGCTTCCTCCTCCTTCCTTTTTCCTTCTCTCCTCCGCCACTCCATCCTCCGATCCCCCACCCCACCGCTTCATCCTCCGTCCTCCTCCCCCCCACTGCTCTGTCCTCCGTCCTCCCCCTGGCACTCTGTCCTCCCCCTGCCTGTGCTGCTCCATCCTCCCCCACCACTTCCTTCTCCTTCATTTGTCCTCCTCCCCTCCACCACTCCATCCTCCATCCTCCCAATGCCTGTGCTGCTCCAGCCTCCCCCACCATGCCACTTCGTCCTCCATCCTCCTCTCCCCCGCCGCTCTGTGCTCCGTCCTCCCCTGCCGCTCCGACCTCCCCCATCCCACCGCTTCCTCCTCCTTCCTTTGTCCGCCACTCCATCCTCCGTCCTCCCCCTGCGTGTGCTGGTCCATCCTCCTCCACCCCGCCGCTTCGTCCTCTGTCCTCCTCCCCCCACCGCTCTGTGCTCTGTCCTCCCCCTGCCTATCCATCCTCCCACTGCCTGTGTCGCTCCATCCTCCCCACCCCACCGCTTCCTCCTCCTTCCTTTATCCTCCTCCCCTCTACCACTCCATCCTCCTCCTGCCTGTGCTGCTCCATCCTCCCCCACCCCACCGCTTCGTCCTCCGTCCTTCTCCCCCTGCTGCTCTGTGCTCCATCCTCCCCCTGCTGCTCCGTCCTCCCCTGACTGTGCTGCTCCGTCCTCCCCACCTGACCGCTTCCTCCTCCTTCCTTTGTCCTCCGCCACTCCATCCTCCATCCTCCCCCACCCCACCGCTACCTCCTCCGTCCTCCATCCTTCTCCCCCTGCCTCTCCATCCCCGCTCCTCTCCCCACCAGTTCATCCTCTCCTACCTGTGCTGCTCCTTCCTCCATCTTCCTCCCTCCCTGCCACGCCGTACTCCCCTTGCCACTCCATCCTCAAAGTCCCTCCCTATTTAGCCCTCACCGCCTTTCCCATGCAATCCCTATTTCTATATTCTAGAATACCCGATGCGTTAGAATCGGGCCACCATCTAGTTTATTTCATAAATGCATATTTTAGGATGGTAACAAATCAATAGCCTATCAGCTTTATAATAATAGATCATCTATTTTGCTTTTTATTGGGCATATTTGTATTCTCCTGTTACATTTGATCTCTGTTGTGCGTTTTTAATTGCACTTTTCTGAACAGCTGTGATGTTTACAGACCCTACTCTTAAGAAAGAGGATCTGACAACCAGGGGCGGAACTACACTGGTGCAGCTGGTGCAGCTGCACCAGGGCCCCGACCGGTTGGGGGCCCCTTCAAGCCTGGAGGGGGGCCCCAGCCGACCCCCGCAAGCCGCCGCCAGAGGAGAGGAGGGTCAGGCAAAGGAAGCAGAGGGCTTCCTGCTTCCCTTGCCTGATCCCGCCCCTCCTCTCCTCTGCTCCTCCGGCCCCTAGCAGACATCCGGCGCGGCTCCCAGGTAGGAGAGCATCGCGCCTGCGGCTTCCAGCGGCACCCCCCCCATTCCGAGCCGCGCCGACGGCCAGTGGCACCCCTCCCCCCCGGGCCACGCCGATGGCCAGTAGCCCCGCCCCCCCTGGTCCTCTCCTGCACCAGGGCTCCCGGGGGTGACGGTCCGCCCCTGCTGACAACACACACCAAGCACAGACCCGCAGAAGTGGAGTTCCCACAAAATGGTGCCGTCGTCTTCTGCCTCCACCACCCACTCCCGGCTGTGATGTAACCCTCCTAGGTTTCCAATAAACAGAGCAACACAAACACCAGTGAGTTCCATCTTTTCATCTACTGCATTCATAATTGTTTGGTCCATGAGGCCTGCTTCCTTCATCAACCATGATACAACCCTTTGGACTAATTTTTGGAGACACTATGGCTATGCCTGGACTTTGGGCACTGCAACTACTGTGCTAGTACTCCTAGTTTCATAATTGTTTGGCCCTTGAGGCTTGATTCCTTCATCAGCCATGATACAGCCCTTGGGCTAATTTTTTGAGACACTATGGCTATACCTGGACATTGGGCACTACAACTATTGTGCTAGTAGTCCTGGCTTCATAGTTGTTTGGCCTTTGAGGCCTGCTTCCTTCATCAACCATGATACAGCCCCTTGGGCTAATTTTTGCAGACACTATGGCTATGCCTGGACATTGGGCACTGCAACCAATGTGCAAGTAGTCCTAGCGGCATAATTGTTTGGCCCTTGAGGCCTGCTTCCTTCATTAACCATGATACAGCCCTTTGGGCCAATTATTGGAGGCACTAAGCCTATTCCTGCACATTGGGCACTGCAAGAACTATGCAAGTAGTCCTAGGCTAGCTTCATAATTGTTTGGCCCTTTAGCCCTGCTTCCTTCATCAACCAGGATACAGCCCCTTGGGCTAATTTTTGGAGACACTATGGCTATGCTTGGACATTGGGCACTGCAACTACTGTGCTAGTAGTCCTAGCTTCATAACTGTTTTGCCCTTGAGGCCTGCTTCCATCATTAACCATGATACAGCGCCTTGAGCTACACTATACCTATGCCTGCACATTGGGCACTGCAAGAACTATGCTAGTAGTCCAAGGCTAGCTTCATAATTGTTTGGCCCTTGAGGTCTGCTTCCTTCATCAACCATGATACAGCCCCTTGGGCTAATTTGTCTATGCCTGGACATTGGGCACTTCAACTACTGTGCTAGTAGTCCTAGCTTCATAATTGTTTGGTCCTTGAGGCCTGCTTCCTTCATCAACAATGGTACAGCCCCTTGGGCTAATTTTTGGAGACACTATGCCTACACATTGTGCACTGGCAGTGGAACAACAAGGAGAGTAGTCCAAGCTATATAATTGTGAAGCCCTTGTGATAATGATGATGGGTGGCTTCTTCCTGCAATAACCATCACACAGCCCCTAGGGCAGATCACTCTCCTTACACCACTTACACACTGAGCTGTCAGAAGATTGCCTCCATCATCACTTGCTCTTACGGCACTTCTGATGTATCACTGCGTAAGTGACATATGAGTCCCGCTCTGTCGGCAAAAAACGACAGGACTTCAAATATTGTTTGTACATTCTAGTGAAGCAGTGGAGTAAAATCACTTGTGCAGCCCTGACCAGGTGCCCCCATGTTACATACATTTGTTTAAAGCATACATTTCTTTTAACATTTACACATTAAGGCTGCGCACACACGCTGTGTTTTTTTAATGCATGATTTTTTCTGCACTGTCCAATAGGACAGTAAAGAGAGATATTTCAGAAAAAATAAAAAAAAGGGGGTCTCTGATGTCATTTCCTCTCTTCTCTATTCCATGAGATGGAGATACAGGGCAGCCCTATTTTTTTTTGTTTTAGATAAAAAAAATTGACGTGGGCTTCGCCATATTTTTATATGCTAGCAAGGTACAGCAGGCAGGTAAGGGCTGCCCCAACCCCCAGCTGCCTAGTTGTACCTGGCTGAGAATCAAAAATAAAGGGAAGCCCTTTTTTTTTAATTATTTCATGAATTTCATGAAATAATAAAAAAAATATATATTTCGGCTCCGCCCAATTTTTGTGTCCAGCCAGGTACAACTAGGCAGCTGGGGGTTGGAATCCGCAGCTCAGGGTGGCCCAAGCTTTCCGACCTCCCCACCCCCCTCCCCCGCTGCAAGTTGCAGTTTGCAGCCGCTCCAGAAAATGGTGTATTCATAGAAGCACCATCTTCTAGCGCTGTATTCGACTCTTTCAGGGCCCTGATGCATCAGCTGTTCATTTGAAATAGCTGGCAGGCTTTTTGAAAAAGTCGGCTATTGCAAATAGCCGACTATTTCAAAGGACTTTTTCCAGCAGAGGTGGGGGCACAGATTCAGGGACAGAGGGAGCGAGGCAGTGGGCAGCGGGGAGGGAAGCACGGAGCGGGGGGGCATGCATCAGCTGAGTTACTCTTTAAAAGCCGGCTACTTTTTGCCACCGGCTTTTAAACAATCATGCGCCGATTTCAGCCTTTTCCTCAGCCCCCAGAACCTCTTTTTTGGGTCCAGCAGACAATTACTCGCATTTCCCAATGACTAACATTGGACTCTCTACTCATACCGAATACACGAGTATTACGATCTACTCGTTACAAGTATAGCGAATCCAAATGTTTGACTACTCGCTCATCCCTAATCTTAAATTGTTGAATTGTTCAAAAACAGTAAAGGCCCAGTAACACACACAGAGAATTTTGCAGAAATTGTTCACAGATCTCTGGTTGCAGTGAAATCATGTACACATTGTTCCATTTGTACACAGCCACAAAATGAAACAATGTGTCCCTGATTTCACTGTCTGCAACCAAAGATCTGCAAACAATCTCTGCACAATTATCTGTGTGTGTAACTGGGCCTTTAAGGACACAGCTCTTTTGGGATTTGACAATATATTAAAAAAGATATGACTCTCTTATTTATTTCTCATAACTAAATCCAAGAATCATTCATGACATTTTCATTTTTATGTCAATAGACATATGAAGGCTTGGTTTTTGAAAGATGAGTCAAATTTTTTTAGCGCACTATTTTGGTGTACAAATAATGCACTGAAAAATCGTATTATACTTTGGAAGATAGCAAACAGCAATTATACTATTGAGGTTTTCTTTTTATTGTGCTCACTGAAAAGGCTGAATAACATGTTACATTTATTCCACAAGTCAGTACAATTACCACAGCATCAAAATTGAGGATTATAATCTGTTTTTGGCTTAACACATTTCCACATCTACTTACATAATCGCACTGTCCCATCTGTCATCGACTTCCGTCCCGATGTCTCCCCTATCATGTGCACTCCACTTCTGACGTGCCCGCCATATTTGCACACCAAAGTGATGGGAGTACAAAGATAGCGCCCAGTAGCGGTATTGGTCCCTTGCAAAATACCACTAGCAAAGTCGTGACGAAACAACAACCTGAAATGGATGCTAGGAGTCTGTAGCCACGTACAACACACCCACTTCTGTCACTGGACACCCCCATCGCACACACTGAACCACCCCTCTGAGTGACCTGATGGGATCTGTGGTGATGTCACAGTCATGTGATCAGTCACGTGCATGGGTGGAGCCAGGATGATATCATCACAGGTCCAGTAACGCACAGAGAGCTGCCAGGTACTCGCAGTCCACTCAGCCCATTCACCCCGCTCACTGAACTCAGCCCACTTTCCCCACACAGCCCGCTCTCACACTCATCCCACACAGCCACTCACCCAGCTCTGCTTGCTCACTCCACTCTCCCCGCTCACCCCACTCAAACCACTCAGCCTGGTCTCCCCACAGCTTGCTCACCTCACAGCCACCAAATGAGGAACTGCCCCAGTTCCTCATGCCACCTTCATCTTCCTCATGCCACTGCATGAGAGCATCCACAAAAGGGGTAGAGAGCAACCACAGGGGGAGGCAAAGAGCATACCAAGGGGGCAGGGCGAGCACGGGGCACAAGGTGCAGAAAGTCAACACAGGGGGCAGAAAAGCAGTACAGGAGGCCAGAGAGAGAGGGAAAAAGCAAGACAGGGGAAAGAGTGCACAAGGGGGAAAGATGGCCACCACCCCCAGAGCCAAAGAGACTGCCCCCAATGTGATGTCACTGTTCTCCCAATGCGATAGCGATGCCCACTCAAGATAACCACACCCCCACACCCACTCCACATAGCCCCATCTACTCCACATAGCCATGCCCCCACTCTGCATAGCCATGCCCACTCAACATATGCACAACCACTCCATATAGTCATGGCCACTCTGCATCCTACATATCCCTGCCTTCTCTACATAGCTCCGCCCCTGGGACTATGTGGAGGGGTGGATGTATGAAGGAGCTGAAGCTATACATGGGGGTGGTGGTATGAAAGGGGTGTGGCTACTAGGAGGGGTGGGCTATGTGTAGGGGCAAAGCTATGAAGGGGTGGGTCTACTGGGAGGGGGTGGGGCTATGATACATACACAAACATACATACATTACCATATATGGGCGATATTACCATATATGAGCATTGCAACCATATACGGGCATTGCGCCCGGGAAACGCCGGGATCTACAGCTTGTATATTTATATATATAATCCAGAATATAAGCATAGCTAAAATCATATTTTGTTGTGGCTCAAAATATACGTTTACCTTGCAGTACAATGTGACCTAGTGCTATCTGGCTTGGATACTAAATGTTTAACAATGTCTTCCCAGTACTTTTCTTCCTATAGAGAGATATTTATATTACTACATTGCAAGAAGAGTTTCCTATTCATAATACAAAGGGAGCTATTTCTCGGTGAAAGCACAGTGTCTCCTGAGGTGTGCATTGGGCAAGGAGCCATGGCAGCAAAAATAATAAGGTAGAATAAAATTTTCCTTTAGTCACAGTGGTGCTTAGTTATCAAAAAGCCATCATATGTGTGACAATAAAGTACTGCTTACCGAAACATCCTCAAGAGAATGTAGACTTAGAAGAGATGGATTTCACAGTTATGTTAATTTCTGATCTACTTTTCATTTTATCTAAATGTTTTTGACCCACCAATATGTTTTATGCAATAAAATGTATGAATGCAAAGTAAAGCATTTTCACCCATCTATTAAAATTACATCTTTTTTTACATGGAATAGATTGTGATTTTAATCATAATGTAATGTTAGAGCCAGAGGGAACCAGAAAAAAACACATAGTTTTAATAGTGCAAATATTGCCAATTCTTGTGACTGCAAGACCAGCATTTTATTTATTCTCTAAGAACGCAATGTTTGACAGTCCTGTAATCATTAAATGAAGTATGCATGGCAACCATTCCATCCCAAGGAGACATTTCAAAGCCCTTTTCTCTGGACCACTGAGAACCCTAGCAATCAGATGGTTCAAATGATGCTTCTCTTTAAAATGCATAACCCTTCATCTTTCATCCTACTTTAGCTTGCTATACCAAGGAATTATCAGGAGAAGATCAATGTCTTTTATGGCTGGCACATTATGGTAGCAACCTTAAATCTGGAACAGATAGCCCCTAGTATTGATGAAATAGAATATTTCTCATGCCTTAAATTCTTTATCCTGACCTCTATTCTTCAATACACTCTTGCCTTTTCTTGTGATGGTTACAGCAAATTTGACAATAGAATGGCATTTCACAGTGCAGCATATTCCTGAGTAAGCAGAGGGAAGCAAAATAACAGGGACCAGTGGTACTGTGTGCTGTTCACCCTTTATAATTGTGCTACATCAGGCACAAACCGGATAAGTATATGTCACAGGTCTAAATATAGTCAGGTCTACAAAAGCTGTTGTTTCCTCACACCTGAATGTAGTAGATAAGAGGGTGACCTCATAAATGTAACTCAAAGATCGGAATGATCAGGCCCTGAGAGTCAGTAGAATGAAGAGATGAGTAAGGCCTAGTTCACATCTAAGGCTGGGTTGCGTTTGCATTTGTATGGATTTTTAAAACACATCCAAACGCATCCATAAACGCACCCATAGGCTGCAATGCAAAACGCATTGCAAACGCATGCAAAAACACATGGCAGGCCTAGATGCAGCAGCCCACGTTTTTGGCCGTGTTTGCAAAAAAGCATGCATTTTGCATTATTGCAAACGTACATGTGTTTTTGCATGCGTTTGCAATGCTTTTTCCATTTCAGCCTATTGGTGCATTTATGGATGCGTTTGGATGCGTTTTTAGTGTAAAAACGCATACAAACACAGGCAAAATTGTAGGTGTGAAAAGGCCCTGAAAGTTTTGAAATGTGAATTTTCTAGCTTAAGTGAAATTTTCCAAAACCTCAATATGCAGCCTCTTGAACAACAAACTGAACCGTTATACATTTTTTTTTTTAGCTTTTTAAAATGTAAAAATGTTCCAAGATAAGAAAAAATGATTGCTCTCAGTGGGAAAAACTAAATTGTAATCTTGTAGTTGTGATACCTTTTATTGACTAACGAAAATAAAGTAATTGATGTTACAAAACTAGAGTACTGGAGTTCAGGTAAGGCATTCATTTCAACAATGTTACAATTGAAATTCTGCAGTTAAAAAGATTATGTTTTACAGGGATGAAGGGGGAAGAATGTGTAAATATTAACAGATCAAACATTGATGGTGTCACTATCAGAGGTAATCTGATCATCCTGAGATGACAAATGTGCCATATATACCATACTATCTGCTGCTTCCTCCCCTAGCCAAAAGCAAAGTATTTTGGGCTCACCTGGTGGATTCCTTCAGCCACAGATCAGGTTGGACAACATGAACTGAAGGCGATGACACAGGAAACTGGATTTGCCGGATGGCACTTGTAACAGCTAGGACTAATAAAACAGGCAAAAAATTGGAGCAGCAAATACTAGAAGATTTAGAGCTATATGTGGATATACACAAGAACTGAAGATATATAGGCTGTCCAGGAATAGCAGCAGTGTGTAACTTGAACAGCTCCAGAGGAGAGTTTGTTACGCTTACAGCAGCACTGCTAACAGGTAAGGCTGGCTTCACACCACCGTTTTGGAGATCCGGGTCTATCCGTTTTTAAACGGATAGGCAGGGATCCGGTTTTGCCTCCCATGTATCACTGGTGCCAGATTGGTCATATATGGCCATCCGTTTATGTGAATTCTGTCTAGGGTTTGTTTTTGTCCTGTTTTTTCCAGGACCCATAATCGGAGACTACATCATTTTTGGGCGCACCGGACTAAAACGGACAGAAACGAATCCGGTGCGGTCGGCACCACATAACATGGGGCTCTATGGAGCTGGATCCGGGGGAAAAAAACGATTGTTTCCCGGATCTGGTTTTGGGTACTGAGCATGCTCAGACCAAATTCACTAGCCCTCCCAGCTCAATTTGTGTTCAGGAAATGTATTCTCTCACTTTCGCTCTCTCTCTCTGCAGAACTGACATTACAATTATTTGCTAGGGCTCCACCGATTACGATGCACAAAACGGATCATTCAAAAAACAGGATCCAGGAGCATAATTGATATCCATATACACAAATCTGTTCCTGTCCGTGTCATCCTTCAAAAAACAGGATCCACACAGGCAGACACAAAATGTAACGTGAAGGTGGCCTGAACAGTCAAAGTAGTTTAGAGAAAAGATACGTTGTTGCGTCAACATTTCTTGTGTGAACAGCCCCAGAGACGATTTTGTTGTTTATAGACCATGAAAGGTTAGCAGCAGGTCCAATCTTGGAAGTAAATGTACTAGTATATCTCAATGAATTAGAATATTATCAAAAATCAATGTTATATTGCCATGTTTCAGGGAGTTTCTGGGAGCTAATTGAATAAATCAATATTATATTCACCCTTTGATATCTCGTTGAATACGGCAGCGTGGTTTGTAACCATTCATTATCCCTACTTTAATTTTCTGAGATAATGACCTTTGGGTTTTCATTGGCTGTAAGAAATAATCATCAACATTAACAGATATAAACACATGAAATAGATCACTCTGTTTGTAATGACTCTATATAATACATGTGCTTTACTTTTTGTATTGAATTACTGAAAAAAATTAAATTTTGATGATATTCTAATTGAGATGCACTAGCGCATTAAAGAAAAAAAAATGGAGTTTGGCAGAGATGGATGCATGTTGAGAAATCTGGTCAGTGAGATAAAATCCAAGACACACAGTAACAGGATACAAAGCTTACTGAATGTTCAGACACAAATGGGTGTGTGGGTCTGCCTTAAAAAGACTCCGGCCAAAAAAAACATAATTCTGGATTTTTTAAGTTTTTTTCTCTTTACGCTGCTTCCTGATCGCATTAATTTATTTTATATTGTGATAGGATGGCCTTTTTACAAATGCAGCAATACCAACTACTGTATTCAACCTCTCTCTCTCCCTACCAATTGAATTTTTGTATTATTGTGTCTCCTGACCTGAGTGTGACAGTTTCACAGAAAAATATGAAGCTCGGGTCAGAAGAACCACAGGCAGTCCATGTATTCTGATCTGTCATTGGATCGAATTGCAAAGACATGTGAAAGAACCTTTAGGCGAATACCTAAAACTAATGGCCACTTTACACATCCCAACATCGTTTCGATATTGTATACAACGGCACGGGAGTGCACACTTTTTTGGCTGAAATCCAAGATCGCATAGGAGCTGTCACACAGGGAGATATCAGCTGGAAACACAACTGCGATGTCTACGCCCCCTTGTACGCGCGAACCAGGGAACGACCATTTAACATGGGAGTGAATAGGGGAAGCTGCTCTCCAAATCGTTGTTGGGCTGTCACACAGCACGAACCTGCCAGATCGTCCATCCAATATCAGGCAGTTGGAGAGCCTGCACAATTCCCCAACGATATTGTTTTGGCATCGTCCTTGCATCGAATTGGTCATTTACACCATACAACGCACAAACGATATCGGCGCCAACGCACGAACCACGTGACTTTTTATCGAAGTTGGATGACGATATCGGGACGTGTAAAGTGGCCATTAGATTTGCATTTAATCAATTAGTTCATCTCTAGCAGCATATGATTATCCTTGATGTCTAAGGCCGGCTTCACACTGCGGCGTGATTCGGTCCGGGGCTGTCCGGGATGACCCTGACAGCCATGGACTGGATCAGCACACAGGACTGGAGGGCTAATATGCCCTCCGGGCCGGTGTGCTGCCGCACGCAGCTGTAGCCGCTGACAGGTCAGGACCACGGCGCCACGGTCCTGACTTATCAGCAGCGGCAACTGCATCTAATGCTTTTAAAATGTTTATTTAAATCCTTTGCCTTGTGTTTATTTTTTTTTTGTGACACATATACAGTATAATCTCCACTATCACCTTTCTCTCTTCCAGTTATACTATTTGATTAACTTTAGTTAGGACTTCAAAATTTCATTTTTGAGGTTACTCATGTTTTCTGATATAGCTGGCAAGGAAAAGAAAAACTGCTTAAGAAAATGTATCAAAGTAGTACATCTAAATGTGCTTTTAGATCGGTCCATCATTGTTCTAAAGGACAACAAATTAAAGCACAAACACAGCATGGAGGATCAAACTGAAAACTGGAAATTAATGCAAAAACCAGGACACAATTTAGAAAATATTCCAAGTCAGTGACAGCATTGTTCACTTGGTTATAACATAGATCTCCAATTAAATGTGTGATTCACATCATAAAGTCTCCAATCAATATGCCTTGAAGAGTGAAAATAAGCTATTTTCAAAGAAGTGCAGAATTACCATGTTTACAATGCATTACTTGGGTTTTCACCATGGAAGCACTTAATCAAAATTCTGGCAAAAAAATGAATTTACCGTACATTTGCAATGCTTGAACTTTTAATATCTGCTCTCTGACCAATATCATAGGAAGAGATTAACATGTTTAATTAAATGAGCACTCTTGGTGCTGTGATTAACCCCTAAATGACCAAGCCACATTTTTCAAATCTGAAATGTGTCACTTTATATGGTAATAACTCTTGAAGGCTTCTACATATTCCAATGATTCTCAGATTATTTTTTTTCATGACACATTGTACTCTATGTTAGTGCTAAATTTAAGTCAATAAAATTTGCATGTATTTATTTTTAGAAATTTGGTGAAAATGTAGATAAAAAATAATTTTCAATGTTTGAACTTTTATGCCCTTATAGCAGTCACACCAAACAAAATAATTAAGAAATAATATTCCCTATGTCAGCATCCTTTTTCCAGCAGCCTTTTATTTTGTTTGGATGTTAGAATGATTAAAAGTTTAGCAGCAAAGTTTTCATTTTTTTTCAAGCAAACTTACAAATCCTGATTTTTATGGGTCAGTTCAGGGTTCAAATGATTTTGATGGTAAAACACTTAAAGTGATACCATTTTAAAAACTGCTCCCCTCGATGAATTGAACTGCACCACCGTCAAGTTTGAAGCATTCACACACGTAATCATAGGAATTAACAGAAAGTGGAATGAAAAAAAAATAAATTTAATTTTGTCGCTAAAACATTACTTTAGCCCGACATTTTTCAATTTCACAAGTGCAGAAATACCTGATACATGCTCGAAAACAACTGTTTTGGCACACAGCAGGGTTTGGAAGAGATTGCTAGAATTAATTGTAGATGTAATTTCACATTTGACGATTTGCAGAGTCCCTGAAATGCCAAAAAAGCTTAAACCCACCACAACAACCATTGACTGCATTTTGTAAACTACTGTATACCAATTAAGCTTGATGGGAAAGGGGGTAGGGAAATGCTCACCCCTCCTTCAGTTCCCATCCGGGTAAGATGCACAGCGGCAGCCGGCCACCGCCTAAGTCCAGAACCATACAATGAATGTGAATGCTGGCACCCAAATCCAATATTCTAAACTTTAGTTTGCAAAACTCACAACATCAATGAAAGCATCTTAAGGCAAGTGTGCCTTAAGATATATTGATGTTGTAAGTTTTGCAAAATAAAGTTTAGAATATTGCATTCGGGTGCCAACATTTACATTCATTGTATGGTTCTATACCAATTAAAGTGTTCATCTAGGGATCTATTGAGTATTTTGAACCTATATGTGTCTCACAAAATGTTACACTTTTTTTATGAAATGTATTTTAAATGAAATTATATCCCAGGTTTACTGACATGCATGACTATTGGAAAATACTTCTCTGAAGATATTGAAGAAATCTTGCACTGTGCCACAATTTTCTCTTGAAGAGTGAATCTGGGTGTGCCACTCCAATAATGTGCACCGCAACAAAAGGAGTGCCGCCTGGATATTCTCAACTTCTTTTGACTATACTGATTCCATAGTGATGTCAGCCCTGGTGATCACGACTCCATAACTAGACTTCAGGGTACAAGGGCTTAACTCCTTGCAAAGTGTTGCGGTCAGGTGTGATTACGGCATCACATAATTTAACTTAACAGTAAGAAGTTGCAAGGTAACTATATATAAGCATCTATCCCCACACTAATGTGCACTTGGGCATATTATTATGAGAAAGTGCTCTTACTTACTAAACTCCTTTTTGGATTATTATGGTAACATACATGTAGGGAATAAAATATATATATATATATATATATATATATATATATACATACATATATATGTGTATATATATATATATAGCAGGATTTTGTGTTGATAAATCCAATTTTAAGTACATGTCATCAATTCTACAAAATCATTAACATGTGTATGACTGTCATAGCATCCCTGAAGCCAGGGCTCATTCAGACCGTGGACTGAATTTTAATAGTGTGTCAATTTTAATCATCAGATTTTTATAATGTTTTATTATTTTGGATACCAGAATTTTTTTAATGTCGAATAAATATGAAAATATGCCAGCACTAAGATTAATCTCTAACAGCATCCAAAAGCTCTTAAATTTATGAAGGACCCATAGATTTGCATCTGTGAGATTCATTTGTGACTGACAAAACTAAAAACTGACGAATTTCTATTTATTTTGAGAATCATTCATTCCATAAAAAACTTGATAATGGAAAAACGCCCATGGATTTTAAAGTGTGCGAGTTCTATCCATAGACAGAACTTGTGCGAGAAGCACAGACCTCTGTACAGCTTTATAGATGTGCAACAGCTAAAGAGCCACGATTGTTTTGAAATCACTAGCCTACATGATAGTGTTTCAGGAAAGTCACACATAATCATTTAATAAATATTAAAAAATATATTATTTTTTCAGGCACAATATATAAAAACAAAAATAATAATACATTAGCAATTAATTTAATGAAAAAATTTCTGAACAATTTATTTCCAGATGCAATGATCCGTCTACAAAACAAATGAAAGATCATTTGTCTGAGGTCTCACACATTAATTTACATTTAATGAATTACAGTATGAGAACAGAGTGAAATCTTTTTAATTAGTATGGAATGGGGAACCACTGCTTATTCCTTCCTTGTAATCGCTCACATTGTCCTTGGGGAAAAAATTAACTTTGATTTTTTTTCTGTAATTAGAAAAGCTGTAAAATGCCCAAGTCATAAATTCCAACTTTCCAGAATAAACGAACACAGGGAAACAATTTGTTATCATCTCCTCTAGAATGAAGCAGTGAACAAAACATTTTGTCTGATAAGAAACATTTAATGCTGATTGCTTTTTATTTTATTACATTACATAGAAATGTAGCTGAGAATTATGCGCAAAAGAATTTATGTTGTCTTACACCGTCAGGCTCTAAATTATAAAGGATTATAGTGGGGAAACTGGCCCTTACTAGCTAAATAAAAAAGAATACATGGAGATATTTTAAAAAAATTAGGTAACCAGTTCTCGCAGATGAATTCCATGATGATCAAATACAGGTAAAAAATAGTCTCAAATTTATCCCAGTTAGGGCTCATTCCAATTCCATCTATTCAGTTATGTTCTAATATTGGATACCATGTGAAACATTTTCCTCCAAGCTTCTTTGTTTGTCACAGCATCCTTCCGTTCTCTTATGTTCATTCACGTGTCTGCCATGATGTTGTCCAGCCAACGGGTCTTAGGTATTCCACTACTGCCACTAAACATACCAAGCATTATGTCCTTCTCGAGGGATATTTGTCACGATGGTCTCACTTTCCTAGGGGACGTGTGACTACTTTGAACTTACCGGTAAGTCTCATGTCTGAATTGAGACTTTTTATAAAACATGTCCTTTTCTTTTGGCACTGGAGGAGTTACTGTTATGGCCGCTTTACACGTCCCAACATCGTTTCGATATTGTATACAATGGCACGGGACCGCACACTTTTTTGGATGAAATCCAAGATCGCGTAGGAGATGTCACACAGGGAGATATCGGCAGGCAACACAACTGCGATGTCTATGCCCCCTCGGACGAGCGAACCTGGGAACGACCATTTAACATGAGATTGAATAGGCTAAGTTGTGCTTCAATTCAGTGTTGGGTTGTCACACAGCACGATCCTGCCAGATCGTCCATCCAATATCGGGCAGTTGTAGAGCCTGCACAATTCTTCCCCGATATCGTTTTGGCATCGTTCTCGCATCGAATTGCACATTTACACCACACAATGCACGAACGATATCGGGGCCAACGCACGAACCACGTGACTTTTTATCGAAGTTGGACGACGATATCGGGACGTGTAAAGTGGCCATTAGTCTTTGTTGCCCTGAAGCTAGCTGGGCCTTGTCCAGGTGTAGCCACTCTGTCATTACCTCTGCCTTTATAGGATCACAGGGTTCCAGCATGCTTTCCTGGAGATTGAACTTCATTCTTGGCCATGCTCCTGAGGTGAAAGGAGCTCTGTGGAGAACCTCTTGCTGTCAAGCCGTCTACTGTCTGGTGAAGTGTCAGCAGACGTGAAGTAGCTGTTCTGTTGTCCTTTGTCTGTCTTCCCATTCCCTCATTTCTCTTCATTGTAGTAGATGGGACTAGTGCTCCCACTGGCCTTCCCTAGTGAGGGTTAACATCAGGGCCAGCGGAGGACTTAGGTTTCCTGCTCGGTGATGAGGTGAAAGAACTCGTATAGGGATGGTAGGGAGATCAGGGCACAACCGCATGTGAGTGCAGGAGGTCACCTTTCCTCGTTCCCTATGAACAGGGCCCTCCATTGTATTTATTTCCTTTCATGTTTCCCTGTCTGTTATCTTTTCGTAGTTGCGCAGCGGACATTGTTGGTCTGTGCGCCACTGTCACGCAGAGTTGCTGGATACCCTCTTAGTCCAAGCGTGACAATTTTGCTTTCATCACATGGCTGAAGTAAGACAGTTTCTGTTTTATGACTTTTCCTACCGGGGACGTGTGTGGATTGACAAGTTCCAGAACAGCCTTATTTGCAGTTATTTGTGTACATTTGATAGACTATGGGGCTGCACACATGTTCTTGATTTTTACGGCTTTTGCTCAATGCAATGTAGGCAGCGGATGTAACCTCGCTCCAGTACCGACTGACAGATGTCAAATCAGTGCATCAATGCAGAATGACTGTCAGTCAGTGGCGGAGCACAGTTACAGCTGCTGCTAAATATGTACTGAGCGGTTACTAAAGCTGCGCTGGTTGCACCACTATGACTGAAATTCGGAGTTTGCCGCGAGGAATAAAGTTCATAGTTAGGCTTTCAGTGAGGTAGCCACACAGTTTTCAAACGTTAATAACCTGTGGATTTACCCCATATTTGCAGGTTAATAATGTTTTTTGACATGACAGGTTCCCTTTAATAGAAATCACTATCAAAAGATACATTTACTATTCCACTAATATTACTATGTACCATAGCCTCATTTTGATGTGCAGACTTTATTAGCTTGAGCAATCAAGCTCAAAGCAGCTGATATGACCCCCAGATAACGACACAGCAATTGAAATTAGGATTCAGATGTAATTGCATTTTGATTTTCCTAATGAACATCATTATTTTATCAAATAATTTAAAAATGGAATTTGGTATAAACTAATGCAAATAATGGGATAAAAATATTTAAAGAATATATCAGTAAAATAACAGCCAATATTTCTTAGAAAAAAAATCAAGATAACTGTATAGATTTTACCCCAGGGTTGGGGATCCTACGGTTTGCTGGTCACTTACGGCCTGCAATGTCACTTCACTTCCTCTGGCCCTCAGACAGATTCCCATGGATCTCAGTACTTCCTTAGGCTGCTAGTATGTGCACAAAACATTCACTACAAAACACTGTAGTGCATACAACAATGAATTACATTCTGACACCGTCCAGTGTCAGCATTAGGATGTTCTTTGTGGGCGGGAGTCTGTACCCCGTTTAACTCCTTTCATATTGGCAGCAGTCTCGGTGTGTCCTACATAATTTGTATACACTAATCTCCTATTGAAAAATATACACCAATCCAGTTTTCTGCAGTGTCCTGTATATACACCAGTCCCAGTGATTCCTATGTAATGTATATACACCAGTTCCAGTATTTCCCATGTAATATATATAAAGTAGTCCCAGTATCTCCTATTTGATATATATGCATCAGTCCCATTTCCTCCAATGTAGTGTATATACACCAGTCCCAAAGTTTCCTATGTAATATAAATACACTAGTCCAAGTGTATCCTACTGTATGAAGTGTATATACACCAGTCCCAGTGTCTCATATGTGCTGTATATACACCAGTTCCAGTGTCTTGTACATGATGTATATCAGCAGTCCCAGTGTATATGGTGGGATGTATATATACCAGTCCCAATGTCTCCTATTTGCTGTATATACACTTGTCCCAGTGTCTCTATATAATAAAGGTGCATCCTGTTTTTCACATCTCATTATGAAAGGCAGTATAATAAAAAAAAACGATCACCGCACCAGGTGATCTCACGGGCTCTATTTATAGTCTTTCCAGCCTGTCCCTGGACGCACGTCCAGTCTAGAGAGTCCTTATCTAGATAATGTCACATACCAGCAGGAAGGACAGCCCACAGGCATGGGTAGTGATGAAAACAAACTTCTTTATTCCATGGTCGTGCAGCAACGTTTCTACCATCCACACGTGGTCTTGATAAAGACCACATGTGGATGGTCGAAACGTTGCTGCACGACCTTGGAATAAAGAAGTTTGTTTTCATCACTACCCATGCCTGTGGCGCTGTCCTTCCTGCTGGTATTATGAAAGGCAGTGTCTCTTAATACCTTCCAGGGAGACATTGTGCCCCCTCCTCAATCTGTGGTGGTAGACGGGCAGAAACAATTTGTGGTGGAGATCTTTAACTCTAGGATCCATAGGAATTGGCTTCAGTACCTAATATGGTTGCAGGGATATCTACCTGAGGAAGGCTCTTGGGAACCAGTGGATAGCATCAATGCTCCTCAAAAGATTGCTCGTTTTCATCAGAGATACCCGGAGAAATCTGGCCCAGGATTGTCCTTAGGTCACTTCTCAGATGGGAGTAATGTCAGGATTCCTACTTTTCCATTTAGTATTTTTTCTCTCCTTGCACTCATCCAAAATAGTGTCAACTGCCTCATCCTGACCAGGTGTTACTGCCTGTCCTGCCTATTTAAGTTCTGGTTCTATATTCACACCCAGCTTGAGTATTTTAAGACTACTCTGGCTGCTTTTCTGCATCAATGGTGACCTGCTCATATTCCAGCTACACATATTCTGCTCTTCATGCCATCTGCTCCCAGTGACCTACCCTGCTGCTGGGCCTCATCTGTACTGATTTCCTTCCAGCAATAAGCTCTGTAAAGAATTTCCCCATCTTACCAGTTACTTATGGTCTGCTCTGCTGCATGACAGCTGCTGCTATTTTAGTTTGTCTTGGGATAATATTGTAGTGCGGTTCTATGGACAGTTCAGGATTTGTGTTATTTAACCGCTGCACTGAGTTCAGGACTGTTCCTTACTAAAGGACTATATCCATTGATGGCCACCCTGTGTGTAAACTGTACCTTACTAAAAGACTATTTCCATTGCTGACCACAATGTGTATATGAACTGTTCCCTGAAAGTCTTGTGAACTTTGCCTATTTTATTGGGTACCCTGCTCCTCTGTTTGTTGCACACCTACCTGTGTTCGTTTTGCTGCATGTGTTAAAATATATGTGGTGTTGTGGGGGATGACTAGTACCTAATAAATACATATGTTCCAGCTTACCATTTTGCTCTTTGCTGACATCCTTCTGAAGCACAGAAACTGGGCCTGCCACGGCCTGCAGATTCAATAGAAAAATGAAGTAGAATCAAGCTCAATACATAGTTTAGAGGATTTTTTACATGGTCAGTGTGATGCAAGTTGATGCGTTTCAGATGCTATGTGCATCTTTACTCATAACTGCTGATTTCTGGTCCTTCTGTAGCTCTCCACAGGTAGTCTTTGGCTCTTGGACAACTCTTCTGATATTTTTTTCTACTGTTTTGTCTGATGTTCTTTCCACTTCTGGATTATAGTCCTAACAATTCTCTCTAGATACTTCAGTGATCTAGAAAAAAAAGAGTTGACCGCATATGGGAGCAGTGGTTATTTTCTCACCTGTCCACTCCTCTACATTAAGTAAAGTGTGTTGATTAACAAGAGCTATGTAATGCCTTTGTTGTTTGTTCACTTTCAGGGACCATGTACACCAAAGAAATAGATACTATTGTGTCTGATCCTTTTGTCTAGTACAAGTGTTATGTAATTTATCACTGTAAGGATACCGTCACACTTGGCGACGCACCAGCGATCCCAACAGCGATATGACCTGGTAGGGATCTCTGGTGTGTCTCTATGTGGTCCCTGGTGAGATGTCAAACAGTCAGATCTCACCAGCGACGGAACAACGATCCAGAATGATACAGAGGTCATTGGGACCATGTAATAGACCATTAGTATTGAGATCGTTGGTCGTTGTCCCTGTCGAAAACAGCAATGCATGCTGCTCAGCGGGACCCCAACGATCAAAAAGTGGTCAAGCCGACTCTGACACGACCAGCTATCTCACAGCAGAGACGTGGTCGCTGATAAGTGTCAAACATAGCGAGATCACTGGCGAGGTCGCTGGTGCATCACCAAACTTGTGACTTAGCAGCGGTCTCGCTTAGTGTGACGGGGGTTTTAGACTGTTGTTATTTTTGATTTTCACCCTCATGTTGGGGGTGATGTTTGTATTTTGTTGAAAAAATTACTATTTAAAAAAAAAGTTCAGTTGATGACGGTCTTCAGGCTTCTTTATCATGGCTGACAATTGTGAAACCTACCTTGAAAGTTTCTATCTATTCATATACAATTCTTTAAAATAAAACATTTTCTTCATACAGAAAAGCTTTTGATAAATATCAGCACCAGACATGACCTGAGAGCACAAAAAGTGATCACTGCATGCTGCTCTTCATGAAAATCATACGCAACAACTGCACAACACTGACTGGGGAGACATCGACCTTGTAAGGAAAGTGGTTAGAAGACAGTGCTTCCAACAGTAGTTTTAATATAACCAGAGTGTGGAAAATATTTGACTCACTGATGTACATTATATGCACAATTATTAAGTAATTTGCAACCTTGATTATTTTATTATATAACAACTATGGTGCGGTCAGTCAATCTAAAGTTACCGTCACACGGGGCTATCTCTGCGGCAATGTTGCCGGCAACTCACGGGAGCGCGCGCACCTTTTTGGCACACTGCCCTGGTTGCTGTTGCAATGTCACATGCAGCGATATTGCCGGCAACGCATCTGCGATCTTGCTGGCAACTATCTATGTGAGCGATCCATAACATGGGAGTCTATGGGGGAAGTTGCCGGCAACATCGCAGTTGCGGCGTCACAAAGGACAATGCAGGCAGATCGCCTGAGCAATATTGCCAGGTTTCCCAACATGTTGGGAAACCTGGCGATGTTGTTTAGGCAATTTATCACCTTATTATCGCTCTGTCACACGCGGCAACTCATGAGCGATGTTGCCGTTACTTAGCCACGCCCCTAAGTTGCCGGCAACATCGCCAGAGAGATCGCCCCGTGGACAGTACCTTAAAAGATTAATAAACCTGAATCTTTAGAAAATATAAGTGAGGTTTTGTCTTTCTCAGTAAAATATCTCTGTGTGCAGAATTTTTGGGTAATTATTAATGTGCAGAATGGTTATGTAACTAAATGATGAATGTAAATGTTATCATCTCAGGTGTTTATTTTCATATGTTAAAATTATACTAGAAACCAAGCAATTTAAAATTGTACAAAAATAAGTTTCTGTCATTTCAAAAATATCAGTGACCAATACATCCACCGTTCTTTTCAAAAATAAGACTTTCATCTATGGGGTCTGTCAGTCCCGTAAAGGGAACCTGTCAGGTCGCTCTAGCCCTCTATGCTAGAGCGACCTGACAGATTCCCTTTAATTTGTTGATGATCAACTTTTTGGACAGCTTCCAAGACACTGTTGAGAGTGATACTCATTCTCTCCACTGTAAATCTTCCGAAGGGCCCACATGTTCTGAATAGGGTTTAGGTCAGGAAGGGGATATGTCATTTTTATTTTATCTGTAAGGGTACCATCACACCTGGCCATATCGGCAGAGATATCACCGGTGACGCATGGGGGTGCGCACGTTTTTGGATCCCTGCCAGCGTCGCCGTCGCGTGTTAACACGCGGCGATACCTCCGGCGACGCACCGGCGATGTTACAGGCTCCATCGCCGCTGGGGTGTCCACAAACCCCAGCGGCGATCCTGTAACATGGGAGCCTATGGCTCCCATCACCTGTAACATCGGCGATCGCCATGTTACATAGGGCGATGTGTACACATCGCCCCAGAGTGCTCGCCTTATTTCAGAGCAGTGCTGAGAAACCAGGCGACCACTTTAAGGTGATTTTTAGCGCCCACATTGCCTCTTTACACTAGGCGACGCACTGGCGCTGTCGCCGTCACTGGCGATAGGCCACGCCCCTGCGTCACCTATGAAATTGCCGCTGATATGGCCAGGTGTGACGGTACTGCAGCATAGCCTGTTCTCTTGGCAGTAAAAAAAGATTCTTTCAAAAAACAGGTTTTACCGCATTTCTTTGATTTTTTGCCACATTTTATAGCTAAGTTTTTGGTGTGTCATTTGTCTACAGTACATTATTAAATAAAATTAGTTTCATTCACCATAAAAGCATCAAAAATGCAGCAGAAACATTTAAAGAACACAATTCTGTTTTGGAAGCGTTTTTGCACTTTCTCATTGCTTTCAATGATGACAATAAGCTGTAAAAACACTGAATGAATTGGCATGCTGCTTCTTTCAGAAACACAGCAGTTTTCATTTCAGTTAGGAAAATAGAAGCAAGTGTGTGCATGTTCATGAGATTTTTGAAATCTCATAGCTTTTGCTCGCACTGTAAAAAGCAGCTTTTAATTTGCATAAAACTAATAAAAAACACAATGTGTGGATATAGCCTAAGGTCTTTACTGGCTAGCCAAGAAATGAACGACTTAATGCACGTAATGAAGCATTGTTGTGCATAAAAATCATGGTTTTCTTGAAAGAGTAACTTTTTTCTGTATCACTGGTTGAAGGAAGTATCTTCCAAATACTGGTTGAGAGTTGATTTTGAGTCCATTTTAAAGCTGAATAGATCCGCGTTTATATTAAGGAGCATTGTGCACAGTCGCCTTAAGTTTATCAGGCCTTTCCTACTACTTTACTTTCCTCAACTCCAGCTAGATGTCTACCATCTCCTCTTCTACATCTGCTTTCCATATTACAACCATCATTATTTCCAAACTCAGTCCAGCATACAAGGTGATGTCCACACCAACAATTAAGCAAGCAAGTTATCAATTTCTCACAACTGTTTTTAGTGCAGTTTACACTGGGTCTTTGAAATCAAGGTAATGAATGTTGTCAAGTGAGCCTCCAGTTTGCTTATACGTCACTGCTATACTGCTGTTTGACATTTCCTCACATCAAGTTTTGCTTTGAATACATGATTGCTATTAACCTCTAAAGGTGCCTTCACACTGCGTTGTGATCTGGTCTGGGGCTGTCAGGGATGAACCGCGGTCCTGACCTATCAGCGGTTGCAGCTGCATGCGGCTGCACACCAGACCGGAGGGCATATTAGCCCTCTGGTTCTGTGTGCTGATCCAGTCCAGGGCTGTCAGGTTCATCCCTGACAGCCCCGGACTGGATCACACCGCAGTGTGAAGCCGCCCTAAGGCTGGTTTCACACCACAGTTTTTTCCCTGATCAGGTTCGATTAGGTTTGTGTGTCAAAACCAGGAGTGTCTCCAACACTCAGACCAGGTGTCAATCTTTCAATTATAGTTTTTCTATGCAAGTTCCTCTCCTGGTTCCTCTCCTGGTTTTGGCACACAAACCTGATCGAACCTGATCAGGTAAAAAACTGTGGTGTGAAACCAGCCTAACCTTTTGGAAGATACCAGACTGCATTTACTTCCTTGTTATTCCTGTGATCAACCATTGTCCTAGTGGAAAATACCAGACTGAATTTGTTTGTCTGTTTTCCTGTGATTAGCCATTTACTTGCTGAACAACTCCAGACTGTATTCCTGTGATTAACAATATCTCTGCAAGAAGATACCAATTTCCTAAACAGTTACTATTTCCATGTGTATCTGCACTCCAGGCTTTGCGTCTTATGTGATACTTAACTCTAGTTTGTCTGCCATCCTGCATACCCTGTTGTTCCAGACCTTGATGCTCCTATTGTTATACATACAGACCTACTTTACAAGCAGCATCATCTCCAGTCTGTGCTGCTCACCCAGAACTACAGCTTTGAAACTTCACCTTTCCAGGTACACCAATAACGGTAGGAATTATCAACATAATATTAGTCCTAGTTGCTACAGTGACATTATTTATATATTTAATTAAATATAGATAGTAATATCAGACATTTTATAAAAGAATAATGAATATCATATAACATTAATATAAAAACTTCATCTTAACTATAAATAATTGTCCCATTACACATTCACTTTAAACTATATGAAGATTATTATTATTATTATTATTATTATTATTATTATTATTAATAAACAATTAGTCCTTTGCTTCGACTAGCTATGCTGCGTGCTCTTCATGCCCTGCACAGTGTCCCCTCTCATCCATTCCAAAAGAATTACCGTGCTATACCAACTAGTAGTGAGAAGAGCACAAACAAGAAAATATGTGACGGTACATATCCATTAGCGCCATTCAGTGAACATATTTCAAATTCGGAGAAAGATTTTTGGTGAGTTTCCGTCATTGCAAACTTTTTGTCAGGCTGGTACTGAAACTGTTTCAATCATTTAACAGTAGCAAGCAATCACAGGTATCAGCAAACAGGTGACCAAAGAACAGACATCATGGCTTCCTGTTCCAATGCAGATCACTAGAGTTCCCTGTATTGGATCTAGTATATCAGACTTCCTTGTAAGGCTGCTTTCACATCTGCATTTAATGGAGATTCGAGCAGATCAGGCAACGTTGAACTTTTGAACTCAGTTTTGCTCAGGGGCGGGCTGGGCTGGGGGGCAGGGAGGCATTTGCCCCCCGGGCTGGTGACTTATCAGCAGTTCAGAGCAGCGGCCGCATTCTTATCAAGACTGCAAAGTTAATCCTCCTGCGGCCGTGGCTATTCTAATAGTTGGCTGAAGAATTAACTGTGCAGACAGGCTGACAACATTGATAATGCACCCGGCGGTTGTTAGGGGGTGATTTACCTTTAAGGCTGTGGCATGGTCCTGACTTGAGGTGTGCTGACGTAGTACGCTCACCCTCCAGAGCGGAGCACTTGTGAAAACAGGCGCACAAGAGGCTGGCACTGAAGCAGATTGCATGGGCCATTCCCTGCCTGTAAGTTCCCCCAGCAACTGTTCCGCTTGTTCTTCAGCTGACCGGCAAGCACTGCATCTAATCCTGTCTATGTGCCTGGCCGGCCGCGTCACTATCAGTATACAGGGCTCTGAGCGTGGCCATGTCCGCAGTGCAAGCTGTGGCATCATGTAGTGCGCCCTATTCCATCACGTACCCACCGAAGAGAAGCTGAATGGGAGACCAGCCAGGGAGAGGAGACCAGCCAGGGAGAGGTGAGCAGCCACTGGAGAGTGTTACACTGCAATGAGGAGGCCGCTGCTCTCATCCTGACATGTCCCTGATGGATTGTTATGTTGTGTCTGGCACACGGGCAGTAGATTTATGGCAGCTGCTTGAATTTTTATACAGATTGGTATCACCATCAGTGTGAGTCGCCTGAGCATCACCCGATCTGTATGAGACGTCAGAGCAGCTGCCATAAATCTCCTGGAGTCTCAGAAACTACACACTTGACTGCACAATATGGTGCCTGCACTGATAGATGTGACCTGGCTGCAGACACCACAGATTACATGTGTCTCTTTCCCTCTTCATATTCTGTATCATGTGATGTAGTCCTGTAGCCGGGGGTCAGGGTCCTATCATTGCAGGGTACAGGGGATTATTATAATGAGGGAAATCTGGGCTAGGGGGCCTATGGTCAGATTGCCCTCATTATAATGTGCAACTTTGCTCCCGTTCCATCAGCGCAGATCTCTGGGCAGCAGAGGCCGCTGGTTGCTAAATAAGCTAGGCTGTACTGTGCATACAATTGTGCATGTGCTGGCCCGGCCTCATCACAATTAGCAGACAGTGCCGTGGCCGTGTGTATGCTTGTTAGCGTTCCAGTGCGTGAGTGTGCTGCTGACTGCGTTCTAGTGTGTGCCTGCATATGCTGTCAGCATTCTAGTACATGCGTATGCTGTCAGTACTCTAGTGCATGTGTATGCTCTCAGCATTCTAGTGAATGCGCATGCTGTCAGCGTTCTAGTGCATGCGCATACTGTCAGCGTTCTAGTGCGTGTGTATGCTGTCAGCGTTCTAGTGCATGCGTATGCTGTCAGCGTTCTAGTGCGTGCATATGCTGCCTATGGTCTACTGTGTGTGTATGCTGTCTGCATTCTAATGCGTATTTATGCTGCCTGCAATCTAGTGTGTGTGTATACTGCCTGCGTTCTAATGCGTGCGTATGCTTTCAGCGTTCTAGTGCGTGCATATGCTGTCTGCATTCTAGTATGTGCGTATGCTGTCTGAGTTCTAGTGCGTGTATATTCTGTTAGCGTTCTTGTGTGTGCGTGTGTATGCTGTGTGCATTCCAGTGTGTACACCTGTCTGCATTCTTGTGTGTTTGCTGTCTGCGTTCTAGTGCATGCGTGTTGCTGTCTGCATTCTCATGAGTTTGCCTGTCTGGTTCTTGTGCATGCATGTGCTTGTCTGTGATCTTGTGCATGTGTATGCCTGTCTGGTTCTTGTGCATGCATGTGCTTGTCTGTGATCTTGTGCATGCATGTGCTTGTCTGTGATCTTGTGCATGCATATGCCTGTTTGCGTTCTTGTGGCTGCTGTGCCATTGTGCATTCTTGTGCATGCGTGCTCCTGCCAAAAATGGTGTCAACAAAAAAAAGCAATAGTAAGTTAATTAGATATTAGTGCTTATGATATTCAATGGAATGTGATAGATTTAATCCAAAAAATGTAAACGTATATTCAAATTAGCACTATAGGTACAATAGGTAAATGTAAGATATTAGTGCCTATGAAATTCTATGGATTGGCATAGATCACATCTAAAGAAAACAATGTTAGAGCCTGATCTACATTACATCCAGTACTGGAGACAGATATATATGTAAGTTGGCTTTCTATACACTAGTCTTTTGCATCTACAAATCTCTATCATGCATATTTAAATAAATTATTGCTGGTATTATTCATTACTTTTTGATACCAGTGAATATCTTCATTGTATGATCCACATTAATGTAATATAAAACAAGTCCTAATATTGTATTTTTTAGATATGATCTATAGTATACCGTGTTTCCCCGAAAGTAAGACAGGGTCTTACATTCTTTTTGTGGCCAAAAGTGGCTCCCTGTCTTACTTTCGGGGGGGGCCTTACATTGGAGGCCCCACCATCCATCCATCCATCCACACACTCCCACACATACAGACAGACACATGCATACACATATATACACATATATACACACCATACACACCACACACACACATAGCACCACTTCTTACCGGGTCCGGTGTGGGGTCCCCGATGGTCCTGTGCCGTCCTCTGTGCTCCGGTCCGGTCCCCGAGATGATCCGCTGCCGTCCGCCGTGTTCCGGTGCCGATCCTAGGCTCCATGGTTCCTGCTCTTCCGGAGTTCAGGCCTAGCTCCGCCCAGGTCATAGTGTGGGCCAATCAGCATAGCGGCGCTCAAGCAAGCGTCATCGGGCGCTTGCCTCTGACGTCAGCGCCGCTATGCTGATTGGCCCACACTATGACCTGGGCGGAGCTAGGTCTGAACTCCGGAAGAGCAGGGACCATGGAGCCTAGGACCGGCACCGGAACATGGCGGACGGCAGCGGATCATCTCGGGGACCGGACCGGAGCACAGAGGACGGCACAGGACCATCGGGGACCCCACACCGGACCCAGTAAGAAGTGGTGCTATGTGTGTGTGTGTGGTGTGTATGGTGTGTATATATGTGTATATATGTGTATGCATGTGTCTGTATGTGTGTATGTATGCATGTAAACCTTCCCCCCCGTGTTTCCCCGATAGTAAGACCCCCCTCCCCCCTACCCGGCCTTATAATCGGGGGAGGCCTTACATTAGCAGGCCCCCCCTTTACCCCTAGGCGGCCTTACAATCGGGGGGGCCTTACTTTCGGGGAAACACGATACCATTACATATCATTCCATAGTAGTAAGCTTGGTTGTGCTCTTAAATCTTTGCAGTAAACTCCGTTCTGTAGCAATATGTGTGCAGTAAGCTTGGTTCTACTCCCATATCTATGTAGTCAGTTTAGTAGTCGTATATCTATGTAGTAAGCTTGGTTCTGTTCCCATATTGATGTACTAAGTTCAGTTCTCTTCTCGTATCTGTAAAGGTTTTTGTTACAGTATCGATGTAGGAAACTTGGCTGTGTGCCCTTATCTATACATTAAGCTTTCTGTTCTTGTATTTATGTAGTAATTTTGGTTCTGGCACAATATTTATGAAGTAAGCTTGGTTCTGTTCCCGTATCTATGTAGAAAGGTTGGTTCTGTTCCCGCATCTATGTAGACTGTGAGACCTCACGGACAGGATCTTCTCCCCTATTGTATCTGTACATTAGAATTGTCCACAGCCATTGTTACTTGTATTGTTACTATGTTACTTGTGCTAGTCTGCCATCTTAACATGTAAAGCGCCATGGAATATTATGGCGCTATATAAATAAATAATAATAATAGTAGGCTTGGTTCTGTTCCCATATCTATGTAGTAGGCTTGATTTTGTTCCTATATGTATGTAGTAGACTTAGTTCTGTTCCCGTATCTATGTAGTAAGCTTGGTTCCGTTCCCGTATCTATGTAGTAAGGTTGGTTCTGTTCACGTATCTATGTAGTAGGCTTGGTTCTGTTCCCGTATCTATGTAGTAGGCTTGGTTCTGTTGCCATATCTATGTAGAAGGCTTGATTCTGTTCACGTATCTATGTAGTAGGCTTGTTCTGCTCCCATATCTATATAGTAGACTTGGTTCTGTTCCTGTATCTGTGTAGTATGCTTTGGTCTGTTCCCGTATCTATGTAGTAAGCTTGGTTCCGTTCCCATATCTATGTAGTAGGCTTGATTCTGTTCCTATATGTATGTAGTAGGCTTGGTTCTGTTCCTGTATCTATGTAGTAGGCTTGGCTCTGTTCCCGTATCTAAATAGTACGCTTGCTTTTGTTCCCGTGTCTATGTAGAAGGCTTAGTTCTGTTCATGTATCTATGTAGTATGCTTGGTTATGTTCCCCTATCTGTGTAGTATGCTTGGTTCTGTTCCCGTATCTGTGCAGAATTATAAATGGATATAAGCGGTCTATTAGAAGCGCTTTGGACACAGACTTCATGATATTGAACAGACCTTTATTTCCTCCCCTCTATAGCTCCACAACGCGTTTCGATAGAAATGCTATCTTCATCAGGTTATATATCACCTGTTGAAGATAGCATTTCTATCGAAACGCATTGTGGAGCTGTGGAGGGGAGGAAATAAAGCTCTGTTCAATATCATCTGAGCCTGCTGAAGTCTGTGTCCAAAGCGCTTCTAATAGACCGCTTATATCCATTTATAATATACTCATTCCCTCTCTGAGGGAGAAGTGGCAGGAGTAGCTGGACATGCTACCACCATATCACCGCAAGGACCTGGTGTCGACTGGCAACAGGAGACAAGCGCTGGAGGACCTGCAGTGATGCAATTCCGGCGGCCGGTCACACCACGTGACTGGACGGCCGTTGTACCCGGAGCTGCGGTGGTGATATCAGGAGGATTAATACAGCAGGGGCCATCACATAGCTGATAACCGGGTTGTGCAGGGCTTGCACAACCCTGGAAGGTGAGCGTCCACCTGTTCCTTGCCACTGTTTATGTTCATGATAATCCTACACATTGCGCCCCTCTCTTTCTCTTATCTTGCGTATCTATGTAGAAGGCTTGATTGTGCTCACGTATCTATGTAGTAGGCTTGTTCTGCTCCCATATCTATATAGTAGACTTGGTTCTGTTCCTGTATCTGTGTAGTATGCTTTGTTCTGTTCCCGTATCTATGTAGTAAGCTTGGTTCCGTTCCCGTATCTATATAGTAAGGTTGGTTCTGTTCCCGTATGTATGTAGTAAGCTTGGCTCTGTCCCCATATATATGTAGTAAGGTAGGTTCTGTTCCGTGTCTATGTAGTAGACTTGGTTCTGTTCCCGTATCTATGTAGTAGGCTTGGTTATGTTCCTGTATCTATGTAGTAGGCTTGGTTCTGTTCACATATCTTTATAGTAGGCTTGGTTCTGTTCTTGATCTACCGTATGTAGTAGGATTGGTTCTGTTCCCATATCTGTTCCCATATCTTTATAGTAGGCTTGGTTCTGTTCTTGACCTATGTAATAGGATTGGTTCTGCTCCCGTATCTATATAGTATGCTTGGTTCTGCTCCCGTGTCTATACAGTAAGCTTGGTTCTGCTCCCGTATGTATTTAGTAGGCTTGATTCTTCTCCCACATCTATGCAGTAGGCTTGGTTTTGTCCATGTATCTATGTAGTAGGCTTGGTGCTGCTCCCGCATTTATATAGTAGGCTTGTTCTGCTCCCATATCTATGTAGTAGGCTTGGTTGTGCTCCCACGTCTATGCAGTAGGCTTGTTTCTTTGCCTGTATCTATATAGTAGGCTCGGTTCTGTCCGTGTATCTATGTAGTAGACTTAGTTCTTTCCCTGTACCTATATAGTAGGCTCGGTTCTGTCCCTGTATCTATGTAGTAGGCTTAGTTCTGCTCCCATATCTATGTTGTAGGCTTGTTCTACTCCCGTATCTATAGTTGTGGCCAAAAGTATTGACACCCCTGCAATTCTGTCAAATAATACTCAGTTTCTTCCTGAAAATGATTGCAATCACAAATTCTTTGGTATTATTATCTTCATTTGTCTTCAATGAAAAAACACAAAAGAGAATGAAGCAAAAAGCAAAACATTGATCATTTCACACAAAACTCCAAAAATGGGCCAGAGAAAAGTATTGGCACCGTCAGCTTCCGGTAACCATCAATGAGTTTCTTACAATGCTCTGCTGGAATTTTAGACCATTCTTCTTTGGCAAACTGCTCCAGGTCCCTGATAATTGAAGGGTGCCTTCTCCAAACTGCCATTTTTAGATCTCTCCACAGGTGTTCTATGGGATTCAGGTCTGGACTCATTGCTGGCCACCTTAGAAGTCTCCAGTGCTTTCCCTCAAACCATTTTCTAGTACTTTTTGAAGAGTGTTTTGGGTCATTGTCCTACTGGAAGACCCATGACCTCTAAGGGAGACCCAGCTTTCTCACACTGGACCCTACCTTATGCTGCAAAATTTGTTGGTAGTCTTCAGTCTTCATAATGCCATGCATATGGTCAAGCAGTCCAGTGGCAAAGGCAGCAAAGCAACCCCAAAACATCAGGGAACCTCCGCCATGTTTGACTGTAGGGACTGTGTTCTTTTCTTTGAATGCCTCTTTTTTTCTCCTGTAAACTCTATGTTGATGCCTTTGTCCAAAAAGCTCTACTTTTGTCTCATCTGACCAATGAACATTCTTCCAAAACATTTTAGGCTTTCTCAGGTAAGTTTTAGCAAACTCCAGCCTGGCTTTTTTATGTCTCGGGGTAAGAAGTGGGGTCTTCCTGGGTATCCTACCATACAGTCCCTTTTCATTCAGACGCCGACAGATAGTACGGGTTGACACTGTTGTACCCTCGGACTGCAGGGCAGCTTGAACTTGTTTGGATGTTAGTTGAGGTTCTTTATCCACCATCCGCACAATCTTGCGTCGAAATCTCTCTGCAATTTTTCTTTTCCATCCACATCTAGGGAGGTTAGCCACAGTGCCATGGGCTTTAAACTTTTTGATGACACTGCGCACGGTAGACACAGGAACATTCAGGTCTTTGGAGATGGACTTGTAGCCTTGAGATTGCTCATGCTTCCTCACAATTTGGTTTCTCAAGTCCTCAGACAGTTCTTTGGTCTTCTTTCTTTTTTCCATGCTCAATGTGGTACACACAAGGACACAGGACAGAGGTTGAGTCAACTTTAATCCATGTCAACTGGCTGCAAGTGTGATATAGTTATTGCCAACACCTGTTAGGTGCCACAGGTAAGTTACAGGTGCTGTTAATTACACAAATTAGAGAAGTATCACATGATTTTTCTAACAGTGCCAATACTTTTGTCCACCCCCTTTTTTATGTTTAATGTGGAATTATATCCAATTTGGCTTTAGGACAATTCTTTTTGTGTTTTTTCATTGAAGACAAATTAAATGAATATAATAATACCAAAGAATCATTTTCAGGAAGAAACTGAGTATTCTCTGACAGAATTGCAGGGGTGTCAATACTTTTGGCCACAACTGTATATAATAGGCTTGGTTCTGCTCCCGTATCTACATACCGTGTTTCCCCGAAAATAGGGCGCCGGCCGAAAGTAAGGCATGCTTGGGGCGCCCTACCTCCTAATATAAAGCACCCCCCCGATTATAAGGCGTACCTCCTCAGCTCTCCAGTGGCCCCTGCTCTACGGTATCCGCGCTCTCCGGTGGCCCCCCGTTCTCCAGTGGCCCCCCGCTGTCCAGTGGCTCCCCGCTCTCCATTTCCGGTGACTACCTCTTGAAACTCATCAAGAGAATGCCAAGAGTGTGCAAAGCGGTAATCAAAGCAAAAGGTGGCTACTTTGAAGAACCTAGAATATAAGACATATTTTCAGTTGATTCAAACTTTTTTGTTAACTATATTATTCCACGTGTTAATTCATAGTTTTGATGCCTTCAGTGTGAATCTACTATTTTCATAGTCATGAAAATACAGTAAACTTTTTGAATGAGAAGGTCTGTCCAAACATTTGGTCTGTACTATATGTGGACATATTTTTATGATTGAGATATTGAACTTTTAAGGAAAAAGTTTTAAAAAAAAAAATTATGTAATAAAATTATTTTAGGCATGTATTATTGATGTTTTTATGAGATGAGATGTTGTTGATACATGTATTTTTTGTGTATACAGAGCATGACAAGGTTTTTTTGTATATAAGATTTTCTATGTATTTCTACCTCATACCTATTACAAGGGAAGTGCACCTTCATTTGAAAGGAGCTGCTACAGTTGTGGCCAAAAGTATTGACACCCCTACAATTCTGTCAGAGAATACTCCGTTTCTTCCTGAAAATGATTGCAATCACAAATTCTTTGGTATTATTATCTTCATTTAATTTGTCTTCAATGAAAAAACACAAAAAGAATTGTCCAAAAGCCAAATTGGATATAATTCCACATCAAACATAAAAAGGGGGTGGACAAAAGTATTGGCACTGTTAGAAAAATCATGTAATGCTTCTCTAATTTGTGTAATTAACAGCACCTGTAACTTACCTGTGGCACCTAACAGGTGTTGGCAATAACTATATCACACTTGCAGCCAGTTGACATGGATTAAAGTTGACTCTACCTCTGTCCTGTGTCCTTGTGTGTACCACATTGAGCATGGTGAAAAGAAAGAAGACCAAAGAACTGTCTGAGGACTTGAGAAACCAAATTGTGAGGAAGCATGAGCAATCTCAAGGCTACAAGTCCATCTCCAAAGACCTGAATGTTCCTGTGTCTACTGTGCGAAGTGTCATCAAGAAGTTTAAAGCCCATGGCACTGTGGCTAACCTCCCTAGATGTGGACGGAAAAGAAAAATTGACGAGAGATTTCAATGCAAGATTGTGCGGATGGTGGATAAAGAACCTCGACTAACATCCAAACAAGTTCAAACTGCCCTGCAGTCCAAGGGTACAATAGTGTCAACCCATACTATCTGTCGGCGTCTGAATGAAAATGGACTGTATGGTAGGATACCCAGGAAGACCCCACTTTTTACCCCGAGACATAAAAAAGCCAGGCTGGAGTTTGCCAAAACTTACCTGAGAAAGCCTAAAACGTTTTAGAAGAATGTTCTCTGGTCAGATGAGACAAAGTAGAGCTTTTTGGGTAAAGGCATCAACAAAGTTTACAGGAGAAAAAAAGAGGCATTCAAAGAAAAGAACACGGTCCCTACAGTCAAACATGGCGGAGGTTCCCTGATGTTTTGGGGTTGCTTTGCTGCCTCTGGCACTGGACTGTTTGACCGTGTGCATGGCATTATGAAGTCTGAAGACTACCAACAAATTTTGCAGCCTAATTTAGGGCCCAGTGTGAGAAAGCTGGGTCTCCCTCAGAGGTCATGGGTCTTCCAGCAGGACAATGACCCAAAACACACTTCAAAAAGCACTAGAAAATGGTTTGAGAGAAAGCACTGGAGACTTCTAAGGTGGCCAGCAATGAGTCCAGACCTGAATCCCATAGAACACCTGTGGAGAGATCTAAAAATGGCAGTTTGGAGAAGGCACCCTTCAACTATCAGGGACCTGGAGCAGTTTGCCAAAGAAGAATGGTCTAAAATTCCAGCAGAGCATTGTAAGAAACTCATTGATGGTTACCGGAAGCGTTTGATCTCAGTTATTTTGGCTAAAGGTTGTGCAACCAAGTATTAGTCTGAGGGTGCCAATACTTTTGTCTGGCCCATTTTTGGAATTTTGTGTGAAATTATCAATGTTTTGCTTTTTGCTTCATTCTCTTTTGTGCTTTTTCATTGAAGACAAATTAAATGAAGATAATAATACCAAAGAATTTGTGATTGCAATCATTTTCAGGAAGAAACTGAGTATTATCTGACAGAATTGCAGGGGTGTCAATACTTTTGGCCACAACTGTATGATATTATACCTGAGGAAGACAGTTGCATGTCAAAACGCGTTGTATGTGTTTGTCTTGGAGAAATAAAAATTTGAACAGGAAACATCCACCGCCTGTATGATTATAATCCTTGGGAGCGCATCCAGCCCAGTGAAAAAAATCCTTATTTTGATTAAATGCAACTTGAATTTGATCCGCAGCAGATTTATTTGATTACCTGTAGTAAAAAAGAACATTGTTTATTCATTTTGCAATCAACAAACCTATTACTGATCCCAAAATAAAAGGAAAACCTTTTCAAGTACTTGTTAACTCCTTGTCATATTTTATATTGCTTATTCATTAAAGCTTAAAGGGAACCAACCACCCCAAATGACCCCCCCGGACTATTAATATCGTTCCCTACACCCAGCACATACATGTGCTGCAAGGTTTTTTGCTAAAAAAAACTGCTTTTTAAAAGTTGAGATAATGATTTATAAAGTATTTAACGAAGGGACGGGTGGGCGTTACTTAGCTGGGGCTAAAGCCGGGTTGCAGCTGCCAGTCATCCTCCTGTCTCCCCTCGCAGCAGTAACGGCCAGCCCTTTCTTGTCGTCACAGCCTACTGAGCCTGGTGCACGGGATCTCATGCCCGTGCACACGTCATCAGCTACAGCCGGGTCGCGAGCGCGCACTCTGACTTCCACAGCCGAGCGCAGGAAGTCAGAGCGTGTGTGCTCGCGACCCGGCTGTAGCTGATGACGTGTGCACGGGCATGAGATCCCGTGCACCAGGCTCAGCAGGCTGTGACGACAAGAAAGGGCTGGCCGTTACTGCTGCGAGGGGAGACAGGAGGATGACTGGCAGCTGCAACCCGGCTTTAGCCCCAGCTAAGTAACGCCCACCAGTCCCTTCGTTAAATACTTTATAAATCATTATCTCAACTTTTAAAAAGCAGTTTTTTTAGCAAAAAACCTTGCAGCACATGTATGTGCTGGGTGTAGGGAACGATATTAATAGTCCGGGGGGGTCATTTGAGGTGGTTGGTTCCCTTTAAACTAATTAAAATTCCCCACAGTTCTGTAGATACAGGAACTTTTTGTTTGTTCTTTTTTTTTTTATTTTGGTCCAATGACATTTTTTTTTAACTCCCAGTATGGACAGTGAGTCTCAAACTAATTTTCATCAGACCCATGCACACCGGGACGGTACGTGGTGAGCTGATTACATGCTGCTTATGTGATGGGCAGTCCTACACTTTTTAAAGATCTGGATCATTTGACTGTGCTCAATAAAAAGAGCTGACTCTTTTGTGTTTCAAACAAATCCCTGCGAAACAAGTTTTCACAGTAAGTTAGCACACATTAAAAGTAAAATAACCGCAGCCAAAACCATGCCCATCAAAGGCCAAAACCTACTGTATCTAGCCAATGAAGTGCCTGTATGGGCAGGGTTTCAGCTTCTGAACAATGTAATTTTACCCCAGTGAGAGCCATTCAGAGACTATAAGTGGCTTTCACTGGGGTTCTGGTTCCTATCATTTTAGCCAGTTAGCTGACTCTTTATACTGGATCATCCGCAAACAACCCGTCACTAATCCCTCGGAACCAAATAAATTCTATTGAATATGCATGGAGCTATACACTGGCTCATGCAGAGTGGCATAACATAGTGCCAACAGAAAAGAAGAGGGTGTAGAGAGGAAACTCCACCTGTAGTTATAATAATTGGAGGCCACTGTCTCTGATAAGACAGCCATCACCAGCATCTTTCATGATGAGGGACGTGATGGTCACTGCTTGGATCACAGCATAGACAGAGTGCCCAATGCTGGCAGATGGATGTTTTTAAAGAGACTGAGATCTCCACCCAGTACTCCACTCCCCTAACTACGAATGCGGCTCAGAATTGACAGATGTCATAAGGAGTCATTCTGGATGAAGAGGGCTCTGTTAACACTGTTTGGCGGTTGCAAGACAGCACACATGGAGGAATTGGTGATGTGTGGTAGATGATGCTCGGGGAGTGATGCACACTTGCAAAATGGTAGAGGTAAAAGTCAGGAGGACGAGAGGTTGATGCCTGATCAGTATTCACAAAACCAATGGGAGTGCAGGTGGGAGGGCCAGGATAGGAAATTAACAGATGGATAATACCACCCTGTGCTTTGTGGGAAGTGTAATAGAGTAATGCAGTGCTGCCAAAGTGAATTGATGTAAACAAACAGTTGACCCCAGAAAAACTAATGCGGTAACTATAAGAAATAAAAATAAAGATTTGGAGGACATTATTGCATTACAAACAAATGTAATAACGATTTTTTAAAAATTGTAGTTTAGTGTTGGAGAACAACTTTAAGCAACTATTGCTTCACTTTCTAAATAGTGAATGTGTTGCTGATCTCAAATTAGGGATAATTTTGAAAGGCTTATTAAAGGAAATCTCTCAACAGGTTTTTGTCATGTAATCTGAGAGCACTATGATGTAGGGGCAGAGACCCTGAATACAGTAAAAAGTTAATAAACATTTTTTTAAAAGTTTTAATTGCCCCCTTTTCCAACCATAGAAATTAAAGGGGGCCTTTTGTTTTCTATTTCTTAAAGGGGATTTCGCATATACAAAGTACATTTTAATCAATAGATCTTGGACAAAAAATAATTTTCATAATTGGATGTCTTAAAAATATATTCCTGTGGTGAGATAATCTTATCAATGTGCACCTGCTAAATATTGTGTAATGGCTGTGTCTGACCGTACAGGGACATGGTTGGTACAAAACAGGCCAAGGGAAGAAGCAAAACAGGTTGGAATTGCTGCTTCTGCATTCTGTGAGGTAAAACATGACAGTTTTTAAAGATGTTTTACCTCACAGAAAATAGTAGCTGCAATCATTCAAAGTAATGTCTGAGATTATCTCCGCATAGGAGATGTGGTATGATCAGACCATGTCCCTGTACGGTCAGACACATCCATTACACAGTGCATAGCAGGGACATATAACATTATCTCGGCACAGAAACATTTTTGAACACATTTAATTGTGGAACTTACTATTATTCCAAGATCTTTTCAATGTCAAAATATAAATTCAAGTTTGCTATCATACTGACCTGGATACTGTCAGGTAAATTTTACCATACAACAAATAATATAGCTAACAGAAAAAAAACAACAATTGTAGAGTTGCCATTTTTTTTTCATTACTTTGCCACACTTGGCTGTGTCATTCAAATGTACAAACCATCCCTCAAAAACCAAGACCTCACATGGCTATGTCCAGGGGCGTATCTAGGGGGGTACAGCCGGACCTTTTGCCCCGGGCTCTACTCAGAGGGGGGCGCCGGCGGCACCCCCTCCCCCCGCTCGGTTTGTATATCACAGTGCGTGATATGCACAGATAGTATGTGGGGCCCGAGTGGTCGGCCACTTCCGGAGGAGTCTGCACCCGCCGCACATTGAGCTCCTATCTATAATACCCCCTGCTGGCCGGGAGCAATGGTACCGCCCTTCGTGACGTCACCGGATATGCCTCGGCGGCCATCTTTGTACTTCAGCAGCATCCCGGATTTGTCAGGTAATGCAGCCCGATCCTCGACCACGGGTGCAGCAAGGGCGGCGGGGCTGTAAACTGACAGCACCCCCCCGGTCCTCACCTGCTTTGTGGGGGGGGGCCCCATGATAGATCGTTGCCCCGGGCGCCGTCAAACCTAGGTACGCCGCTGGCTATGTCATGGAAAAATAGTTATGACTTTTGGGAGATGGAAAAGTAAAAATGAATCTAACTTTTGGCAACATTTCAACACAGCTTGTGAATCTAGGGTCAGATTCACACCATGCATTCGCTAAAAGCATGTGCACATGTGTAAATGTATGCCTTAACACACCCATACACCAAAAGCAAAAATTGCATTGCTAAAGTGCAATGCGTTTGACGCTATGCATTTTTTGTAGCGCACATAAAAACGCGGGCTGAAGTATTTTTGGGCCTATTATGGAAAGCAGATGCGTTTTTTTAACATGGGAGTCTATGGGAAACGCATCCGTTAATGCATGCTACATATATGTACCATGCGTTGACGAATGCAGTAATGGATGCGTTAATGCATGGTGCATACATGTACCATGCGTTAACGCACTCATTAATGTAGGCAACATAAATGCACATATCTCATGAAAACTCAAGGACAAAGAATTGCATTCTTCAATGCATCCTTCAAGCAGATGCCACAACCCAAGTGTGACCCTAGCCTTAGAATTCCAATAGATTTGATCATCTCTAGTCTGAAGTCCTTTATAACGTACTTTTGCAACCATGTATAGTAGTGAAAATATCCCCATCATTAATATATAATGCCGTAGCCATTGAAGCATTTCAACAATGGTTTGGCTGACCTTAGACAGATGTATATAACAATACTTTCTGTTCCAACCAAACAGATATTTTCAACTACATAAAAAAATTAAGCTGTTCAGTTACATTGTACTAGCCCAGAGCACAATAAAGAAGAAAAGATCTGAGCCACAATGTAGGACACATTTATTGTTCTGAACTTTGCATTGACATTAAAATACAAAGGATAAGACTGCAGTAAGAATTCCTGATCTGTGTCCAATTGTTGTTTGTTTCAGTTTCATTTAACCTTTAATCGCAGTGAAACGTTAATTATCTGTGAATATGTGGCTTTTTACATTGAGAGCAGGATGAAATGAAATCTTCATCAATGCTGAGCTCGCTCATATAAACATCACAGTATGTTTTAACCTTGTACTTTACAAAAGAAAAATGGTAATAATAAAGAAAACACTACACATACAAGAGAACACGCATTAGAAAGGCCAGAAGTTTTCCCCTGACATGGTTTTCTTGTGCTTTGAACAGTGTGGATTAAAGAGTTGGTCTGGTAACATAACTAAAGATTTGTCATTTAGTCGATAATTACGTAGTAATGTCAAGCATCCCCTTTCAGCTTTTTCTCAGTGTGTGCAATATAGTCCATGCGACCATATTTTTAGTCCAGATGATATAAGACCCCCTAAAATTTAGGGGGTCTTATATCATCTGGACTAAAAATATGGTCGCATGGACTATATTGCACACACTGAGAAAAAGCTGAAAGGGGATGCTTGACATTACTACGTAATTATCGACTAAATGACAAATCTTTAGTATACATTTTATATTTTACTTCAATACGATACATACTGTATGCACCTTTTTAGCGTTACACGTTTCTATTACAGTAAGTGACCATTTAGGGCCTAAATGGTCACTTACTGTAATAGAAACGTGTAACGCTAAAAAGGTGCATACAGTATGTATAGTATTGAAGTAAAATATAAAATGTATCAATATCAAAGGAGCTAGGAGCTGGAGCTTACTTGTGCTACACAAATCTTAGTGTAGTACATGGTGCTGAATTCATTAAGACACGCGCACAAGTAAATGAATTTGGCGCCTCTTCGGGTGGTGTGAGCCTATTTGCTCCATGTCAGAAATGCTATTTCAGTTAGTTACTCGTCTGAGAAAGGTAAATGAGCAGATGTTGTTTTTACACAATAACCAAGTATGAAAATCATTAGGCTACATTCACACATTCAATTTTTGGTCTGTGTTTGCTCATCAGTTTTTGTAGCTAAAATCAGGAGTGGGTGAGAAATACAGACGTGGTGCCCATGTTTCTATTATACAAGGTGTTCATAAAGTAACTATGCAGTGCAAGTGTGGTGTTGTTATAAGTACAACCCCTGGTAAAAATTATGGAATCACCTGGTTCATTCAGTTGTTTAATGTTGTAGAAAAAAGCAGATCACAGACATGGCACAAAACTAAAGTTATTTCAAATGGCAATGTTATGGTTTTAAGAAACACTAAAAGAAATCAAAATAAAATATGTGGTAGTCAGTAAGGGTAATTTTTTGTAGACCAAGCAGAGGGAAAAAATTATGGAATCAGTCATTTCTGAGTAAAAAATTATGGAATCACCCTGTAAATTTTAATTCCCAAAACTAACACCTGCATCGAATAAGATCTGCTTGTTAGTCTGCATCTAAAAAGGAGTGATCACACCTTGGAGAGCTGTTGCACCAAGTGGGCTGACATGAATCATGGCTCCAACACGAGAGATGTCAATTGAAACAAAGGAGAGGATTATCAAACTCTTAAAAGAGGGTAAATGATCATGCAATGTTGCAAAAGATGTTGATTGTTCACAGTCTGATGTGTTGAAAATCTAGTCAAAATACAAACAACATGGGAAGGGTGTTAAAGGGAAACATACTGGTAGACCAAGGAAGACATCAAAGCATCAAGTCTCCAAAGCATGAAATGCACAACAAAACAAATGAGGAACGAATGGGAGGAAACTGGAGTCAATGACTGTTAACGAATTGTAAGAAACCACTTAAAGGAAATGGGATTTACATACAGAAAAGCTAAACAAAAGCCATTATTAACACCTAAACAGAAAACAACAAGGTTACAATGGGGTAAGGAAAAGCAATCATGGACTGTGGATAACTGGATTAAAGTCATATTCAGTGATGAATAGCAAATCTGCATTGGGCAAGGTGATGAGACTGGAACTTTTATTTGGTGTCGTTCCAATGAGATTTATAAAGATGACTGCCTGAAGAGAAAATCAAAATTTCCACAGTCAATGATGATATGGGGCTACATGTCAGGTAAAGGCACTGGGGAGGTGGCTGTTATTACATCTTCAATATATGCCCAAGTTTACATTGATATTTTGGACACTTTTCTCATCCCATCAATTGAAAGGATGTTTGAGGATGATGAAATCATTTCAAGATGATAATGCATCCTGCCATAGACCAAAAACTGTGAAAACATTCCTTGAAAGACGACACATAAGGTCAATGTTATGGCCTGTAAAATAGTCCAGATGTCAATGTAATTGAAAATCTTTGGTGGAAGTTGAAGAAAATGGTCCATGACAAGGCTCCAACCTGCAAAGCTGATCTGGCAACAGCAATCAGAGAAGGTTGGAACCAGATTGATGAAGAGAACTGCTTGTCACTCATTAAGTCCATGCCTCAGAGGCTGCAAGCTGTTATTAAAGCCATAGGTGGTGCAACAAAATACTAGCAATGTATTGGAGTGTTCTTTTGTGTGTTTATTTTCATGACTCCATAATTTTTTCCTCATAATTGAGTGATTCCATAATTTTTTCCCTCTGCTTGGTCTGAAAAAAAATTACCCTTACTGACTACCAGATTTTTTATCTTATTTTCTTAAAGCCATGAAGTTGACATTTGAAATGACTTTAGTTTTGTGCCATGTCTGTGATCTGCTTTTTTCTACAACATTAAACAACTGAATGAACATACTCTGAGCCCGATGATTCCATAATTTTTGCCAGAGGTTGTACTAATACACAGTATATTTGTCTGCTTGTCCGGTTAGATTGCAGAACAGTTGTGAGAACTGTGGAATACAGTGTGTGGCTATGCAGTAGTGACCTTGTTGAGTGGCAGCACTTCCAGCATCTCCTCTAGTTTCCAAATCATCTACTGGCAAGTGTTAACCACTGCATACTTACTTCATAAACACTCTGTAGTTTTCCTCTGATTGTTCCACTACTGATTTTAGTTACAAAAACTGATGAGGAAAAACAGACCAAAAACTAAAATTTAGCCTTAAATTCTAATAGGATAACCTGATATAGACCAAGTGCTGTAAAAACAGTCCTTGCTCTGACAATCTAGCAGGCATATCCAACACTTATGTAGGACCTGGTGATCAAATGATCACTTACAGTAGTTTCTGGCTGTCATAGCAGAGCTGCACAGGTTTTAGCAGATACAGGTAAGCTCTGTCAATAACTTCTTTCACTGTGATGGGCTGTAATTGGGATTAAAATAAATACCCTTTAAAAATGGCTGCATACTAAGGGGTATATAGATGACCCTTCTGCGAGATGTTTATTAAAATTAAGTAAATGTTGATATCAATATCAGAACATAAAAAAACTCTTATAAAAATTGCAATTAGAATTAAAATTAAGAATAAAGTTAAGATACGAATTGTTGCATAATTGAGTGGTGTTGAAAACACTACTCCTAAGAGAATGATGTTGTATAAGGTTTGTTGAAAATAAAGTTAAAAACTTCCCATGAGAAACTCTAACAAATATACATTTCTAAGATATATTTAAGTACTTATAACTACATATACATTATGAAAGAATATTCTCTGCTATGTATGCTTTGTAGTGTAGTACGTTGCTGGTTTTTGCTGCCCTTTATGCTCCCACGGCGTTGGTATTATACCAGTGCCTCAGAGAGTGGGTATTGTCAGGGTCCTGACACAGAACTAAGAGAAAGGAATGCATCAATAAGTATCTGACCTTACTCAGGGGTAATTTGAGGTTTCTGTTTCAGGAATACTAACTTACCTTCAGAGGATGATCTCTAAGTCGCTAGGCTTGGGTTGGTGGCGTCTCTAGGGAGGTCACCACTCCACCAACCCAAGACTAACACATCATATTGACCAAAATTTACCATTAATATAAAGTACCAAATGTCATTAAAATACAAACTTAAAATCACAAGAATATATTGAAAAAGATAAAGTAAACAAGCGAGGCGCAATAGTGCCCTATCAATATGACACTGATTCCACACTCATATCAAAAAGAGGTGCACTCACCTGGTCTAGTTGTGTGCACCCACAACTAGTTTTTATTGAATGTAGTTTATAAGCTGCTGCAGGACCTCCACCGCCACGTAGCACGTGTAAAGATGATCAGATCCAGGGATGGTGTATAGACAGTCCGCTCTGTTTTAAATAATCAGTCACAAGTCTTTAGGTAAAAGACGCCCCTTCGTAGGTGGCAATAAAGAAGGGGGGTCTTTTACCTAAAGACTTGTGACTGATTATTTAAAGTAGCGCGGACTGTCTATACACCATCCCTGGATCTGAAGAATATATTGAGGTGTTCCAGAGTTATTACCACAATGTGGGACTGGTCATAACTGAAAATACTGGCCTGCTCAGGAATGTAAAAACTGGCTTGGGAGGAAAGGGTTAACACTGCTTGTTTTATTTGGAAATATATTGTAACTAGGGATGAGACTAAACTAAACACTAAATGAGACTAAACACTAAAATGCTCAGGTGTTCATTACTAAAATCAAGCGTGTCTAACTGCTCAGGTGCTCAACTCAGTTAACGTGCGTAATGGAAGTCAATGGGAAACTCAAGTATTTTTTTGGCAGACCCTCCCATGAGGTCTGGGGGGCAGGAAAATTGCTGAAATGGAATGGAAACAGCATGGGGAAAATGCCTGGATAATGCTGGAAACAAAATCAATATAAAAAAAAAGAAAAAATGAAGTTGGTGCCATGGTTATTTGTCTATTCCTAGCTTAAAAATACCAACCTGCACCACATTAGGTGCACCAATTCTGGTGCTTTTCCAAGCTCTTCTCGACTGCCCTGATGTGGTGACAATTAGAGCAATATTTTATGGGGTTGAAATCAGGTGTATATTACCAGCTGGCATCAAGCCCAGGGGTTGGTAATGGACAGGCATCTATCATATGTCCCAATTACTAACCCAGTTTGCATCAACTCCAAAACATATTATTCCAATTGCCAATGTACCTGAGCAATCGGGAAAAGCTGGAGAGAAGCATCAGAATTCTATTTTAGACTGGGAATAGCCATAGAATCATGGATCTTTCTGACCTGGTAATACAAGCCTACTGATGTCTGCTTTACCCATCAAAAATAGGACAGACCCCACAACGTTGTTCTTTTTACAATTATTTATTTGGATAAGCAAGGCAAAAAACTCTTTACTACCCCATGAAAGGCACTAAAGGGTGCAATTTTATAATATCTATGGGAGGAAACTTATGTTGCTCAACTTCCAGCAGACAATGTGTGGCAAGTATGAAATCACTGGGTTATATATATAGAACAATGATGCGTTGTGGCTGGCCAATCACAGTAATGCCTGTAGTCAACATGTCTACGACATTACTGTGTATGGCAAGCAATCCCTGCATGTTTATTTGCTGTTAAAAGCTGCAAAACATGCGGGGCAGGGACTCAAGCATTTGCTTGCGCAGCCACCGATATTTGGCCAAGTAGCTTTGCACGCTCGTTCATCACTAATTGCAACATATAAAATGTTGGTGACTTCTATTCTTCAATGACTGTAATTTGGACTGCACTATGGAGAACATAGTATAGAATAATCATATGAAAATAATAGTAGGATAGCAGTAAATGTATCTGCAAAGAAAAAAATCTTCAAGCAACTATTCAGATGTTGTGAGTACCTGAAGCAAGCTTTATTTTTTTTCCTTGAAGAAAAATAACACTTTGGGGCATAATAAATGGAAATAGATATTGGCTGGCCCAGCAGGATATTTGCTTGTCTGCTGAACACAAAATATCTATTACAAGGCAAATAGACTAATGTTCTGCTCTTCTGTAAACCACATCTCTTTTCTCAGGAGAAAAACAATGAAATGCACGTCACTCTTATTTTCGGCTAATATCAGGAATGTACTTTCAGTAGATAAAGAAGGTCTGAGAAAAGAAATATTATTAGTTTTAAGAAAGTAAATCAAAATGTACAGATATATGTATATGTATATATATATATATATATATAAGTACATGTATATAGTAAACGAGAGTCTATCACCCACTAAACTTCAACTAAACTGCTAGTACAGTAACATAAGGGACTTGGCACCTATAAATATCATTACTGTGCTATATACTTTACTGTGTTTGCTGTCCAGAAATAAATATTTAACTCAATATATAAATCAGAGATCCTCTCTTTACCATTGGTGTGGCCAGGGTCTCCGAACATCTTTCCGCATTGGCTAATGAATACATATATTTACAAGACGTTTTTGCCACATCCAGTCCTGTGGCTAATGGTCCATGGTTAAATTTAATTTAAAAAAGTCCAAGAAAGCTCAAATGTTCATACAGTAAAGTCTTTGTAGGCATGGTACGCTTAGTGGTTGCATTGTTGCATGGAAGAAAACAAACATATTTACATTGCAAGTCTTATCACATATCCTGACTAATTATCCCTGTAACGGGCTGGAGTTCGGCCTAGGTTGCTACGGGTAGACCTATGCAGTACAGGTATACTACTACATGTGGTCCTACGTGATGCCCCCCTAGGCTATGAAGTACTAGGGAGCCAGGCCGGTGCTATCTCTCTGGGGTATAACGGTAGTCGTGACCCAGTTCCGTGGTCTGGGATCAGTCCAAAAAGGGGTTATTTACAAGGGATTTATTGTGACGCCACCCGGGGTATGTGGTTAATAGAACCACCACTGCCATATTCCTGCTAGGGACGGTGACTTGGGGCAGCGTGGATGGTAAGCCCTCCTCGGGTAGGGATGAGGGTCCCCAGGGCAGGAGTGATAGTGGTGCTGGATGGGGCTTTGTGAGGGATCGTGATTCACACAGTCACTTACTTTGCTGCAGCTCTCCATGGTGCTGGTAGACAGCGGCTCCGCAGTCATAAGGTTCTGTTATAGAGCACAGGGCAACAGGCACAATCAACAGGCAGTCTCATGGATATGGGTTTTTTCAGTCCCTTTACTGGAGTTAAGGCAGATGTTATATACTGTCCATAGAGTCTGGAGAGCAGTTTGAGGTAAATCTCACCGGCCGGGTTGTATTGGCTTCCTCACTTCGCTTGTTTTGCAGCATCTGCAGTTGCTTAAGCTAGGCTGCCCACCCTGTCTCTGTCTGCATCTACCAGTATAACAGGCAACTCAAGTCCTTCACTTCTCTACCCCACCCTGGGAAGTCAGTGTTACTGGATTCTATACGTTGCTGTGTCCCTGGTACCGTGTAGCTGGAGAATCTGGAGTCCCCCACTCTCCGGTGTTGACTGTCGGTGTGTGTGAACCTGCACAGTCTTGGACTCCGGTGTCCGTTCTTGCGTTGTTCCTCTCGCGGAAGCGAAGGACAGGGTGGTGCAGCCTCCCAGTAGGTTTCTTTCTCTCCTCTTTCCTCAGACCCTAGCCTTAGGCCTGGTGTTCAGAAGTGGGCCATGGGATGAGCCTGGCACAGCTCGTTTACACCCAGGTCTGGTTCTCAGTTTGCACAGAAACTGCACTCCACTGTGCTCCTCACAGTCCTCACAGGAACTGAACTGAGTTGCTTCCTCCCAAACCAGAATATATAGGGGAGCTCACCCTGAAGCCGGGCTTGGTCTCCCCCTTCTGTCTAGGAGGTGTTGGTGTTGTTGCGTGTTGCCTGAGTGGAATACCCCTTACTGCTTTCTGGTGACACCTAACAATGGTGACACTGTGGCACTAAAACTCTGGGGTGCCACACTACGCAACACTTGTGTTCCTGTCTGGTTATCTGAATCTTTAGTGTCTGCTACTGATGAAGTGTGTGAACTACTTACTGATGTCGGTGGTTATGAAATGGCAGCAGGTTGACTCTGACTCACCATAAGACTGACAGGCTTTGGCACCAATTCTTCATCCCTTAGAGTCCTTGCAGGCCGTTGTGTTGCTGGTAACGGAAAGGTCAGTATGGGGACCATAATAGCTACATTGATCTGGGTCCAGGTCTTGGGAAAATCTCCTAGTACAGTGCGGACCATCTCTTCCTTTGCTGGTTTGGGTATAGGTATTGTCAGGGACTTTTCTTGTGTTTTCAGCTGCTCGGGGCATCTTTTTAAGTGATCTCTGGAGATGGTGGCTGAGGTTTCTCCCGTCTTTGCTGATCAAGCAGACTTTCTGTGGATCAAAGTGAGAAGGCATCACGGTGTAGGGGCTCTGCCTCCCACTGGTCATCCAATTTGTGAACCCGTCATTTTCTCTTTAAGACCTTCTACTGGTAGGCTGGTGAATTCTTTGTTGTATGTCTTCTCCTGCTTCTCTCTAGCCTGAGTAAGGTTTCTCTCAACGCATTCTTGCACCTGGCGATACCTGTATCATACTCTGTCTCTGGGAGGTTGGTTTCAGGAGTCATTACCCCTATCTCTAGGTCAATAGGCAATTTGCCAGGCCTGGCTCACAACAAGTAGGCGGAACTGCAGTTGGTGGAATTCACTGGGATGTGGTTGCCCAGGTCTACTAGATCTGGTAGCTTCTCTGGCCACATGTTTCTCTCTTCTAGTGGAAGTGTTTTCAGCAAATCCATCACTATTTGATTCATTTTCTCACACAAACCATTTGTCTGGGGATGGTACGGCATGGTCCTGATCTTCTTGCATCCATATAGGCTACAGAACTCCTGGAACACTTCAGCCTCAAAGGTCGGGTCTTGGTCTGTCAATACCCGGTCCAGGTAGCCATGGGCTCTGCAGAAGTGTGTCTGGAAGGCTCGTGGTGCAGTCTTTGCTGTCAGGTCTTTTACAGGTACCAACACCAGGAATCAGGAATAGTGGTCCACTATCGTGAGGGGGTAGATGTAGCCGGACCGGCTTGGGGTCAACTTCACATGGTCCAAGACCACTAGCTCCAGGGGCTGTTTGGTGACAATAACTTGCAACGGGAGCCACTGGCTGTCATGGTCTTTCCTGCAGAGGATGCATGGGCCGCAGCTCCTGCATAACAATTCAATGGTTGCCCTCATACCGACCCAGTAGAACCTACCACATAGTAATACCTCCAGCTTCTTCAACCCGAAGTGTCTGGATTCATCATGGTAAGCTTCCAGGACCATATAGGCATCTCTCTTCGGGACTTCTGTCTGCTACACTAGCTCGTGGGTCCTAGGGTTGGTGTACCGCTTACACAGTTTTCCGGCATACATGAACAGACTGCCTCTCTCCTTCCATAGTTGCTGTGCCTCCGCAACTGGTTTTAAGTGTGCATCAATTTTCTGCAAGAGCTCTTTAACCAAGCTGATAACAGGGTCACTGTTCTGTGTCTCTGCCCAGTTGTGGTTGGGCAACAGGTCTATGATACTTCTTGTCCCCCTGATCGCTTGTCTCTCACTTCATAGGAACACTGGGACACATGTTTATGGTGGAAAGCTGGTAACTCCACTTCCTCCAGCTCTTCCTGATCTTTTCCCTTGTCTGGCAGATGGGGCTTCCTGGACAGGGCGTCGGCATTGGCATTCTTGCGTCCTGCCCGGTATTTGATGGTGAAGTTGTAGTTAGAGAGCCGGGCCATCAAGCGTTGCTCCAGCGTGCCCAGCTTGGCGGTTTCCAGGTGGGTCAGGTGGTTGTTATCCATGTAGATAGTAAACTTTGTGGCTGCCCAATAGTGCTTGAAATATTCTGTCACTGCCCACACTACAGCTAGGAACTCCAGCTTGAAGGACCTATAGTTGTCAGAGTTCCTCTCCGTAGGCCTGAGCTTCCTGCTGGCATAAGCGATCACCCTCTCTTTGCCTTTCTGCACTTGGGACAACATGGCTCCCACTCCCACATTGCTGGCATCAGTGAACAATACAAACGGCTACCTATAATCGGGGTAGGCCAGGATCTCTTCTCCCATCAGGGCTCTATTCAGCTACTGGATGGAATCTTCTTCTCCCCATTTCACTGAGGGGCTTGGGCTGTAGTGCTTATAGTGCGGTTTTTCTTCGTCCTAGAAATTAGTGCATTGGTCCTTATTCTATGGTTACTGTGCTCGTGTCTAGTCCCCTCCTTGCAGATCGGCGTCTCCTTCTCTGCCTCCCCGCACACGTGCAGTATGCTCCTCTGCCAGGTGGAGTGTCTGCTTCCTGGTACGTCCCCCTAGTCGTCACGGTGATGTGTCAGTCGGGCGGGGTATAAGTAGACTGAGGTGGAGTTTCAGTGATTGCCGTTGGGCCAGTCACAAAGTCTTTCAGCGGTGCAGATCTAAAGTGCTATCATCACTTATGCATTTCAGGGACTAGCGGTCCCCTTCTTCAGAGTGGAATATATTAAGCCATTGATAAAGGGTTTGTATGAGCTGGGCCTCTATAACTATAGATTTTACTAATGGGTGTTTGCTGAAGACCTGCTCGTATTCTCTGACTACCCGATACACTCCACGCTTCTGATGAGAGGGGGTGGAGCTGGTGTTTACATGTAGCTTCTGGCACCAGTCTTCCAGCTGCCCCTCAGGGCCATTGTCCTCTGCCGGTCCTGGCGAGACCAAGGGCTCAGCAGCTGTGATCGTGTTGTTATTGACCGTGTACAGCTTGGTAATGGTAGCATACTGTGGTAGTTTGGCCTCCTCCTCACCACAATTGAGAATGCGTACAGGTACCCTCCCCTTGCAGACATCAACTACTCCTCTGTCTGCTAGGACAGTGGGCCTACTATCTGAATACACGGGCTCTAGCAGTGCCTGGTAATCTTGCCCTCTGAGGTCTATGGCCGCCCTGCACCAAATCAACATTTCACTTCACGGTGGTATTACAATGGGCATTAAATCACTTACTCGCACGCTGCCAATTTCGCCTCCAGGTGGCTCCACCTGCTTACTCTGCATCAAGGCCCTTATCTCTCTCTGCAGGGTCCTCTGCTTCCCGGAGTTGGTGGTCTCGGCAGACTGTTGTAACAACACAATAACCTCGGCGGTATGTTGGGAATACTCGATCACATGTGGTGGTCGTGCCGGAAATTAAAGAAGCTTTGGACAGGCCTAGAGACAGTGATATTTGAAGTCACTGTGATCCGAATGACACTGCAACCTAGTATGGTTTTACTACATATTGGACTACATGAGTTTCCGCATGTAGTGAGAGGAGTTTTTTCGCACCTAATTATAGCAGCCAGACTGGCAGTCACATCCAAATGGAGACTTGCTAGTGTCCCGACCATACAAGAAGTGATAGACAGGATCAATATTCACTGCAATACGAACTAGCTCTGGCGCTATTGGTAACGGCCAAAAATAAAAAATACCAGATCTGGGAACCATGGCTTAGTAGTCAGCTTTCTTTTATCCCACCATGATAGATGTTAGTGCTTAATAGTTACTTGGGACACAAACCTCCTTTCGATTATAAGATAGCTTTGCTACAATGGACTAGTTGATCTTACAACTTCAGATCTATTCAACTAATGGCTGTGAAACTAGATGTACCTATCTCCCCTTCCTCTCCCTCTCCCCTTCCCCTTCATCCCGCATTTTATTGTTTATCCCCTCCTTTATTATTGGCTGACCTGTGGTAGTATTGTTCTGGATTTTTTTTTAACCTGCGCTGTTCGCGGATTTGATATGTTTCTCTGTTTATATGTGCAAAACCTTAATAAAAAGGATTTGGAAAAAAAAACATAGTTATGCACTGTTCTTCCGTCATCGGGTATACTCCGAACACACTTTATCCACTCGCGGAAGTCACTGAGGGCGTTGGGTTCCCCTGAGTACCATGTCCCGCCTGGGAGGTACAGCATAGTGAACAGTGAGGTGGCAGTGGGCAGGGGTGCCGCGGTCTCATCCCCAGCGGTAGCATTGCTGGGTGCTACGGGTTGCTCCCCCCAGGCAGCTCCTCGACTGGGGTGGACATTGTTCTCCCCTTGGTTAACCACAGCCCTCCCTCGGCTTTTGGCTGGCACAAGTTTCTCATTTTTGGCGGGGGCCTTTCTGCAAGGGCCTTCTGGCACAGGGTTTCTGATGTTGTTTGGGCTGAGAGCATGGGGCTTTGGTCTGCGCTCGCACCCTTTTTGTGGCCCCTCCACTAGCTTTTCCGTGATCTGCGCTCCCCAGAAAAAAAGAAAAAAAAAAGACAATTGTTCCCAGTTCAATACAGTCTTAGGCACCCAAGACCCAGTTTTACTGGATTGGTAGATTCTGTTCGTGACGCCAAAAAGCTGACTTGCCCCGGTGGCGACCATGGAGTACTCGGTACCAGGCCCTCTCGTTGTCGTCTGGGGCTGCAGGATGTCACAGAAGCGTGACCCGGTCCGTGATCCACTCATTGGGGCGATCAGTAAAAAGGGGTATTGGAAAAATGGATTAAAATAAAATCAAACAAAAATCAAACAGTGTCGTGATGCCACCCATAGAATGCGGCCGGGACAGCCACTGCTGCAGTCGGGACCTCTAGGGATGATGGGAGTAGCAGCAAGGATGGTTTTAGCTCTCCACAGGAAGACCAGGTCCCAGGGCAACCATAAAGTCAGTAGATGTGATAGTCCATTGGGGGTGCAGGGTTCAGCATATGGAATAACTGACAGACACAGGGGTATCAGTCTCCTTTACCTTTACTGAAGTCAGAAGCAGGTTTTCCAGGGCACAGTTCACAAGTGGTGTTAGGAGTCTGGAGCCTGGAAGCAAGTTCAGGTTTTCCATGCTTGGCTAGTTCTGAGGCCTTCTCACAGTGCTATTACCTGTGGTCCCTGGCTGCTTGAAGCTGTGCTGTGACCCTCTCCTCTCAGTCTGTTTTGGTCGTGTGACAGGCAGCTTGAGCCCCTTTTGTGTTATTGTCCTTCACTGCGTCTCCTGAGCGCTATTATGCGGCTTTGTCTCCGGGCCTCTTTGGTGGGCGAGCAACTTAGAATTACCTGCCCTCCGGTGTTGGTTGCTGGGCTTAAAGTCCCTTGCGACTTTGGACTCTGGTGTCCATACTGCACTAGGTGCTGGGACGAGCTGGCTCTGCTCCACTCCACACACCTTTTCTCCACTTTCCTCAGACCCTCACCTTGGGTCCCTCACAATAACTAGTCAGATTCCTTGGATGGGCCTAGCACAGCTCCCAACCGTAGGATGTCTGCTACAGTCCTCCTAGGAACTGAACTGCCTGATCCTGCCCCCAGACCAGAATTTATAGGTGACCTGCCCTGAACTTGGGTGTAGAGCTCCCCCTTCTGGCCTGGAGTTGTGAAGGTGTTGTGTGTGTGTTTCGCCTGAGGTGGTTACCTTTCCTTGCTTCCAAGCTTAATATTGTGGCAACTGGACCCTGGGGCACAACACATGCACCATCACACATTCTGTACATACAGAGACAGTACAATCCCCAGCATGCTCCATCACACAGTCTGCAGATACAGAGACACTACAACCCTCAGCATGCTCCATAGACAGATCCCCATCTGTGATCTGTGCTGACAATAGCAGGGATCTGTCAAGGTCTGTGAGAGGAGACAGATCAGACTGGAGGGGGTGGGGGCTTCTACTGCTTGTGAGATCACAGTCAAGAAGAGAGATGGAGGTAGGGAGAGAGGGAGGGGGAGGATTTTGCTTATTGAAAACAGGTTCATTAATACAAAGAAACCCAGCCCCTCTTATGCTAATTGCTGCACACTCAGTCCCCCTGCTGCACACTTTCTAAAGACTTCTGTAACATGTATCTCTACAATCACACATGTAATTATTGAAGTAAAGGTATGATTGCACTCAGTATCCCAGAGCCTGTAAGGTAGTGGCTTCACTTTATAGCCCTAAAACCTGCCGGTTGGTCCTCTTTAAATCACTGTGTGAAAGTATTATTTATTTGTAGTGAAGCAGAGTAGCTAGAATTGGCTCCAATTTCCATACATAACATGGCTACTCTGTCTTGTATAAAGAGATATCTTGTTCTATCTGGTATCAGTAATTAGACAATTCTATAAATCCTTAAGGGATTAAATACTGCAATTATATACTTCCAAATGTAATCACTTCCAACTCTGCAACATACTATTACATTGTGAGAGTGATGCACTTACTGCATATTGCCATAATAGTACATCATAGTGACATCAAACAGCTGACACCCCTCTAATTGTTTGGATCGGTGATAATTCTGTACAGAAAACATTTGCAATTAGCTTTAGTGTTGGCTCCTAAAGTCAATTCTATTGATGGACCAAAAGCATTCAAGTTCCACATCAAGTACCAGCTCATTTACAGCTCTTCCTATTCTCTTTGCCTCACAGACACAGTGCCAAAAATTAAAACATTACATTGTGTCCTTCAATCCCAGTATAAGTTATAAAAGCTAAGAATTTAAACATTAAAATTGATAAGGTAAAGAATATTTATACCGTGTTAGCCAGTAGATAGAAAAATATATTGCAATCTGAGAGTCCTCAGTGGTTGATACCTTTTAATGGCTAACTGAAAAGATGGTAAACATAGCAAGCTTTCGGGACGCCGAGTTCCCTTCTTCAGGCTGATAATGACACAAATTCTGAAGACACATACATTTATACATAAGCAATAGGGGGAAAAAAAAAAAAAAAAAAGGGAAAGAAGAGAACAGAAATAAAAAGGCAAAACAGTGTTATATGCTCTGGTGGATATGACAGGTGACGCAAAGCAGAGTCGGGTAGGGAGGGGTGGAGGAGCAGGAACAGAGAAAGCAGATTTCTAAGATAAGTGGAACCAATTGTATTAGGTAGATGGTTAGTAACCCATGGAGACCTGAAAATACTTAGTTAAGTTGTGGAGAGCAGACTAAGTGACAGAGTTCACAGAAGTGTCAGGAGTTCATTGTCCTATGATTTCAGTGTGTAGCAAGCTGTCTCCAAATGTACTTTCATTTTATATAAAAAATGCATGAATCTGCTATCCCCAAATGTCCGTTCATTTTACATAAAATCCCCTAAATCCATGTGAAATATTTAATCCGGTTTTGAGTGTGTTGAAGGTTGTTATCAATTTGTATTCCCAAATTCTTCTCTCTCTCTGAGATTTGAAGTTACTCTTTAAAATGAGCAGCCTCATATCGGATTCAGTGTTGTGCTCAGAGCTGCAAAAATGCTTTGCTACAGGTAGGTCCATACGCTTTTCTTTTATTGAGTGGCGATGAGAATTCATGTCCTGAATTTTTGCCCAGTTTCACCTATGTACATGCCACATGTTGTACATTTGGTACATATAATTAAATACACCACATTGCTTGTGGTGCAGCTGAAGTTACCTGGGATCTTGTAGTCCTGATCTGTCCCAGGAATCCTTACTTTGTCCGTTGACATTATAGATGGACAGGTTTTGCACTTTCTCTGGTTGCAGGGAAAGGTTCCTGTTGTTGCTGGAGAGGACAGGGCGCTTCTCACAATGATGTTTTTTAGATTAGGAGGTTGTCTAAAACACAAGAGTGGGGGATCCGGAAATATTGATTTTAGTCGGGCATCTTTTTGTAGGAGTGGTTGCAGTTTCCGTGCTATGTTTACCATCTTTTCAGTTAGCCATTAAAAGGTATCAACCACTGAGGACTCTCAGATTGCAACATTAAAATTGTAACAAAAGGCTTTCCCATCTATTGTATTTATGGAAATCATTACATTTCTTAGCAGTTAAAGGGTTAAACCACAAACAATTTAGTAATAGACAACATTCTCTGATTAATTTACTCCTTATTATGTAGCATTGTCTCAGAACTGGAGATAAGCAAACACCACAGTGTTCAAATTCGGATTTGATTGCTGAATGTGAAGTGCTTGTTGGACAAGTTGACGAACATTCAACACATTTTCCGAACGCCATTGAAATCAATGTCAGATAACTTGAAGCATATAGAAAACACCTTCAAAGGTGTCCAAAAGCTAGAAAAAAAATTCTACCACTTTACACAGCTCTTCCACTTGCTGTGTAGCTGTGGTAAACTAGGCAATATGGGGTTAATACCAGCTTTCTATTCCCAACTCACCCGACTGGAATTGGCAGCTCATTCAATGTTTGGAGGCTGCGGTGACAGAATGCTGTGTTCTTCACCACAGCCTGCAATCAAGAAGATGTCACGGAGGATCGAGGATGGGTATCAGGGAGTAACAAAGATGGAGTCCAGATACGTGTGTTTTTTTATTTCTAATAAAATGTTTTCTCTCTGTGTTGTGTCTTCTTTACTTTTTACTTCATCTTCTTAATGGCTGGGTGTAACATTGGCCCGACATTAAGAATTTCAGCCTTAATGCCAGCTGGCAATACAAAGCTGTCATTAAACCCTTATTGAAGAAAATGAGATTATATAATTTTACCACACAGAGACCAGCATGCATGGACCTGATGTCCTGATCCTGCCAAAGGTTCAATGCAAGAAAACAAACAGTTGGTCCAGCTTCTGAATGCAGATAATCATGATCAATTTATAAAATGCAAGTCAGTGTTCCAAATAACCGATACATGTTAAGCAGACATGTAGATAAGCATAAGCAATGAGCGCCGCACCAGGCATTGTGTTTCAGATAATGCACATCCTTTGTCAAGCCTAGGGGTAGGTGTAACATCTAATGCTTATATACTGAGGGTTCTAATCATGGGCAGCTGCAGAAATCAGGGGCAGCCTGCCTTTAATGGGATCAATCAAGGCAAGGAATGACAGCCAGCATAGATAGAAACAAAAATCAATATAAAAATATTAAGTAAACAACAAGCTTCATATTCATAAGAAAATAACACAGAAAAAGAAAAACAACAATTTAAAATATGTGATGTTGGATAGACATCAAATATGCAGTATTACATATGGGTCATACAGATTGCAATAGTATAAAAATTACAATGATATGCAATTGAAGTCACCAAAGAAAATAAATGCTAGTAATGAAACATAACATCACAACATAAATTTAGTCATATTTGGGATCTAGTACCTAATACAAAGAACCAGAAAGTTTCTCTGGTTAGCAAAAATTATCTTATATCTCCACCTCTGGATGGTAAGGTTATTTTCTTTGATACTGAAAACAACTAAGAGATTAATATTTTTATTATGCTTAATGGCAAAATGTTTGTACTCTGCAGACATACAGCTGTGGCCAAAAGTATTGACACCCCTGCAATTCTGTCAGATAATACTCAGTTTCTTCCTGAAAATGATTGCAATCACAAATTCTTTGGTATTATTATCTTCATTTAATTTGTCTTCAATGATAAAACACAAAAAGAATTGTCCTAAAGCCAAATTGGATATAATTCCACACCAAACATAAAAAAGGGGGTGGACAAAAGTATTGGCACTGTTAGAAAAATCATGTGATGCTTCTCTAATTTGTGTAATTAACCTGTAACTTACCTGTGGCACCTAACAGGTGTTGACAATAACTAAATCACACTTGCAGCCAGTTGACACGGATTAAAGTTGACTCAACCTCTGTCCTGTGTCCTTGTGTGTACCACATTGAGCATGGAGAAAAGAAAGAAGACCAAAGAACTGTCTGAGGACTTGAGAAACCAAATTGCGAGGAAGCATGAGCAATCTCAAGGCTACAAGTCCATCTCCAAAGACCTGAATGTTCCTGTGTCTACCGTGCGCAGTGTCATCAAGAAGTTTAAAGCCCATGGCACTGTGGCTAACCTCCCTAGATGTGGACGGAAAAGAAAAATTGACGAGAGATTTCAATGCAAGATTGTGCGGATGGTGGATAAAGAACCTCGACTAACATCCAAACAAGTTCAAGCTGCCCTGCAGTCCGAGGGTACAACAGTGTCAATCCGTACTATCTGTCGGTGTCTGAATGAAAAGGGACTGTATAGTAGGATACCTAGGAAGACCCCACTTCTTACCCCGAGACATAAAAAAGCCAGGCTCGAGTTTGCCAAAATTTACCTGAGAAAACCTAAAACGTTTTGGAAGAATGTTCTCTGGTCAAATGAGACAAAAGTAGAGCTTTTTGGGCAAAGGCATCAACATAGAGTTTACAGGAGAAAAAAAGAGGCATTCAAAGAAAAGAACACGATCCCTACAGTCAAACATGGCGGAGGCTCCCTGATGTTTTGGGGTTGCTTTGCTGCCTCTCTGGCACTGGACTGCTTGACTGTGTGCATGGCATTATGAAGTCTGAAGACTACCAACAAATTTTGCAGTATAATGTAGGGCCCAGTGTGAGAAAGCTGGGTCTCCCTCAGAGGTCATGGGTCTTCCAGCAGGACAATGACCCAAAACACACTTCAAAAAGCGCTAGAAAAGGGTTTGAGAGAAAGCACTGGAGACTTCTAAGGTGGCCAGTAATGAGTCCAGACCTGAATCCCATAGAACACCTGTGGAGAGATGTAAAAATGGCAGTTTGGAGAAGGCACCCTTCAAATATCAGGGACCTGGAGCAGTTTGCCAAAAAAAAATGGTCTAAAATTCCAGCAGAGCATTAAAAAAAAATCATTGATGGTTACCGGAAACGGTTGATCTCAGTTATTTTGGCTAAAGGTTGTGCAACCAAGTATTAGGCTGAGGGTGCCAATACTTTTTGGAGTTTTGTGTGAAATGATCAATGTTTTGCTTTTTGCTTCATTCTCTTTTGTGTTTTTTCATTGAAGACAAATTAAATGAAGATAATAATACCAAAGAATTTGTGATTGCAATCATTTTCAGGAAGAAACTGAGTATTATCTGACAGAATTGCAGGGGTGTCAATACTTTTGGCCACAACTGTATTCATATTGGAAACTATGATGGAATTAAAATTATATATGTCCCTGATGTGTTCATTGATGCATCTTTTTAGTTTTCAGGATGTGCATCCTATATAAAACAAATCACATTCAACACATTTCATGCAAAACACCAAATTTTTAGTGTTGCAATTAATGTATGACTGTATATGATATGATTTTGTATGATTACAATCCCAAAAAGTATTGCACCAAATCGCCAAGGAGAAAGTGTGGCAGCGGTTTACGCCACATTTAAAAACCCCTTATAGTTTAATCAGGTGGATTTTCGTCTGGTAGTGTTAAAGTAGCTAGGGGATGGGATGGTGCTTTTTTAGCAACTACATTACAACCTGAAGAAAGAAGAGAGGCAAGAATAGGATCTTCGTAGATTTTTGCAATGATTTTTTTAATCTCACTAAAGTATGTATTGTAGTGGATTGATACTAATATTTTTTGATCATTTTTTTGTTCTTTGGATGTATTTGGCACACTGGGAGAGTAATCTTTGAATTTAATTAATTCACCGTGGTTTTTCTTATGAACAATATCCTGGGCTCGTTTTACAGTCCAAGCAGGATAACCTCTAGATGAAAGATAGCTTCTGCATGACTGAGATTTCTGCTGGAAGGTAGCAGGATCGCTACAATTTCTAAGACCCCGTGTGAGCTCAACCACTTGCAAAGCTTTGATGGTATGTGGAGGTTGACAGCTTTTGGCATGGACGAGAGAATTGCCTGCAGTGGGTTTACTATACATGGATGATTTATAATTTCACCATGAATCCCCTTAAACTGCAAGACAAGAAATTCAATGGATTCTCAATGGTGGTAACTAGTGAATTTCAAATTCAAATCATTGGTATTATGATAATTTAAAAAGTCACTAATTAGAGAAGGTGGTCCATGCCAAATAAACAGCTGGTCGTCTATATATCTAGTGTACCAGTGAATGAGCTAGAGGAATGGATTTTCTGAACAATATAGGTATTTTTCCTTCCAGTATGCCATCACCAGATTTGCAATGGAAGGTAAAAATTTAGCATCCATGGAAACACCATGGTGCTGTGGGTAGTATTTACCATTAAAAGGAAAAAATATATTTTTCATCAAAAATAAGACCGTTTGTACAATGTAACTGTAATTCTGCAGTATAAGTACTATATTTGTGAAGATGGAACTGGAGTGCAGTGACAGCTACACCCAAAGAAATATAGGTGTATATAGACACCACATCACAACTAATGTACATATGTTTATGGTCCCAGACCAAAACTGAAAATTGGTCCAAAATATCTAGTGAGTTTCTAATGTAACCAATAGTGCATTGAGCTCGTGGTTGAAGGAATTAATCTATCCATTCCCCGAAATAATCTGTAGCTGAGCCAATGCCTAAAACATTCGGTATCATTGGTGGTAGCTGTAAAATTTTTATGAATTTTGGGGAGACCATGTAATATGGGGGTGACAAAGTTTTTCACAAATAAATAGTCTTATTGTTTTTTTTTATTAAGAAAACTGTGTGACAAGCTCTTCTGCCAGAAGCACGGACCGTGCTGGCCCACACTCTCCCGACCGGCTGAGAGATATCTAACTAACTGAAAACCAGGGACATTACAGTGCCTGACATTGAGGAGGATAGGCTCTAAGCCTTTACTACTAGAAACACGGCTATAACATTACAAACTGGGACTAGGACTTTACCTAAACAAGATAATACATATAAGTCTGGACACACTTATAAGGCAAACTTATAAGTAAATATCCAAACGAGAAAACAAAGCTGCACTCACCAAGGATGGGTCATTCTTTCTTTCTTTATTCGCTTATCAAATACATTATTTGAAAGCACAGCAGGGAGGGGGTGCAGGGGAGGCAGGACGACGGTTCACCGTTTCGCGGTCGTGTACCGCTTCTACGGGTCCTCTACGGCGTCTGTCGTCATGTCTGGGGTTAAATCACACTCGGGCATAACGTCACTACCGCCAGTAGTTAAACATGTGCATAAAACATAAACAAAACGATGTTATTCATATCTATATAAGAGCGCAACACAGCATGAAGCTAGCACTTCAAAATTACCAACATTATTTTTCAAATGGCGATCTATTGTGCCATAGCTGGAATCAACTCACATCTAAGCGTGGCGTAACCTAGGTGATTACCGTATATGATCAAAGAGAGCGTAACTCCTTCTCTTATTCAATCGCAATCTACCTAGTATCTGTGCCTTTCTGCGGCATCGTACTGCCATAACACAACTATCATTAAATCAAAATTACTTTATATAGTTTACAACCTCTGATGGACCATAAAATTATTAGATCAAAAAAAATTTATACTGACCCGATCTATATCTGAACCTTGACCGGGGATATATAAACTCAATGGTATCTATACACATGTGGATATGCAAAGAAATGTCTGCACAAAACAAAAATACCGCCAAGTAGTTCTTCTCATTGAGCCCTAACGGTCCACATGCCTTTGTTTCGATTATCCACCCACTTTCTTTTCTCAAGAGGATCTTATGGGTATCTCCCCCCCTGTTGGATGGCCGGATATGCTCAAGACCTACAAAAGACAACACGTCCGCATTGCCTTCGTGTGCCTCGTTTATGTGTTGTATGAGTCTAGGACTCCCTATACCTGTTCGTATTGATTTATAGTGCTCATTGAACCTTTTATACAATTCCCTTATTGTCTTCCCGATGTAAAACTGTCGGCACGGGCAGAAGATTGCATAGACTACCCAGGAAGTCTTACAACTTATAAAGGAGGTAACTCTATGCAATCTAATTTGGTCAGCAGAACAGACCCACTCAGGTCAATGGGACCATGCAAAAAAAGTCTCTCACACTGATGTCATCCGTGTGACATCTGTCTGCACGGACTGTAGCAAAAAATTTGTAAGTATAAAAATAATGAATTTTATACTTACCTGACTCCAGTGATGCTCCTGTCCCTCTCAATACCGGGGGCCGCTCGCTAAGCTCATGAATATTCACTGAACTGTGAGAAGCATCAGTCCAGGAGGTCAGAGACACAGGCAGCACTGGAGACAGGAGAGTTCACAATGACATGCTGTCCGTGTGCTATCCAGATGTCACACGGACACCATATGTGTGTCACACAGTGCCGGACACACGGCCCCCCAAACAAGCTTCTCTCACACTTGCTCATTAGCACAGATGTGTGAAAGAGGCCTAACCTCAGTTGGCAATTACATATAGTTTGGAGCCCCAAACATTTTTTCCATTATTTATTTCATGTCAGGTTACACAGCCAGCAGTGAATCCCACTGACCCCTCCTTGTTTGACACTTTTTTAGATGAAGATTTTGAGAATCTGCATGTCTATCCTGAAGCCAGCAAAGTCTATGAGAGTTCTGAAGTGCTGTGCTGATGTGTTTTTTTCTTGCAGATTTTGGTGCAGAAAAAAGAGTGTTCGAGGATACAAAAAAAGCTATGTGGCCACATCACTTCTGACCTGTCCTACACTTTGCTCCTCTGAGGAAAGACATGCAGATTTTGATGCAGATTGTTAATATGGTTAAAAAAAAATCAAACAATGCAGTGTGGGCACAGGGCCTAAGAGAGTCCAAGGAGAGTCACAGTTGTTGTGAAAGGGCTCAAGGATTTCTTTGCCCCAGGCTACTTCCACAGATACCTCAGGGGCAGTGGTGGCCAACTACAGTCCTCAAGGTCTGAAAATAGTTTGCTAGATTTCCATTGCATTGTACAGGTGCCCAATGTGTTGGATCTGCAATGCAACCCTCTTCTCACCACTCTTGACACATTGATAGCAACACCACAGAAAAAATGCTAGCACAGGCTTCCAGTATCCGTTGTTTCAGATGCAGCACAGCTCGTATCTTCACAGCATAGAGAATTGCCTTCAGATGGCCCCAAAGATGAAAGTCTAAGGGGGTCAGATCGGGAGACTTCAGTGGCCAATCAGCTGGCCCATGACGACCAATCCACTTTGCAGGAATGCTTTCATGTAGGAATGCTCGGACCAGACACCCATAATGTGGTGGTGCATTATCTTGTTGGAAAAACTCAGAGAACGTGCAATCTTTTGTGCTTAAAGAGGGCAACATATCATCATGTAGCAATTTCAGATATCCAGTGGCATTGAGGTTTCCATTGATGAAGGATGGTCCCACTATTTTTGTACCACATATACCACACCATACCATGAATTTTTGTGTTCCAACAGTCTTGGAGGGATCTGTCCACTGTGGGTTAGTGTCAGACCAACAGCGGTGGTTTTGTTTGTTAACTTCACCATTCACAAAAAAGTATGCCTCATCACTGAACATAATGTTCTGTGTAAACTGAGGATCCTGTTCCAATTTTTGGTTTGCCCATTCTGCAAATTCAGTGCACCGATCTGGGTCATCCTCGTTGAGATGCTGCAGCAGCTGAATTTTGTAAGGGTGCCATTTGTGAGTAGCTAATATCCGCTGAAGGGATGTTTGACTAATGCCACTCTCCAGTGACATGCAGCGAGTGTTACGCTGTGGGCTCTTGCTGAATGAAGCTAGAACAGCCACTGATGTTTCTTCATTAGTAACAGTTTTCTTGCGTCCACATTTTGGCAAATCCAACACTGAACCTGTTTCACGAAATTTGTCAAGCAGTTTGCTAACTGTAGCATGGGAGATGGGTGGTCTCTTAGGGTGCCTTGCATTGAAATCTGCTGCAATGACGCAGGTACTGCATTCACCAGACCAACACAATTTCTATCCGGTTATCACATGTTAACCACTGCGACATGTCAATGGCTGTAAATAAAGAGAAAGCTGAAAATAACTCATGAAAGAATAAAGTTACATTAATACCAAGCACACCATTGTTTTTCTTATGAAATTCTCAATGAGTTTGATGTCACATGACCCTCTTCCCATTGAAAAAAATAAAGTTGGATCCAAAATGGCCAACTTCTAAATGGCCACCATGGTCACCCCCATCTGGAAAATTTTTCCCCCTACCATATACTAATGTGCCACAAACAGGAAGTTGATATAACCAACAATTCCCTTTTTATTTAGGTGCATCCATATAAATGGCCCACCCTGTAGTGTCTTGCAGTTCCATACCTCACATCTTCAGGCCACAGGCCAGCAGCTTATTCACCAGTCACTGTAGGGTACTATCAAAGCACCTGTTTGCAGTAACAGTCCAACACACATCGAGTGAATTCAACAAACATTACTATTTACACACAGACTAGAAGTCTCAAACATTAAAACTTAACAAAATACATAGTATACACACAAAACTAACAAAAAGATGGCTAGGTGAAAGACTACAAAAAAAAAAATAAAAGTCCCAAAAGTCTATGCCATGTAAGGGATGGGTCAGTTTGTCACAGACTTACTGACATGCCTTTACAAAGGTCCACTGGCCATCATAAGCTGCATTTTAATCCATGCCCTGGATGATGGCTGCTGTTTAGGATGGTAGTTTGCTGCTGAACGGTCTTAGGGGGTTTCCAGGGCTACTCCTCTTGGCGCATTCTCTGACACCAACTGCACCCCGGCACACTCCATCATTAGCACAGCCAACCCCCCTCGAGGACAGACAGGACTGCGACCATCTTTGGGAACATGTCCATGTCCTGTGGCTTTGGGTGCATCTAAATGGACAACCAAGAGACTCTGGCCGCACCCGATAGCAACTTCTCTCTAAGTCGGCCTCCTCCTGACACTTTTGGAATTGGGCCACGGTGCCAACACAGAATACACCAACTGCAAACCACCCCTTCATGCCCTGTATCTGCATAAATATGACCTCATCCCTAACACAGATTATATGTAGTCTTTGGGGAAGATGGTCACGCTGCAGGGTGGTGCAGTTGATGTAGCACCTATGTTTGGGGAATGGGATCCAGGAGCTGAGGCTGCGACACTGACTGCAGCTAGAATGTAGACAGACATACTGCCAGATCATCTGCAGTCTCACATTTGCTGCTCCCTGGCCTGGATGCTGTATGGTAGAAGTCACCAGATTGCTGGAACTTGCTCTTGTCTGCAGCTTGCATAGGGGCCCAGGACTGGATCCACACCTCATTACAAATTATGCCCAAATCAGGTAGTGCATTGGAGCTCCAGGTGACATAGGTGTTGATCTTCTCTCTATGATGCCACTCTGCATCCGGTTCAGTTGACCCCCCTTCTGACCCCAGTGTGCTTAGGTTATATCTTCTGATTCGAGGTCAGCCATGCCCTGCAGGAGATCCATGAAGAAAGGACTGAAGTGTGGGATTGACACAGAGTACCTGCGTGCCTATGGGAGTGGAGCCACAGCAGAGCTACTGTAAGTGCCACTTGGAATGCAGTGGAGAGCTATATGCCTATAGGAGCGTAGAGAAAAGCTACGCGCCTATGGGAGTGCACAGGTAAGATGGCAGGAGACGCTGTTAAAGTTCCACTACTTTGGAGATGTTTTGTTGGCTTCCACTAAGGCTATGTTCACACATAATTCCTGCGTACTCATGCATTTTTTGCACTTGCGTAAATGCAATGAAACGCAATGCTGGAAATGCATTCCAGCAAAAGCTTTTGCTGAAATGCATTCACACGCTGCATATTCCGGCGTCTTTTTGCGGACTCACTTTCACTGCAATGCGCATCCGCAAAAAGAATGACCATGTCAATTCTTTGCGCCTTTTTGGCGCGCTTTTCCCATAGGCCACATTATAAAATGGGCTCGGGAAAAGCGCGCCGGAAAAAGTGTGGCGTGTGAATGCAGTGGATCTTTTTTGCGCAAAATGCGTGCAAAAAGAGCCACTGCACAAATACGCAGGAATTATGCAATGTATGAACGTAGCCTAAGGGGCCCTGCCTCAAATCTGACTCGAGCAATCAGTACTGGTATTGAATGTTTGCACACTATTGTTGACTAATGTCTAGCTGCTAATTAACACCCACAGGTCAGGCCTCAATGTACATGAACTGGGTTGAACTGGGTTGCGGATACTTACTTGCAGTCATTATTGAAGCGTGACATGTTACTATGAAACATAATGATGAATATAAACAATTTAATTCAGGTCAACATTCAGCACCAATTAATCTGAAATTCTGAATTAGACTACTGGTCACTGCAGGAATGCCAGAAAGTCAACAGAAATACGCATTATACATGAAATGTGAGCCCCAAAGGGAACAGTGTTGCAAATTGATGTAAAGCGCTATATAAATGAATACATATTAATAGTATTATTAATAGTATTATGATTATTATGACATTAAATTGTGATTGCACATTTTTAAGAAGCAATAGCCATACTATGGGGTTTCATTAGTGTGAACAGAGCAATAAAATCGGAGATGTAAAGCATATAATGGCCATATTCTATTTTTTCATATATTGATTTAAATAAGTATACAACAGATGGTCTTGCATGCTGGTAACCATCTGCAATAATAAAGGTTTGCTCACAAAAAAAAAAAAAAAATCCCCAAAAATTCCCTTAAAAATATAAAGCTCTCTTACACTGATGTTTTAAAGACATTGTAAGATTACCTGACCCCCCCCCAGCTGCAAACACATCTAGCTCTGTTTCCAAAATTCAGCTTCTGCAGGTGTACAGACACCTGTAAACTCCAGGAAGCTTTAAAAAATTCCCAAAAGGTCTACAGCTTAATACAAGCCAGTAGACATGATAGCTGGGGACACTACTAACCATAGGTTAGGTGTTGTCCCTGGCCAGCAGGTCTTCCGGCGAGCGTTTTGGCCCAAACAGGTAAAGTTTTTGGGCCATTTTTAATTCTGAATTTTAGTTGAACAAATTTTAAGTTTGTCGTAAATTGGTGGAAGTGCATGCATTCAAGGTGTCAAATCAAATCGGCTGAGTTCTTGCCGAATTTGAAATTGGCGAACATGTTCGAGTAAAGTTTGCTCATCACTAATCAGAAACAAATTTTCACTGAAGAGAGCAGAGTACATGCGGACAATACCACCAAAATTAACTGCACTGCGAGTCTTTATTATGAAGTCTGTTCTCCTGTGTCTCACTGGACACCACTGAAAAGTAAATTTCTGGTTGCAAATTAATTCATAGCCCAACTTCAATAAAGGATCTGGAAAACTAACAGTAAACAGTGTTAGTCATTTCCAATGTTGTGACTGACAAGATCACGAAAGGCTGAAATTGTTTTCTTGTTGTGCAGGCGGTAATAGCATGAAGGCTTAAATTAAAGTTGTTATTGCTTTTTATAGACAGTTACTGTGTGCGCCAAGTACTAAAGCTGTTGTGTTTGCAGTCAATTTTGAGTTTTTAACCCATCAACTAATGAAGCAATACCAGATAAACCACTTCTTTGGTTTGAAAAGTATTCTAAATAAAATCAATAATATAGTGTGCCGTAAGATAATACATCTTTATGTCCATAAATGTGTAACTATTAATGCTCTTCATTTCTTCCACATATGCCAAATCTACAGCAGGTAACCACTGTATGAAAACAAATTCTTTTTTAGTTAAAAGTCCCTTGATGATGCATGAACATTCAAAGATTATTTAGAAGGAAACCCGCTCTTCGTAGCCTCTGTTTACACTCTGTGCACTATTGTCAGGCAATTTGTATTTTTGATGATTAAGTTTATGACTGAACTACAGTGCTGTCAATCAATTCAAAAGGTCAATAAACCTAAATATTTAAGAAAGTAAAACTGAGGGTCTGTCTTCTTAGGAGACTATACAGAATTACTGTGCAACTAAATGAAAAACAAAAGTTTCCCATTTCTAGGGGAGTAACTACAACAGGTGCAGGGGTTGCAATTGCACTCGGGCTCTGGAGCACAGAGGACCCAAACAGACCCTCTGGTTTAAAGAAAAAGACTAATGCTACTAAAGATTTGAAATTGGGGGCCCCGTTGGAGCTTTTGCAGCCCATGAACTTCAAGTTACGCCCCTGCACATTTCAATAGGTTTGTTTTTTCATCTGGTATAGTGAGATTATTAACTACAGAACTCAAAATGTATAAAATTGCATTTCTGACATATAAAAAATATCAGTGACCAATATAGGCACCCTATTTTTCAATAATGGTCATAAGTCAGTTTCGTAATCTATTAACAATCAACTTTTTGGCAAGCAGCAACCACAACCTCCCAGACACTGTTCAGAGAAGTGGACTGTTTTATGTCACTGTAAAATCTCCTGTTTGAATGGCTAATCCAAGAAATGTAATATAAATAAATAATTAAAGTACATTTAAATATTACAAAGTACCTTTATTTATCAAAAAGTTCATCTTTAGTTAGGCTGGTTTCACAATAGAGTTTGGTACTGATCAGGATAAGAAAAGATGCGCAGACGAATGTGCAGACGGATGCAAACGCAAGCTAGTGCAGTACTTTTGATCCTGATCCATATCACAGTGAATCTGTGGTTGAAAGCTTGACTAACTCAGAGAAATTGATGAGAGCGCAAGAGAGACAGATTTTCCCCGTCCGTCTACTCCTGCTGCCATCCGAAGTGCAATCCGCTTCAATTCACATCTATGTATTGCGTCGCCGCATCAGAATGCATGCATTCAAATCATCAGCCCATCATCAGCCCATAGTAGTACCCAGGGCTTTTTTTGTACCGGTACGGGCCGGTACACCGTACCGGAAAATCCGGGAAAACCCGATGCGATCCGGAACGGCGTACCGGAAAATCTGCTGCCTGCCGCAACCGCCCCCCCATCTGTGCAGCCCTGTAATTTCGGCCTCTCCTCTGTGGGAGAAATACACCCGCGCCATGGAGCAAGCAGCAGCAGGACCTGGCTGCTGTGTGTCTCCACCGTGGGCGTGGCCGGCAGCGCACTTCCGGCCAGCGAACACCGCTGATGGCAGCGGTGCGGTTTCTGCCGGCCAGGGCAAGGACCAGCACTGTCTGCCGGCCGAGTGAGGAGTCAGAGAGCGGACCCTGGAGGAGCGGGCGGGAGCCGGCGGCATGGTGAACAGACGGCAGAGGAGATGAAGAGAGGACAGCAGAAGGTGCAGTGTGCTGTGCAGCCAGGTTGTGTGTGCAATGTGTATGCAGTGTGTGTGGCTTTGTGTGCAGTGTGTGTGCAATGTGTGTGGCTTTGTGTGTGAGTGTGTGGCTTTGTGTGCAATGTGTGTGGCTGTGTGTGCAGAGACATAGCAGCTGGAAGGATCACAGTGAGTGTAAAATAAATGTAATGTAAATAAAGATAAAGTTGGCTGCACTGTGCTTGTGATGGGGGCCTCCAGCCTCCGTCCTCCTGCCCTCACCCCTCCAGCCTCCGTCCTCCTGCCCTCACCCCTCCAGCCTCCGTCCTCCTGCCCTCACCCCTCCAGCCTCCGTCCTCCTGCCCTCACCCCTCCAGCCTCTGTCCTCCTGCCCTCACCCCACCAACCTGCGTCCTCCTGCCCTCACCACTCCAGTCTCTGTCCTCCTGCCCTCACCCCTCCAGCCTCCTTTCCTCCTGCGCTCACCCCCCCAGCATTCATCCTGGTCTAACCGCCTGCCCACAATATACTGTGCTGCTAACCACTGAGCCATCATACTTTGCTAACCACAGAGACATCGCGCAGTGCTAACTACTGAGCCACCGTACAGTGCTAACCACTGAGCCACCGTACTGTGAGTGTATGCCCCTGTGAGTGTATGCCTGCCCCCTGAAAATAAGACCGGGTGCAACGTTCGAAGAAAATATATTAATATATTAAATATATTAATCTCGCCCCGCCCCCATGCCTCTGGATAACTTGTAGTTTTAGGGATTCCCCAGGCTTCAGTTCTTGAATATTAAAGCACTGGATGAAAATGTTTTTTTTGTGACTTCGTGTTTATTTCAGTTCTTCTCAAATATTTGACAGTTAACATATTTTTTAAGATATTTTTTGCGATCCTGTTGACTATTAACAGCAACATTCTTGATGATTCTGTGACCACGTTCTAATATCTTAGAAGCTTCTAGAGTGTTGCATTCTAATGTAAAAATTGTAACAATTTTTAACTTTGCAGTCAGTTATATATCTCTTTTGACCTATTTTGCCTAAGGAAAACAAGCTGTGTCATAATGCTGCAGACCTTGATAAAGGGTGTTGATATCCTTTGGCAAAACCCCCTTCATTACACAAATGCACATCACCTGATCTTCATCCAATAAGCATTCAAGGCCATTCAGCTTGAAGTTAAAAAATATTCATAAAATGATAAGGTCAAAATACTCAATTGCTAATCATTGTGTATACAGTGTAGATAATTAATAAGGGTCCTGAATGTGATGACTCATCTCTATGTAGAAAGAGTTCACTACCCTGTCAATGTGAGCATGAGTTTTCTATTTCTACCTATTAAATCCTAGCCCATCATCATCTAGTGGAGGGGGGTATGCCACCTATGGCATGTGTGTTTATTTGCCTTGCACTAAGTAGTTTGTCAAAATTCTGCAAAATCAGTTAAGCCAACAAACACGGATGTTTAGCTCTTGCAGATGAAGTAGGTTGGTGGAAGGAGGAGTATTGCAGAGTGAGGTGATCTGTGCCAATCTAATTAGCATTTGCCTTACATGTCCGGGTATTTTCGTATTGAGATATAGTAAGGTATCAGATATTAGAGGCAATTTTAGAATAATTTCCTACATTTTCAGTGTTTACAATAGTATAAAAACAACTTTATTGTATAAATTTAAAAAGATCCAAAAAACAAACAATTGGGTACAAATGAAAGATGAGGGAGGAAAGGGTAGGGGGTTTGTTCGTGCTCACCAAATTCCAACGGACCGGATGGTGCCAGAAGGAGACGTCCCGTACGTCCAAGAAGATTATATGAAGTAATGGATCCGGCACCGGACACTTCTCCAATATTCAAAATTTATTCAGTAATTCATAAGATCATAAAATCAGCGACCTAGGGAGCGCAGTCCCGCTGGACGCGTTTCGTACACAATACTTCATCAGCAGCTTAAAACCAAATGAACAACAATTCACATATATACCATGTGAAGCCCCCCCCCAATTACTGATTGATAATTAGTATTCAGCTGGTAGGCTGGAGAAGCCTATATCAACTACTTACAGGAAAAGCCAGACCAAATCTATGACTTCTAACATCATGTAAATACATGAATCGTGACAAAAACACTGTGTGCCAACATACCTACAATAAAATTACATGTTTTTATATATATATACATGCTTCGTATGTCACACTCAACGAGAAACTGGGTTCAATGAAAATAAGAGCAATCCGTACGGTAGTTTAGTCCCATAGGGACCCCTATTCCTGGGTTCACAATCCAAAGAAATGTATATGTTTTTATATGTACATGGTTCGCATGTCACACTCAACGAGAAACTGAGTTCAATAGAAATAAGAGCAGTTCGTACGGTAGTTTAGTGCCATAGGGACCCTTATTTCTAGGTTCACAATCCAAAGAAATGTATATGTTTTTATATATGTACATGGTTCGCATGTCACACTCAACGAGAAACTGAGTTCAATAGAAATAAGAGCAATCCGTACGGTAGTTTAGTCCCATAGGGACCCTTATTTCTAGGTTCACTATCCAAAGAAATGTATATGTTTTTATATATGTACATGGTTCGCATGTCACACTCAACGAGAAACTGAGTTCAATAGAAATGCTATTTCTATTGAACTCAGGTTCTCGTTGAGTGTGACATGCGAACCATGTACATATAAAAACATATACATTTCTTTGGATAGTAGGGTCCCTATGGCACTAAACTACCGTACGAACTGCTCTTATTTCTATTGAACTCAGTTTCTCGTTGAGTGTGACATGCGAACCATGTACATATAAAAACATATACATTTCTTTGGATTGTGAACCCAGGAATAGGGGTCCCTATGGGACTAAACTACCGTACGGATTGCTCTTATTTTCATTGAACCCAGTTTCTCGTTGAGTGTGACATACGAAGCATGTATATATATATAAAAACATGTAATTTTATTGTAGGTATGTTGGCACACAGTGTTTTTGTCACGATTCATGTATTTACATGATGTTAGAAGTCATAGATTTGGTCTGGCTTTTCCTGTAAGTAGTTGATATAGGCTTCTCCAGCCTACCAGCTGAATACTAATTATCAATCAGTAATTGGGGGGGGGGGCTTCACATGGTATATATGTGAATTGTTGTTCATTTGGTTTTAAGCTGCTGATGAAGTACTGTGTACGAAACGCGTCCAGCGGGACTGCGCTCCCTAGGTCGCTGATTTTATGATCTTATGAATTACTGAATAAATTTTGAATATTGGAGAAGTGTCCGGTGCCGGATCCATTACTTCACAAATGAAAGATCACAAACTCAAAGTAACAACAACTTAACAAATAGGGGTCTATATCACCCTATTATCAACATGGCCTATCAATGGAGGTTTAATACCTTAGGTTTCTGGGTGCCCCTATACTTCAGAGGCTTTTCCTAAGGGTGCCTCTAGGCTAGGATATATATGTAAGGAGAACCTCTAGGTGAGTCAACTTAACTCAATTGCAAGGTCTCAACAGTAGATGGTTGTTGCTTTCAGAAGTAGTGGCTTTCAGAAGTGGATAAAATTTCTCCAGGGACATGACGAGTTTCTCCCCTACAATTTAGAAGGGGTTCATCAGAAACAGAGAGAAGTGCTGTTCGCCTTTGATTCTCCTTACATATATATCCTAGCCTAGGGGCACCCTTAGGGAAACCCACCGAGGTATGGGGGCACCCAGAAATCTAAGGTGTTAAACATCCATTGATAAGCAGGGTTGATAATAAATAATAATAATAATACATCTTTATTTATATAGCGCCAACATAATCCGCAGCGCTTTACAATACAGTGGTTAGAGTACAGAAAATATAATACAGTAATTACAGTAGAGAATAAATACAGTACAATAATTGGATACAAAACAATAGGCATAGAATCAATGTAAAAAATACAATACAATAAATAAAGCAAGAAATGAAGGGGACCCTGCTCAAAAGAGCTTACAATCTACAACGGGATAGGGGTTGCCAAGGTACAGGGGCTTATTGCACTAATTGTCCAGGCATCTTGAGGAAATGGGGGATAGAAATAAGCTTACATGAATGGTCATCAAACAATCTGTGCAGACCTTTTTGGTTTGGTGGAGTTTGAAGAAGAGTAATGTCAAGAGAGATAGCTCATTCATTATCTACAGTGCAAAGGACTTCTATTAGGGAGTATGATAGGCTTCCTTAAAAAGATGTGTTTAGGGATCGTCTGAAGCCATGCAAGTTGTGGATATTCCTGATTTGTTGGGGTAGAGCATTCCAGAGGATTGGTGCAGCTCGGGAGAAGTCTTGGTGCCGAGAGTGGGAGGATCGGTTGATAATAGGGTGATATAGACCCCTATTGGTTAAGTTGCTGTGATTTTGAGTTTGTGATCTTTCATTTGTACCCGTTTGTTTGTCTTTTTGGATCCTATTAAATGTATACAATAAAGTTATTTGGATCCTATTAAATTTATACAATAAAGTTGTATTTATACTATTCTACACACTGAAAGCTTGGGTATTACTCTAAAATTGCCTCTTATCTGTCCAGGGACAATACTGAGCCCTCTCAAGTCCTCACTTACACACAGACACACACTTTGGAGGAGTTTGCTCATTCTACAGGGTGGGTCATTGATATGGATACACCTAAATAAAATGGGAATGGCTGGTGATAGCAACTTCCTGTTTGTGGCACATTAGTATATGGGAGGGGGAAAACATTTCCAGATAGGAGGTGACCATGGCAGCTATTTTGAAGTTGGCCATTTTGGATCCAACTTTATTTTTTTCAATGGGAAGAGGGTCATGTGACACATCAAACCTACTGAGAATTTCCTAAGAAAAACAATGGTGTGCTTGGTTTTAAAGTACCGTATATACTCGCGTATAAAGCTGCTTTCACACTGCAGTTTTTTCACTGATCAGTGTCCATCAGATTTGTGTGCCAAAACCAGGAGTGTCTCCAAAACTCAGAACAGGTTGTCAATCTTTCAATTATAGTTTTTCTCTGCAAGTTCCTCTCCTGGTTCCTCTCTGGGTTTTGGCACACAAATCTGATGGACACTGATCAGTGAAAAAACTGCAGTATGAAAGCAGCCTAAGCCGAGTTTTTCAGCCCAAAAATTGGGCTGAAAAGTCTCCCCTCGGCTTATACGCGAGTATATACGGGACCCCCTCACTGTTTGGCGCCCCCACCTCAGGATGCCCCCCCCCCCGCATGCAGCGCTGCGCTCATACATTACCAGCCTATCAGCTGTCATCCTCCGGTGGCGGATCGCGGCTCCCGGCTCCGGCTTCCATCTTCATCTGTGTCTTCCTGCATGTCACATGACCGGCCAGCGTCGCGATGACGCCATCGCGATGAGCCCCGGCCACAAAGCAGGAAGACACAGATGAAGATGGAAGCCAGAGCCGGGAGCCGCGATCCGCCACCGGAGGATGACAGCTGATAGGCTGGTAATGTATGAGCGCAGCGCTGCATGCGGGGGTGGGAAGGCATCCTGAGGTGGGGGCGCCAAACAGTGAGGGGGGCCAGTGTACTACCCCTGGGTCTGCTGTGTACTACCCCTGGGGCTGCTGTGTACTACCCCTGGGGCTGCTGTGTACTACCCCTGGGGCTGCTGTGTATACCCCTGGGGCTGCTGTGTATACCCCTGGGGCTGCTGTGTACACCCCTGGGGCTGCTGTGTACACCCCTGGGGCTGCTGTGTACACCCCTGGGGCTGCTGTGTATACCCCTGGGGCTGCTGTGTATACCCCTGGGACTGCTGTGTATACCCCTGGGGCTGCTGTGTACACCCCTGGGGCCGCTGTGTACACCCCTGGGGCCGCTGTGTATACCCCTGGGGCTGCTGTATATACGTCTGGGGCTGCTGTGTACTACCTAAGGGCTGCTGTATACCACTGGGGCTGATGTAAATACTGCTGGGGCATGCATACCACTGGGGAGGCTGCTGTATACTACCACTGGGGGGGCCTATATACCACACTGCTGGGGGCTGTATACCTGTGCTGGGGTCCACCCTCGGCTTATACACGAGTCAATAGGTTTTCCCAGGTTTTGGGGGCAAAAGTAGGGGGGTCGGCTTATACACGGGTCGGCTTATACACGAGTATATGCGGTAACTTTATTCTTTTATTAGTTATTTACAAGTTTATGACCACTTATAAATTGTGTTCAAAGTGATGCCCGTTGTGTTGAATTGTCAATGCAACCCTCTTTATTATTATTATTATTATTTATTTATATAGCGCCATTATATTCCATGTCGCTTTACATGCTAAAAGGGGCAGACTAGGACAAGTAACATAGTAACAATACAAGTAACAATAAATGTGGACCATTCAGTCGTACAGATGCAAGAGGGGAGAAATCCTGTCTGCGAGGGCTCACAGTCTACGAGGGGCGGGTGGGGATACAGTGGGAGGGGGAAGTTCCAGTCGTGAGGTGGTGTGGTGGACCGGGCCTCATTGCAAGTGGTAGGCTTGGCGGAAGATGTGGGTCTTCAGGCTTCTTTTGAAGGTTCTCAGGGTAGGAGAATGTCTGATGTGTTGGGGCAGTGAGTTCCAGAGTATGGGTGAAGCACGTGAGAAATCCTGCATGCGGTTGTGCGAAGAGGAGATGAGGGGGTCTAAGGTTGGTCAGGTTGCAAGGGTGGGTGATGGTGAGGTTATGAGAGTTGGTGATGGGACGTGGGGGTGGGGTGTAGGTAACTGTGGGGATGTGGCGGGGGTCCGGGATTAGGTGAAGTGTCGCCAGAGAGTAGAAGGAGCAGGTGGAGGGTTAGCAGGTGGGAGCAAAAGAGTTTATGTGGTGGGCATGCCTGATTGGAGATGGAGGATTGAAAGTGAAGGAATACTTCTCCCACTCTTGACACACTGATAGCAACACTGCAGAAGTAATGCCAACACAGGTGCAAGTCTCACAAGATTTGTGAAGTCTCGCGAGACTTCGGCACTAGCTTCATTTGAGCACGGTGACCCGCTCCAGCGGCGCCACTGCACAGGCGTGAGTGTGGCTGTAACTAACTGCGCAGGCAACAGGAGGGGCGGGTATTTTAAAAATGCAGGGCGGGTTTTGCAGCCCAGAGGGGCGGCGAGGACTTTATACATCAATACCACAAAGCAGCCTCCCAGACTTAATAGCATGCAGGATGGTAGAGAATAAAACTTCTTTTCTCAGGTATGAGTGGCACATCTGGGCACATACAGGGGTTACTAGAACCCCATTTACATCATGTTTAAGCTGGTGGCACAGTTTAAAATTCCCAAACGGGGTGACAGGTTCGTTTTAAAGCAAATCTGTCCATAGGTTTTCGCAACCACATCTGAAAGCAATGTAATGTAGCCATGTAGATTCTGAATCAAATGAGGTATCACATAGATTATTGACTTCAGCTGTTCTTACACAATTAAACAATATCTTTTCACAGTGAATGCACAATGACAGCAAAGGACATGTTGGACTGCCCTGTCTATTACTTTCTAGTCCTACAAAGTGAACAATTGCACACACCCTGATAAGAGAAGCACAGTTGCTTTTTTAACTCTTCCATCATGCTGTCCTTAGCTTACATAGAAAACATGCCGACAAATTCCCTTTAAAAAATAACTGAAAAAAAAAATACACTGAAAAATCATGAACAAGTGCACTGCCCTACCAAAATGTGTATAGTTAAAAGGATTCAATTACAAACTTTTTTTCATATACAATGACTTGAAAAAATATTTATACTCTGTGCCCTAACTTTACAAGAACCAAAAAACAAACATTTACCATACCGTCAGAATTTTTAGATTTGATATATTTCCCCAGATAAGCCCATACGCAAATAAGTAACATTGTAAAGACTGTTCGTAGTCTAAACTATATTTCTTTCTACAAGAATATATAGTATGTGCATATGAGCCAAATCTGATCCTTTCACATTTTATGTTTAAACCGCTACCATAGGGCGCCTATAGTAAATCTGCTGACTGACACATTTAATTACATATTCTTTCAAGTAATTTAGTAAGTGCTGGGGCACTGCTTACAGTGTCAAATTATAGTTTATATAAGCAATTTAGAAAAGAAGAAATTCAATTTTGAAAAGCTTTCCATGACAATCCAGAACACTTGCAAGGAACAATTTCAAACAATAACATAAAACTTTCATATTCTTATCACTTAGTCTAAATTCTACTTGAAGATTGGCTCATGCTACAAAGTGATTTATTTGATATGTAACTTCTGAAAATAACAGTAGCTTGAATTTGATAAACATTAGATGGAAAATGACATTAACGTCCTCTAACCCATATAAAATAGATAGTTCTTCTTATTTATCTTGACAATGGCTTCTAATTCCTTGCAGTAAATCACAAAAGCAAATGCCATGACCTACTAGACTAGAAATGCAGGACTCAAAACTGGGAACCTCAGTAATGACTTATGGCTGTAATACATGCCAGTTGTTTACTTTGTCAGCATTTAAAACGATTAATATACAGTGTAAATATCTGTAAAAATCCTATTTTCATGGTATACATAGGTATACAAAGATCTTGTTTAACCCTTTCGCACTCAGCCTATTTGCACCTTTCTGACTAGGCCAAATGTTACAATTCTGACCAGTGTCACTTTATGTGGTCATAACTCTGCAATGCCTCAACATATCCCAGTGATTCTGAGATAGCCTTTTTGTGACCCATTGTACTTGATGTTAGTGGTAATTTTGGTCAATATGATTTGTGTTTAATTATGTTACAATTTTGCAATATTCAAACTTTGAATTTTTGTGCCCTTAAACCAGTTATATCACACAAAGTCATTATTAAATAACATTTGTAACATCTACTTTTCATCAGCTCATGTTTGAAACTTTTTTGTAACGACGTTCGAAGAAGGGTTAAAAATTAATCAGAAAAATATTGGAATCTGAGAGCTCTAAGTGGTTGATACCTTTTAATGGTTAATTGAAAAGATGGTAAGATTAGCAAGCTTTCGGGGCACTATGGCAACTTCGTCAGGCTGATAATGACACAAATTCTGAAGACACATACATATATACATAAGCAGGGTTAGATGCTGTAGTAAATACAACAGATGACGTAAAAGCAGAGTCAGGCTAGAGAGGGGGAGAGGAGCTGGGAAAGTAAAGTCAAAATTTTAAGACAAGAGGAACCGATTGTATTATTGTTCAATGATTAGTGGCCTGTGGAGACCTGAAGATTTCCCAGTGAGTAGTAGAAAGCCATAAATCGGAGACAGTTCACATAAGAAGAGTCAAAAGTTCATTGTACTCTCACTTGAGTCTGTTGGAAGATGTGATATCCCCAAATGTCTTGTAGTCCTGATCTGTCCCAGGAATCTTTATATTGTCCGTTGTCATTACAGATGGACAGGTTTTGCACCTGTTCTGGTTGCAGGGAAAGATTCCTGTAGCTGTTGGAGAGGACAGGGCTCTTCTGACAATGATGTTTTTTAGAGTCAGAGGTTGTCTAAAACACAACAGTGGGGGATCCGGAAATATTGATTTTAGTATCTTTTTGTAGGAGTGGTTGCAGTTTCCGTGCAGCTCCTCTTTGCACATCCAGACTTGGATTGTAGGTGACTACAAGAAGAACTCTATTTTTTCTTCTCTAGTTTTGTAATGTAAGAGATGATTTATTGATATTCTGGTGGCTCTTGTAATCTGGTTCTCGATTGCTCTTGGATGTAACCCTGGTTCAAAAAGGTCTTTCTGAGGTCCTCAAGGTGATTGTCTCTATATGTAGGGTTGGAACATATCCTATTTTATCTGATGGCCTGGCTATACACAATAGAGTTTTTTATGTGTTTTGGATGAAAACTGTCCCATCGGAGATATGTTGGACGGTCAATTGGCTTCCGATACAGGGATGTCTCTATTTCATTGTTCTGTAGCTTAATGATGGTGTCCATAAAGCTGATTTCAGTGCAGTAGTAGTTGAGTGTTAAGTTGATAGTGGGATGAAACTGATTAAAGTGTTCATGGAATGTCTTCCGCTGTTGCTCAGACTCTGTCCAGATGATTAAAATGTCATCGATATAACGGTGAAGAGGATAAAAAGTCACCTTCAAGCTTGGCCATGAGAAGATTTGCATATTGTGGTGCCATTTTGCTTCCCATTGTTGTTTCAGTTTCCTGTAAATATATGTTGTCGTCAAATGTAAAGTAGTTGTGCGTGAGGATACATTTTGTAAGCTTCACCACAGAGTCATCATTCCCTGTGTTTTCCAGGAAAGTTTTGCAGGCATTTAATCCATTCTGATGTGGGATGTTGCTGTACAGAGATTCCACATCCATGGTGGCGAGAATGGTTCCTTCTGGTAGGGGACCTATTGCTGACAGTTTATTCAAGTAGGTCAGTTGTGTCCTGAATGTAGCTGGGTGTCTCTTTTACCAGGGGTTTGAGAACACCCTCTACCCACCCAGAAATTTGTTTGGTGAGGGTGCCCACACATGAAGTGATTGGTCTTCCTGGATTTCCTGATTTGTGAATTTGGGAACCATGTAGAATATGCTTCTCTTGGACTTACTGGTATTAGGTCATCAGCTCTTAAGGATATGTCAGGTAGACAAGAAACCAGCCTGCTAATTCCTTGTGATAGTCCTGTGTAGGGTCAGACTCCAATTTTTTGTAGTAGTGTGTGTCCGTCAGTTGTCTTTTTGTTCCTTCAGGTAGTCAGAATTGTTCATCATTACTATTGCACCACCCTTGTCTGAAGGTTTAATCATTATTTCTTTGTTGGTTTTCATAGACTGTATGGCTCTTCTCTCTTGGGCATTGACGTTGGATGGTTTACTCTTGTGTGTATCTCAAATAGTGGATTTTACCAAATGTCTGAAAGTGTCTATATATTTTTCCAAATGGGAGTTATGATAAGATTAGGTCAGTCTGGACACCTGAATCTAGGTTTTCAGGATCCCTCTTCCTTCGGCCCAGTTGGGTTCGGTGTCCTCTTTGTTGCTGTAAAATTCCTTTAGGTGTAGTCTCCTGAAGTAATCCTCCATGTCACTGCACAGTTCAATTTTATCCAGAGCTTTAATAGGATAAAATGAAAGTCCCATACAGAGCACAGCAAGTTCCACTTTGCTGGGTTTGTAATGCGAAAGGTTGATGACACAATTACCGTATATACTCGTGTATAAGCCGACCCTGTGTATAAGCCGACCCCCCTACTTTTGCCCCCAAAACCTGGGAAAATCTATTGACTCGCGTATAAGCCGAGGGTGGACCCCAGCACAGGTATACAGCCCCCAGCAGTGGTATACAGGCCCCAGCAGTATGATATACAGCAGCCCCCAGTGGTATATACAGCAGCCCCAGTGGTATTGCAGCCCCTATATACAGCAGCCCCAGTGGTATTGCAGCCCCAGTGGTGTATACAGCAGCCCCTATATACAGCAGCCCCAGTGGTATTGCAGCCCCTATATACAGCAGCCCCAGTGGTATTGCAGCCCCAGTGGTATTGCAGCCCCTATATACAGCAGCCCCAGTGGTATTGCAGCCCCAGTGGTGTATGCAGCAGCCCCTATATACAGCAGCCCCAGTGGTATTGCAGCCCCAGTGGTATTGCAGCCCCTATATACAGCAGCCCCAGTGGTATTGCAGCCCCAGTGGTGTATACAGCAGCCCCTATATACAGCAGCCCCAGTGGTATTGCAGCCCCAGTGGTATTGCAGCCCCTATATACAGCAGCCCCAGTGGTATTGCAGCCCCAGTGGTATTGCAGCCCCTATATACAGCAGCCCAGTGGTATTGCAGCCCCAGTGGTATTGCAGCCCCTATATACAGCAGCCCCAGTGGTATTGCAGCCCCAGTGGTGTATGCAGCAGCCCCTATATACAGCAGCCCCAGTGGTATTGCAGCCCCAGTGGTATTGCAGCCCCTATATACAGCAGCCCCAGTGGTATTGCAGCCCCAGTGGTGTATACAGCAGCCCCTATATACAGCAGCCCCAGTGGTATTGCAGCCCCAGTGGTATTGCAGCCCCTATATACAGCAGCCCCAGTGGTATTGCAGCCCCAGTGGTATTGCAGCCCCTATATACAGCAGCCCCAGTGGTATTGCAGCCCCAGTGGTATTGTAGCCCCTATATACAGCAGCCCCAGTGGTATTGCAGCCCCAGTGGTGTATACAGCCCCAGTGGCAGTATATTGCAGCCCCAGCGGTAGTATACAGCAGCCCCCGTAATCCAGGGCCCCCCCAGCCTGACTCCGGTCACCTGTAAAGGAAACTATACTTATCACAGTGCCGCTGTCTGTCCGCGCCCGCTCGCACCCGCTCGCAGCTGCCGTACGCGATCCTCCATCTTCATGCCTCTTCTTCCTGTTTCCTGTGCTCGTCGCAGGGAATGACGTCATTGCCTGCGACGAGCACAGAAACAGGAAGAAGACGCATGAAGATGGAGGATCGCGTACGGCAGCTGCGAGCGGGTGCGAGCGGGCGCGGACAGCGGCACTGTGATAAGTATAGTTTCCTTTACAGGTGACCGGAGCGAGGCTGGGGGGGCCCTGCATTACGGGGCTGCTGTATACCGATGTATACATCGGTATGTACCGATGTATACATCGGTATACAGCACTGACTCGCGTATAAGCCGAGGGGGGTACTTTTCAGCCCAATTTTTGGGCTGAAAAACTCGGCTTATACGCGAGTATATACGGTAGTTGCTTTTTGACAGGAGTAGTTGTCCAAGTTGTCAGGATTTGTCTTTGTTTTGTTTGTGCATCAATTCAGGACTCAATACAATTTATGTAATTTCTTTCCCTTGTTATGAATCAGACGAGTTTGTAATTTATATTAATGTTGTAATTTCTGCTCCATGGCTTCTGTTAGTGTGTTCCTCCGTGTTTCCAATTCCCCCTTGATGTTACTTTTGATGCTGTAGAAGACATGCAAAAAGTGGTTCCTTAGTCTCTCCGATGCCCTGTGACAAAGGTTTCAAGCATAATGAATGTTATAGGTATGCAGAAGTGGATTTGTAATCCAGAGTCCTTTAGGAATCAGATTCTCCTTTTTGCAATTGGATAGGAAAAATATGTCACTGTCCAATTATGCACTTTCTTCAGAAGTGTCTTTAAATCCATAAAGATTCGGTACATTCCGGTATCCTCCATTTTGATAAGGTAAAAAATATTTGTACTGTGTTAGCCAGTAGATAGAAAAATATTGGAATCTGAGAATCCTCAGTGGTTGATACCTTTTATTTTATTGTTATTATTATTATTATTATTATTTATTTATAGAGCACCATTGAACAGTGACAGACTGATACAGAGGGGAGAGAGGACCCTGCCCTTGTGGGCTTACATTCTACAGGGCAATGGGGAGAGAGACAGTAGGTTGGGTCTGCACTGGTGGTGGTGGAGCCCCAGATCTGATGGTGGTGGAGCGCCACGTCCAGTGGTGGTGGAGCACCAGGTCCATTAGTGGTCAGGTGGCATTGTGGTCATTGCAGGCTGTAGGCTGTTCTGAAGAGATGGGTTTTCAGGTTCTGCTTGAAGGTGCCGAGTGTGGAGGACATGCGGACGTTCTGGGTGCAGAATTCCAGAGAATAGGGGATGCTTGAGTGAAGTTCTGCAGGCGGTTACATGAGGAAAGTACAAGTGTGGAGGAAAGAAGGAGGTATTGAGAGGATCGAAGATTACGAGTTGGATGATATCGGTAGAATAGTTCAGAGATATATGGGGGCAGGCCCGGACTGATAGGTGGGAGGGACTTTTCCCTATGGGCCACCCACCATTGTGGTGTGTGGTCCGCCCACTCCTCTGGCCGCAGCCCTGCTTTAAATCATTGCCGCCAAGCGGCAACGGCATGCAGGGGCAGGGGCCACCATGGACGTGAAGGGGCACGGCTGTTTCCCTAAAGCAGTGACCCACTCACACCAATCAGGATGACAGGTGCAGATCCCAGGCCCTCCCACCTGAGCTGATCATGTGACCCCTGATGCCTTCCCTTCATATGACATCACGACAGGTCCTGTGTGTATCATATCTGTGTCTGCCTGAGTGTCTCTATCTGTGTGTATGTCTGTCTCTACACAACACTACACAGTATATACAGGTCCACATTACATGCTCTACTAGTGTGCCTATATACTGTACATATATATATATAGTGTAGACCAGTATATACAGTATAGTGCTGTGTATACAAGATATACACCAGCACTCTCAGATGTGCACAGAGCTCGCAGTGTGTAATGTGTATACTGCCCGCAGTCTGTAATGTGTACAGAGCCCACAGTGTGTAATGTGCAGAGCCCGCAGTGTGTAATGTGCATACAGCCTGCAGTGTGTAATGTGCACAGAGCTCGCATTCTGTAATGTGGACAGAGCTCGGTCTGTAATGTGCAGAGCCCACAGTGTGTAATGTTCACGGAGCCCGTAGTCTGTAATGCGCATGGAGCCTGCAGTGTGTAATGTGCACAGATCCCGCAATGTGCATGGAGCTCGCAGTGTGTAATGTGCACGGAGCCCGCAGTGTGTATTGTTCACGGAGCCCGCAGTGTGTAATGTTCACCTAGCCCACTGTCTTTAATGTGCACAGAGCCCGCAGTGTGTAATGTGCACAGAGCCAGCAGTGTGTAATGTGCACGGAGCCCGTCGTCTGTACTGTGCACAGATCCTGCAGTGTGTAATGTGCACGGAGCCTGCTGTCTGTACTGTGCACAGAGCCCGCAGTGTGTAATGTGCATGGAGCCCGCAGTCTGTAATGTGCACGGAGCCGCAGTCTGTAATGTGCAGAGAGCCAGCAGTCTGTAATGTGCACAGAGCCAGCAGTCTGTAATGTGCACGGAGCCCGCAGTGTGTAATGTGCACGGAGCCCGCAGTGTGTAATGTGCACGGAGCCCAAAGTGTTTAATGTGCACGGAGCCCGCAGTGTGTAATGTGCACGGAGCCCGCAGTGTGTAATGTGCACGGAGCCCACAGTGTGTAATGTGCACTGAGCCCGCGGTCTGTAATGTGCATACAGCTCACAGTGTGTAATGTGCACAGAAGCCGCAGTCTGTAATGTGCACAGAGCCCACAGTGTGTAATGTGCACGGAGCCCGCAGTGTGCAATGTGCACGGAGCCCGCAGTGTGCAATGTGCACGGAGCCCGCAGTGTGCAATGTGCATACAGCCTGCAGTGTGTAATGTGCACAGAGCTCGCATTCTGTAATGTGGACAGAGCTCGGTCTGTAATGTGCAGAGCCCACAGTGTGTAATGTTCACGGAGCCCGTAGTCTGTAATGCGCATGGAGCCTGCAGTGTGTAATGTGCACAGATCCCGCAATGTGCATGGAGCTCGCAGTGTGTAATGTGCACGGAGCCCGCAGTGTGTATTGTTCACGGAGCCCGCAGTGTGTAATGTTCACCTAGCCCACTGTCTTTAATGTGCACAGAGCCCGCAGTGTGTAATGTGCACAGAGCCAGCAGTGTGTAATGTGCACGGAGCCCGTCGTCTGTACTGTGCACAGATCCTGCAGTGTGTAATGTGCACGGAGCCTGCTGTCTGTACTGTGCACAGAGCCCGCAGTGTGTAATGTGCATGGAGCCCGCAGTCTGTAATGTGCACGGAGCCGCAGTCTGTAATGTGCAGAGAGCCAGCAGTCTGTAATGTGCACAGAGCCAGCAGTCTGTAATGTGCACGGAGCCCGCAGTGTGTAATGTGCACGGAGCCCGCAGTGTGTAATGTGCACGGAGCCCAAAGTGTTTAATGTGCACGGAGCCCGCAGTGTGTAATGTGCACGGAGCCCGCAGTGTGTAATGTGCACGGAGCCCACAGTGTGTAATGTGCACTGAGCCAGCGGTCTGTAATGTGCATACAGCTCACAGTGTGTAATGTGCACAGAAGCCGCAGTCTGTAATGTGCACAGAGCCCACAGTGTGTAATGTGCACGGAGCCCGCAGTGTGCAATGTGCACGGAGCCCGCAGTGTGCAATGTGCACGGAGCCCGCAGTGTGCAATGTGCACGGAGCCCACAGTGTGTAATGCACAGCATCAGAAAGTTTTCCTGCGGGCAGAGTTCGCTCTCTGTTCTTCCCAGTGCCTCCATGGATTCTGTTTCTCTCTGCGCCCAGCACTGGACTTTCTGCCACCACCTTTCATCTTACCCCATCTTTACGATCTGGCTGAGTCTTGGCTATCTATATACCACAGCCTCCTATCTATATAACACAGCTTCCTGGGTAAGGTGGGTATAATTCTTCTGTCTACTGAGCCTAATACTCAGTATCTGTATTATTGAGTATCTATACACAGCACAGTACCACTTCTCTTGTCCTGTATACTGGGTGTAATCCTCTGCATCTGTATTATTCTGTATATGTACACTGCACAGTACCACTTCTCCTGTCCTCTATACTGGGTGTAAGCCTTAGTGTCTGTATTATTCCAAAAAGAGTCCGTTCACTGGGCACTGCTAAGTTAGGAGAAGTGCTTATTTTTTCATATGGGTATATACGAGGTGGGGCATTGCTGGCCGCCTCTGGGTGCCCGCTATATATCACATCAATAATAGCATAAAAAGAAAAAAGATAGCGGCACTCACCGGGCGTGTTTCAAAGGTGCTTTATTTGGGTACTCTCATTCCAGGGTCCCACTCAGAAGGGAGGGGGTGCAGAGACAGCAGAGATGACGGATCTCCGTTTCGGGGCTCCTACCCCTTCCACGGACCTCAATGTCTCATTGAGACATTGAGGTCCGTGGAAGGGGTAGAAGCCCCGAAACGGAGATCCGTCATCTCCGCTGTCTCTGCACCCCCTCCCTTCTGAGTGGGACCCTGGAATGAGGGTACCCAAATAAAGCACCTTTGAAACACGCCCGGTGAGTGCCGCTCTCTTTTTTCTTTTTATGCTGTCTGTATTATTCCGTATATATACACAGCACAGTACCACTTTTCCTGTCCGGTATACAGAGTGTAATTCTCAGTATCTGTATTATTCTGTGTATATATACACTGCACAGTACCACTTCTCCTGCCCTGTATACTGGGTGTAATTCTCAGAAAAAAACAAAAGATGCCAGCACAGCCGGAAATTGCAAAAAAATATATAATGTGTATCTACACCTGACGTGAAAAAACCTGAAGACTGGAGGAGGCAGCTGTATGTGAACAGCTACCAAAAATAATGGAGTCAAATGCAGATGGCAACAGAGAATTTCCAGCGTGCACGGCGAGTGGTGGTTAGCCACTCAAACCAAACCAGAGAAAAACAAAAGATGCCAGCACAGCCGGAAATTGAAAAAAATATATGATGTGCATCTGCACCTGTTAATGCCATACTGCACAAAAATAGAGACATTTTGCAGGAGATTGCAGCATTGAATCTCCTGAGCCACTCCTCCAGCGTCAAGGAATGTCTCCGTTGGAGTAGTCCTAACTCTACGTATTTTTATATTTCTGATGTGTCCTGTAGACAGCATAATACAGTGTAAAGAGGACCATTTAAAGCAAACACTCACCCACACATGTCAGACATTGCTTCCCATGCTGCCAGGAGGTCCAGTGGATGAAGAGCAAGTGAGGCTCAGACACCTGCAGCCTGCACCACAGGTGTCTGAGCAATTTCACAGTTTAACCCCCACCAGCCCATCCTGTCCTTATGGGTAAAGCATGTCAAGTTTGGGTGAATGAAGCTGATGTGAAAAAACCTGAAAACTGGAGGAGGCAGCTGTATATGAACAGCTACCAAAAATAATGGAGTCAAATGCAGATGGCATCTTGTTTTTCTCTGGGTGTAATTCTCAGTATCTGTATTATTCTGTATATATACACTGCACAGTACCACTTCTCCTGTCCTGTATACAGTGTGTAATTCTCAGTATCTGTATATTTCTGTATATATACACTGCACAGTACCACTTCTTCTGTCCTGTATACTGGGTGTAATCCTCCGTCTCTGTATTATTCTGTATATATACACTGCACAGTACCACTTATCCTGCCCTCTATACTGGGTGTAAGCCTTAGTGTCTGTATTATTCCGTATATATACACTGCACAGTACCACTTCTCCTGTCCTGTATACTGGGTGTAATCCTCCGTCTCTGTATTATTCAGTATATATACTCTGCACAGTACCACTTCTCCTGTTCTGTTGTCAGAGATGTGGTATTGGACTTTGATTTTCAGCATTTAACTGTTGTTTAAATTGATTATCCCCAATATGGAAGTCATCCCTTCTCTTCTGCACAGGTGATGACTTTCACTTCGCTGTGGATTTAACCGCTGAGACCCCACAATCCCGAGAAATGTGGCTTTGAAGATCAACATGGAAATGGAGCTGAGGTTGATTATTCCCTCTGCTGTACCATTCATGTGTGGCTCTTCAGATAACTCCTTTGAGAAAGTGATGAGGCCACAACAATGTAAAAGCAAATTTCACTGATCGGGACTGATGGGTGATATAGTACGTGGGCTGGTGGAGTTTGTTTTCCAGGGCTGCTTTTTGGTCCCAGTCCGGCCCTGCATGGGGGTACAGATTGTGGACGGCTTTATGAGTCAATATTAGTAGTAATGGCTAACTGAAAAGATGGTAAGCATAGCAAGCATTTGGGACACTATGGTCCCTTCGTCAGGCTGATAATGACACAAATTCTGAAGACACATACATCTATACATAAGCAGGGTTAGATGCTGTAGTAAATACGACAGGTGACGTAAAGCAGAGTCGGGCTAGAGAGGGGGAGAGGAGCTGGGAAAGTAAAGTCAAAATTCTAAGACAAGAGGAACTGATTATATTATTAAGTTCTCACTGATCTCAGGGAGACCAGTCGAGGAAAACACTCCATAAATGAGGCTCCATGGACCCCATTTACATATTCAAATTCCCAGGGGGCAATGCACCATAGATTTCACCGTGTTTGAGCGCTTTAGCCAGCTGCCCACAGTGTTTTCCTCGACTGGTCTCCCTGAGATCAGTGAGGGCTTTGTGATGTCGGTCTACTAGGCATTGCTCCCACCTAGCCAGAATCCTACTCCACACTGATGAGGGACAATACCCCGAAACAGTGGTCTGTGGATGGATACCTAGCTCTGGTAATTCCCTGGTCATATCCTTAAGCTCGTAACTGAGCGGTATAGTGACTGAAAGGGCCACTTAATATGGTGGTTATGGTGGTCTCCTCAAGGAGTCCACCCCAGGGTTGGCTCCTTCCCTGGAGGGATATCTGGCTAGTCCCGTGTTTGAGACTCTTAAATGAGGCTCCATGGACTCCATTTGCATATTCAATTGTATTATTGTTCTATGATTAGTGGCCTGTGGAGAGCTGAAGATTCCTCACTGAGTTGTAGAAAACCATAAATCGAAGCGAGACAGTTCACATAAAAAGTGTCAAAGTTCATTGTCCTCTAACTTGAGACTGTTGGAAGATGTGATATCCCCAAATGTCCTTTCATTTTATATAAAAACGCATGAATCCATGTGAGATATTTAATCCTCTTTTGAATGTGTCAAAGGTCGTTAACAATTTGCATTCCCAAATTCTTCTCTCTCTCTGAGATTTGAAGTTGCTTTTAAAATGAGCAGACTAACATCGGTTTCACTGTGGTCAGCAAAAATGCTTTGCTACAGGTAGATTAATACGCTTTTCTTTTATTGAGTGGTGATAAGAATTCATTCTTGTTCTGAAGTTTTGTCCAGTCTCCCTTATTAAAAGTTTAACAGTAATTTATAATTTTTTTCAACAAATTTTACAAAATAATAAATGTGATGTGGTCTCTAAAATAATTGAAGTTACTATTTATTGTGACAGAAAATAAACAAATGTGGCACCATTTTAAAAACCGCACCCTTGAAAGTGATTAAACCCATATTTAACCCTTTAGGTGGTTCACAGGAATGAAAGCATTGTGGATGGGAAAAAATAAAAAATTTACTTTTTCCAATAAAAATATTGCTTTAGTTGCAAATTAGCATTTTTTACAAGATTAACAGGAGAAAAGTGGACTGAACAATTTGCTGTGAAATTTCTCCTCATTTCGCGGATATGTGATGGAAAACTACTGTTTGGGCGTATGGCTGGGCTAGGAAGGAAGGGAGCTCCATTTGACTTTTGGACACAAAATTTGCTGGGGTAGAGCGGACACCATGACACATTTACAGAGCCCTTGATGTGCCTAAACAGTGTAAACCCCCCCACAGGTGACCCGATTTTGGAAACTAGACCCTCAAGGAACTTATCGAGATGTGTGTTGATCACCTTAAACCTGCAGGTGCTTCCCGGAATTTTATAAAATTGAGCCGCGAAAATGAGAAGACATTTTTGCCATAAAATTGTTGCTTTAGAGCTCATAGTTTTCATTTTCACAAGTTAACAGGAGAAACTGGACCGTACAATTTCTCCTGAGCACATCAATACTCCATATGTTGTGGAAAACTACTGCTTAGGCACACGGCGGGGCTCAGAAAGGGAACGAGCACCATTTGAATTTTATGTGCTCTTTGGTTAGAATAGAATGAGGATGCCACGTCACATATGAAGAGCCCCAACATACTAAAAGAGGAAACCCCATTTTGGAAACGAAACCCCTCAAGGAATTCATTAAGGGGAATATTAAGCATTTTTAACCATCAGGCGATTCTTATAATAGCAAACTGTCACTTCAGTGAGGAAGTGAAAAACTAATGCCACCCAATAAGGGTAGCAATCCTTAAAGTCATAATCGACTCTTTAACAATCCTTTAAATATGACTTGGATTTGTGCCAGATCAGAACCCCAAACTGCAGATGCTGCATTTTGGGGTGACTGCCCCTCATCAGTGCAGTTGTGTGGTAATTCTGATCTGGCTGCATGAGAGGCTGAGACTAGGTCTGGGGAACTACAGTGCTCTGCAAATTAAGTTGGGGTTGCCAGTCAGTGATTCAAACCAGTTTTAACTGCTTTGAACAGGTGTGAATGTACAACCTTGAGTAATAATATGTGGTTTGACTGGTTTTAGTCAGAAAATAACAGCTAGCTGCCCCCTCAGCTTCAGTTGAGAGCTTGTTTCTGTGAGGAGTGGTTTAGTGTACTTTTTCTCTCAGTGTGATTCGTGCCTGTAAAAATGAATGTTACTCCACGAAGAGGTCTATAATTATTACTCTTAATGAACATACGAGTCTGACTGTAAGAGAAATTGTTTCCACCGTTGGTATTGGAAAATCTACCGTGTCAAGAATAATTCGCACACACAATGAAACTGAATCGTTTTCTCCAAAACGAAAAGGGAAATGTGGAAGAAAAAGAAAACTACACCAAGAACTGATAAAATGCTTATCAGAAATAGTAAAACTAATGCAAGAAAAACAAGTAAAGACTTGCTTTGTCCCAATTAATTTGCACAGCACTGTAGCTATTCTCCTTAAGGAGAGGAATTACCTGCCAGCATAAGGATGTAAAATCAAAAGAAAAGATTGCGCCATGGTGAAGACCCGTGATAAAGGAGGAAGGTATAGATAGATTTGCACTCACCTGGGGAGGTTGTGCATGGCCTTTGCACAACACGAGTGTGGGCTGTAGGTGAGGTAAAAGTCACGATGCGGTCAGCTGGAAAACAGATCCTCCTACGATCGTCAGGTGACTAGTCCCGTAATCAGGGTGTTGCCGCATGACGTCACCGCAGGTCCTGTGTGTAATCCAGGAATCAAGCGACGATTTAGAGCAGAGTCTTCTCAGAATCTTGACTGTCCAAAGCTGCCACCACACCGCTCTCCCCATAGGGAGATTGCAGGCAAATGAAAAAAGAAAAATGCGGTGTTTAAGGAGCGCTAAGGCTGCAAGAAAGGGCTCAGAAATGAATACTGACCTATTCTGTTTTATTAGTAAATTTGCAAATTGCTCTCTGTCGCCACTACACGTTACGATAGCCCCCGCTATCTTCATCAGGTGGATAGAGAGCAAGATTAGTGATGACCTTATATATTCCCTTAACCCAATGGGATTGAACCTGTGATTATGACAACACAGGAATTCCAATCACATGATAGCAACAGGAAGATCACATAATAAAATACCCATATATAAGACAATATGGCGAATATAATCATCTGATAAAAACACATTCTTAGACTTATACAATGTATTAAAATGTACTAAAACTAACCAATTAAAAATGATAAAAAGGTGCAACATATTAATTCAATTTAAAAAAGAGAGAGGGTTTTTTTTTTTTTCCCCCTTTTCCTTTGTAAAGCTGACATGCAATGATAATCAATGTATTGGTCTACAAGTGCATTCAAAATTCTTAATGGATAGTCTTTTCAAATCTTAGTGGGTGGTCTTTTCAATAGTCAGGTTGAGGCCTTCTGGGGTGAGCGTACCTAACTTGAAAATTCAATAGCTCTCTTTATTGCATAACCGCACAAACCTATCAGGGATATTCTCATCAACCTGATCAATAATTGTAAGACTTAAATGAGATGGATCCTTCTTGTGTATTAAGGGAAAATGTCTTGAAACACTTGTAACATGAAGCCTTTCACAATGTTGGATCTGTTTTTGCACAATCGTGCCTGCATAGTTTGAATAGTGCGGCCTACATACTGTTGGCCACAGGGCTTCAGAAGGTAGACAACATACATTGAGTGACAGTCTAAAGATTGTTTAATGCTAAAGGATTCTCCTGTGGTATTAGAAACAAATGTTTTTACACCAGTACGTATGGTTGTACAACATTTGCATTTGTAACAACCTGATTGCCGACCCTGGAGGGGGATCATATCCGTCCCAAGAAATTTTTTTGACTCTGGTTTACAATAAGGGGCTACCATAGTACGGAGATTCTGTCCTCTCCGAAATATAACGTCTTATATATGGGTGTTTTATTATGTGATCTTCCTGTTGCTATCATGTGATTGGGAATTCCTGTGTTGTCATAATCACAGGTTCAATCCCATTGGGTTAAAGGAATATATAAGGTCATTACTAATCTTGCTCTCTATCACCTGATGAAGATAGCGGGGGCTATCGTAACGCATAGTGACGACAGAGAGCAATTTGCAAATTTACTAATAAAACAGAATAGGTCAGTATTTGTTTCTGAGCTCTTTCTTGCAGCCTTAGCGTTCCTTAAACACCGCATTATTCTTTTTTCATTTGCCGGCATAAGGAGACAGATAAGCTGATAAGGAGACTTATAGCCACAATGCTCTTCTGAGAAATATGCAAATTGTCACTTCAGTGAAGAAGTGGACAACTAATGCCACCCAATAAGAGTACCAATCCTTAAATTCCCACACACTGCACTGATGAGGGGCAGTCACCCAGAAACACAGCATCTGCAGTTTGGGGTTCTGATCCGGCACAAATCCTAAGTCATATTAAAAGGCTTGTTAAAGAGACGATTATGACTAAGGACTGCTACCCTTAATTGGGTGGCATTAGTTTTTCACTTCCTCACTGAAGTGACAATATGCATATTTCCCAGAGGAGCATTGCGGCTATAAATCTCCTTATCTGCCGTCCTTATGGCGGCAGGCAGATTCCTCTCCATAAAGAGATTAGCTAGTCCCCCAGACCTCTTAGAATAGCATAATTTTAAACTGAGTAAATGTAAAATTATGCTATTTTAAAATAAAACATTGCTTTGGCTTCAAGTTTTTAATTTTCAATGGGATAATAGGAGAAAACAAAAATATGCCACGCAATTTCTCCTGAGTACACCTATACCCCATATGTGATTGAAAGCTACATTTGAGGCACAGTGAATATCTCAGAAAGGAGGGAGTGCCATATTGAAATTTAGATTTAGGTGTTCTGGTTTGAGGGTGCCATTTGACATTGGCAGAGCCCCCCATAAATGATGCATTTTTCAAGCTACACCTATCAAATTACTCTTGGGGTGCGGTGAGCAAATTACCACCACAGGTGCTTATTTTATAGCATTGGGTAGCGACGAAAAAATAATTATATATTTTTTTCATTTTTATGTTTTAGCACCAAGTTTTATTTTTCAAAAGGACCAACAGGAAAAAATGGACTGTTGGGCAATCTCTTCTGAGTACACCAGTACCCCATATATGGTCAGAAACTATTTTTCACACAGAGTGCAAAGCTCAGAAGGGAAGGAACACCAAATTATAGCACAGATTTTGACATTGTTTGCAGGTGGCATGTCACATTGAGAAAGCCCCTGAGGTACCAAAACAGCAGAACTCCCCTACAAGTGACCCCATTTTTAAAACCATGCCTCTCAATGAATTTATTTAGGAGTGCATTGAGTATATTGACGTCACAGCTGCTTCACCAAATTGTATACCATTGGGAGGTAAACATACCAATTACATTTTTATCACAAAAGTTTTGTATTAGCTCCAGATTTTATATTCTCACAAGAAGGAATAGGTAAAAATGTAACCAAAATTTGCTAGACAATTCTGTTGAACATGACAATACCCCTATGTGGCTTTTACAGTAATGTTTGGCCACAAGAAATGGTTTGTGAGGGAAGGAGTGCTGACATTTGGAGTGTAGATTTTCTGAGAATAGTTTGCAGATTCCTTTTACAAGACCCCTTAGTACCAGAAAAAAGAATCCTTCCTGAAGTGACCACAATTTGTTATTGACACTATTCTGGGAATTAATCTACGAGATGTATTAACTATTTAGACTTCACGGATGTTTTCCAGAAACGAACAGGTAATGTTACAGAATGAGAATAGCTTGTCATTCTGGAGAAACGCACCCATCAATTAAGTTGTCTCTCCTCGCTACTGTACTTAGAAACGTGTTGATGCTAACTGCATCAGAAGGGCAGGGCTGCACTTTGGATTTGGGAGAGCAGATTTAGCAAGAAATTGGAACCATGGCGCTCTTTCAGAGCCTTTGTCCTACTAGTTCAGTGCCAACCCTCTGTAATTATGTTTACAGATGATAGAATGGGGACTTAATTTATTTTTGTGGAATGAATTGAAGCTTTTCGTGGAACATTTTATATGACATTTTGGATTATACTTATCCTGTGTTCTATGCCGAGCACTTACATCTGAGATTCCATTCAAATATCCAAATGTGGTGTTTCAGATTAAACCCATGACAGATCCATTCACTATAGTGAGGCAACAGAATTTCTTTAGCCTCTCCCCTTTTCGGCAATGTCCATCTTTTCAAACATGCAACTCTGTGGCTGTGTTTTTTTGGAAGATTTAAAAAGACAGACACCACAAGATCATAGACCAGAGAGTGTTCAAAATGTCTCCATCTGCCTCATTATATTAAAGGTTCTGTCTGAATCACGTTTTCAAAGATTACATGTAAATCTCTGAAATACGTGATTGAGACAGGACCCCCGACAGAAAATTCAATGTAATGAGGCATAGTGAGTCATTTTGGACTCTCTCTTGGCTATGGATCTGGTGGTGTCTGTCTTTCATGTCTAATCAGCATATGGTGCAGGATAAATGTGAGCCGAGCCTTAACCTTCCTAGCGGTATTCCCGAGCCTGACTCGGGGTTAACATTCACTGCCAAAGCGGTAACCCCGAGTCAAGCTTGGGCTTACCCGCGGTCGCGGCAGATGCGATGAAAAAAACGCATCTGCCGCACTTGCCGCATAGCCGCCGCACTTGCGGCGCGGTTGCGGTAATCGCCATAGTAAGTATAGGGGACTTGCGGCAGGTGCGACCGCGGGTAAGCCCGAGCTTGACTTGGGGTTACCGCTTCTGGCAGTGAATGTTAACCCCGAGTCAGGCTCGGGAATACCGCTAGGAAGGCTAGAGTCTTCTTTGATCAGGTAATTACTAAGAATTGCAGGCCTACTGTACATAACACCAAATTTCCATGCCAAAAAATGGTACCGCTTTTAGCACAAAATTCCTGACAAAATCATACCGCCAGGGAGGTTAATGCCATCTCTGGGATGTAGCAGCAGGACAAGAATTTTTTTTTTATCTTTACACAGTGTCAGTGCACTTTCAGCAATAGCAGGTTTATAGCATTTGTTTATGTTTGGCTGCTATCACTCACTTAAACGCTTTAAAAAAGTTTTTGCGAGTTATAATTGTTCTGTTTTGGTGACAAAAGGGGGCTTGATTTAAATGTTGTTCTCACACTATTTTTTTGCTGCAATCAGGCAATAAAAAAAATGTCGGTTTTCACAACTCTTGTTACTTTCAAAACATCTTTATTCAACATCTCTTATTACCATCACTCGCAGAAATACCCACACTTATGTACTTTGACTGCTATCAATGAGGTTATTAATGGTTGTCTGAGGAATGTTCTGCTGTGTTGAATGCACTTGGGCACGCAAATCATCAAGATCTGCTAAAGGCAACTCTCTATGCAATTGCAGAGTAATTACGTCCTAGTTGTGCTCGTTTGTAGAAGGTCTCGAGACACTGCAGGTCATGGTAACATGCTTAGGCCACGCATGGTGATCACAGCAGCACAAGCAACCTGCAGCCTGAAGATGTCATGTAGAAAAAATTCTCATGTGATACACTTAGCTTTGTAACGGCCTCTTAATGGTGTTGCCTCGCTTTCTGCAGACCAATATCTGTCTATCATGATATCCAAAACATAAGCTAAGCAGGACTCATCAATGAAGCAGATAGACCTCCATTATAGTCTTTCATTTCACTTTTGAGAGCAGTAACATCTGTAGCTGAACATATGCTCAAAGACCAGACACTGATGCCTTAGGCTTGGCTTGTGATGTCTAATATCACTTGTAGTAAGCGCCATTCTTTCAACCTGGCAAAAAACATATGGAAAATTCCATGAACCAATCTTTGCCAAGGTCACATCAAACTAGACATCTCTAGTCTTCATTTCAGGTATACTAACAGGTCAAAGATACATTGATTTGAAGTTGAAACCAGCAGTACAACCATTTCTCCAAATTGCCCAAGGAAGTCTTTTCAAAAATAACAATGCCAATCCACAAGGTAATTGTGGTCCTGTGAGAAGTCTGTGTGGCCTAAATGAGCTACCATGACCTGCACCATCTTTGCACATCTCCCATCGTCCACATCTGCAGTTGCAAAGGGAGCTGCTAGCAGTGGTTCTTAATGGTTTGTGTTAATAAGTGCATTCTGCATGGCAAAACATTCCTTTCTCAACCATTAATAACCTCATTGATAACATGCCACAGTGTGCAAATATGAGTATTTCGGCATGTGGTGCTTATAATCGATACAGAATAAATCAAAAAAGGTTTTGAAAATTGTGTTTCCATTTTTTTTAAAATCATTTGCATATCATTATGAACCTTTCTGTTGATCCTATGATTTCCAAAATTCCATGAATTTTCCTTCTTGGTGTTACAATTTCCATGTTGTGAGAGTGAAGATGATTGCGCTGCGCTGCTATCCTTCAAAAGAGGACATATTCCAGTGATCTCTAAATTGGCATTTGACACGTTTCGGAGAAAATCTTCATTGAGCATTTCATCACATGTATCACTGGATCAGGTCATCTTTTGATGGATAGAAGCGAAGCTCAATCCTCTTTTCTCTAATGTTTATGTATCTTTCGATACTTGGAGGACTGCGGCAGCTATCTCACGATCTGAAAAGATCAAAGGCGTTCTATAGTGGTTGTCAAAAACAAAAAGATCTGACCTGCACTACCACTCCGTGCTCCACGTTCACTGATCTGGTAAAAGAGAGCACTGTGTCAAGCAGCTAGCTACCACTCTAGTGCTCACCGCTTTGAAGAGACTTAACACAAAAAATATTCACAATAGAAAAAGGAAGCTGCACTCACCGGTGGTAATTCTTTCAACATTTATGTCAAGCAGGGATAAGGCATGCATGTGGGAAGATGTGTGCTACAGACTGGCCATTTCATAAGCAGGTGTGCTTCAACGGGTCCACACATTCTATAGTGGTTGTTTCTCACACAACCACACTAGGTGAGCAACACCTTGTCAGTGTCTATAAGTGTGATTAACGGAGTAAACCTGATTGCACTTTTTCTGTCTACATATTTCTTAGTAGCAATTTCAATGTTGTGGAATGTATATACGAAATTAATATAAAAGAAAAAACCCAAAAGGACAAGCAGGAACACACACTACTTATCTTCTCATCACAAGGGATCAAACTCTTACGCTTTGCTGCTCCTCTCATTGCCAAGAATCTCCCCAGATCTTTATTAATCCCATTGAGAACCTGTGGTCGAACTTCAAGCAGAAAGAAGATGAACAAACACAGAAATTGTGCTATAACTCCAAACACTAATTACCGTATATACTCGTGTATAAGCCGAGTTTTTCAGCACAAAAAATGTGCTGAAAAGTCCCCCCTCAGCTTATACACGAGTCATACAGCGGTACCCAGTGGTATACAGCCCCCCCCATGGTATACAGGGCCCCCCCTTCCTTCTGGCAAACCTGTAAAGGAAGAGATCATTATACTTATCGTGTCGCTGCCGCCGCCGCTCTGTCACCGCCACCGCGCTAGTCCGGGTCTTCATGCTTCCTTCTCCGGAGCACAGGAAATTACGTCATTTCCTGTGCGCCGGAAAAGGAAGCATGAAGACCCGGAATAGCGCGGTGGCGGTGACAGAACGGCGGCAGCAGCGACACGATAAGTATAATGATCTTTTCATTTACAGGTCTGCCAGAAGCAAGGGGGGGGGGCCTGTATACCACTGGGTACCGCTGTATACACCACTGGGGCTGCTGCTGTATACACCACTGGGGCTGCTGCTGTATACACCACTGGGGCTGCTGCTGTATACTACCTCTGGGGCTGCTGCTGTATACACCACTGGGGCTGCTGCTGTATACACCACTGGGGCTGCTGCTGTATACACCACTGGGGCTGCTGCTGTATACACCACTGGGGCTGCTGTATATACCTCTGTGGCTGCTGCTGTATACACCACTGGGGCTGCTGCTGTATACACCACTGGGGCTGCTGCTGTATACACCACTGGGGCTGCTGCTGTATACACCACTGGGGCTGCTGCTGTATACACCACTGGGGCTGCTGCTGTATACACCACTGGGGCTGCTGCTGTATATACCTCTGGGGCTGCTGCTGTATACTACCTCTGGGGCTGCTGCTGTATACACCACTGGGGCTGCTGCTGTATACACCACTGGGGCTGCTGCTGTATATACCACTGGGGCTGCTGCTGTATACACCACTGGGGCTGCTGCTGTATACACCACTGGGGCTGCTGCTGTAACACTGCTGGGGCCTGTATATACCACTGGGTCTGCTGCTGTATACACCACTGGGGCTGCTGCTGTATATACCACTGGGGCTGCTGCTGTATATACCACTGGGGCTGCTGCTGTATACACCACTGGGGCTGCTGCTGTAACACTGCTGGGGCCTGTATATACCACTGGGTCTGCTGCTGTATACACCACTGGGGCTGCTGCTGCATACACCACTGGGGCTGCTGCTGTAACACTGCTGGGGCCTGTATATACCACTGGGGAGGCTGCTGTATACCACACTGCTGGGGGCTGTATACCTGTACTGGGGTCCACCCTCGGCTTATACACGAGTCAATAGGTTTTCCCAGGTTTTGGGGGCAAAAGTAGGGGGGGTCGGCTTATACACGGGTCGGCTTATACACGAGTATATACGGTAAGCTAAAATAAATTGTCATCAGTCAAGATTTGGCCCAAAAGCTGATATCTACCATGCCTAGGTGAATTGAAGAAATCTTGATAAATAAGGGTCACCAGTGGAAGCTTTGAGACTCTGCAATCACTTGATATTTTTGTCAATAAACTTTAAAAATGAATTGCTTATAATTGTACTTTAGTAACCATAAAAACATTGACTAAAAGATCTGAAAGCATATAAACACAAACAGTAAACTTTAAGAAAACCAAAATTTTGGATCTGTCTGAAAACTTTTGGCTACAACTGTATATGGCACGATATAAAAAATATACAATTTGGGTAGGTTTCCATTTTGTGCTATTGACTAATTCTGGTTAGGCTGGTTTTACACTGCATTTTTCCCCCTGATCAGGTTCGATCAGGTTTGTGTGCCAAAACCAGGAGAGGAACTTGCAGAGAAAAACAACAATTGAACGATTGACACCTGTTCTGAGTTTTGGAGACACTCCTGGTTTTGGCACACAAACATGATCGAACGTGATCAGGGAAAAAACAGCTATGCGAAATCAGCCTTACTTGTGTCAAACTTTGTGAATGTGCACGAATGAATAAAACAAGAGTAACAAAAACTCTGAAAAAACATTGAAAAGATACAAATATGAAACATTTATTTGAATACAGCATATTGCAGACACATTAGTGGTCCATTTTAACAGTAAAATACATTTACCAGAGGGGAATTGCACACAATATAATTGGTTAGTTTAAGCATTATCACATAAGGCAGTGTTATGCAAATGAAACAATCAAAAGTTAAAAGGCAGATAGTTAGAAACAGGTTCAGAAAAAGAAAACTATTTTTTTCACTTTCTAATGTTTACCTGGCACCAGGAAGAAAATCTTTTATCTGTCATATAACATGGTATTTGTCTGCATGGTATCTTGCAGAAGCACGCATTTCCAGTGTAGTATCTTGTACGTGGCTTTCAAATATATTACATTTTAAAAATGATAAAGAATTCTAGAAGACCTCACAAAAAAAGTTATAAAAGGTGCTTTAAACATATATAAAAGACAATATTTATTTTGGCACCATATGAAAAAAAAATATCTGTATACTTTTTGGAAATCGTTTTTACTCATGAGAAATTGTGTGCCATCTTAATTAACAAAAAACTACAAAGAGTGGTAAACTGGCAGAAATGCAGTCCTTTCTTGTCTGTACTGTTATTTTATAAAAAAAAAAAAACAGAATACATTGAGTAAAAGAATCTTTGAAATAGCACCTGAGTACTGGTGGGTGTACTGTTTAACGAAGCCAACGAGGAGGAAAAGCACCAATTTTAGTCTTAGAAACATCAAACACTTGAGCCATGTTGCACTACTTGTTAAAAAACAAATCCTCCTATGAGGTTTTTGTAAAATAAATCTGTGAATATGTGCATATAGTGCAGTGTCAGTGTGTTAATAAACTCACCCACTGCATTCTCTGGGATCCAGCACCATTCTGCCCCTTTTCTACGTATGTAGGATCCAAACCCGTAATATTAAGTCAGTGATATTTGGCACTCAGATGATTTGAAGAAAAATTAAAGTTTTATATGTAATCCAACACTATAGACATTTCAGTCAAAATTCGACTTTCATCAGTATGGAGTGCCAGGAGACTTCTATGAGAGGGGCTCTGAAGTAAGCGGTGGATGCTAAACTTCAGTGCCCCTCTCAGTGATGTTTCCTGGCAATCTGTATTGATAAAGCTCTAATTTTGACCAAAACATCTATAATCTTAGATTACAAATAACACTTAAATTAAAGTTATATTTGTAATCCAAGATTACAGTCATTTTGGTCAAAATTACACCACCATTAGAACAGATTGCCAGGAGACATCTGTGAGAGGGGCACTGAAGTGCAGCCTCCACCGCTTACTTCAAAGCCCCTCTCACAGATGCCTCCTGGAAATCGGTATTGATGGTCTCGTTTTAACCAAAAACATCTACATTCTTGGACTGAAAATAAAACTTTTCATTTACCGTAACTTCACATCATCTGAGTGTCAAGTATCCTTTTCTTAGTGAGGTCATCGCTCTTCAGACTCTACTGGTCAGACTGCGCCACCTACTATTGGCTTTTACAATGTAAGTCTATGAAGTGACAAAACGAGGCAAAAGAGGCAAAGAGTGAGCGAAGAGTCTGAAGAACGAAGGGTCTGAAAAGTGGTGATTTCAAAGTTGGGCGCAGATCAGGGCTGGATACTGGAAAAAGTGGTGGTAGGTGAGTATGATACACTCACACTACATAAACTCATATTTAATGGAAAAACCTTCATTGGAGTTCTTATTTAAAATATTCATAATATATGGCCAATTCAACAGTATAAATCTCCCTACGTAGTAGAAATGCTCTCAAGAAAACATGTGGGTTAATATTTTCAAGTTGTCTGCAACCCACTACATATGTCCAGACTGTTAAAGATACATTGTAAACACCTGTAACGGATTTTAATCCGATTTGGGCTTTTAGATAAATTAGGAATAATATAACTGAAAATATTACTGTATTGATTATTTAAGAAATAAGCACATGACGTGTTGCAAAAAACAAAACAAACTAGAATAAATTGCTATAGTAATAGACAATATACTGCTGTGTATGACATATTGTGAAAATGTAAATGGAAAATATTGAGAATATGAGTGAAAACATATCCCATAGACATTTTACATGACAAGCCAACCAAGATAGAAAATTAACTTAAAATTGGTCAATGCTGTAGGAGCATGACTAGGTGTAGTGTAATTATCCTCTTTTATACTTAATTACTTTAGGGGCAAAGAGAAAAATATAATGAAATTTTAAATTAGCAAACACTTTCACTAAATTTGCAAGAAAATACTTAAAACATATAATTTTAACGATGCAAAAGGTTTTTCATCTTCACGAGGCAGTGTTGTTTATCTAATAGTTTATTTCTGATAGGAAATTTTGTTCATCTATTAAAGTCAATAATTTTTTTTCAATCAGATACACAAATGGATAGAAAAAAGGTGTATAAAAGTAAAAAGGCGGTCACCATTGTCATTAAAAAAAAAAGAAAGAAAATTCAAGAACAAAAGTTTTAGATTTTTTAAAAAGATACTTTTTAAAAACTTTTTTTGTACAGAAGAATTTATATAAATACATAGGAAGAAAAACAATGTTATGTTACACCAAGGGGCACATGGCAAAATGCAATATAAAATATTCCTAATAATAAAATTGATGGTCTGGCCTAATTATTGTCTAAAAGTGTAATTTACCCCATACTGTAACAAAAATTCTCTACAATTATTGATATAACGGTTTTACAAATAGTAAAATAAGCAATTCGATATTTCTGTTCCTTCATGAACCCTCAGGAGTGTAACCATCGTTAAATGCTTACTGTCCGTATAACTAGGAGGTTGTTATTGGTTTTGGCAGGAGGTAAAAACTTGTATAATCGAGTGCTGTCTGAAATACATTGTTAAACTGATGCATGGCTCACGAGAAAAGTCTCTGTAGACCAAACTGTAACAGTCAAATGCTCTGGGCCAACCCTGACCTGTTGTACACAGACATCACATTTGTGGTCTTATATCTAGATATTGATATATCATATTTTACAGACAGGGAGAAAGGTTAACAGCTTCCAGTAAGTCACATCGACAATTTAACTTATGTGAAAATGAAGTTTACTTGACAAACAATATAACATTTAAGACTTCTTGCACTTCACATTTAAGACTTCTTGGCCCTAAACAAACCCAAAGATAAACAGAGTTTTTATAGAACTGCTAGGGGTCCTACGGTGTTCATTTCATATGGCCAGTAGCCGTGGATAAAATAGCACATAAGATGTTACCCAGATTAAACTTAAATAGACATATGGAGCAAGAACGCTCACCTTATGGGGTTGTGTAACACAACCAGTGGAAAAGGTGCAACACAACTGCTGGAGATACCACATATCAAAAAAGGCTGAAACTAACATACAGGAACCAGGATAAGTATTTAAATCTGCGCCGCTGTGCAAAAAAGATGAAGGTCCAGATACAATGAAGTAAAACATGCTGGTTTATTTCAATGTGTTTCAAAATGCATTGAAATAAATCACCTTACTTTACTTCATTGCATCTGGACCTTCATCTTTTTTCACAGTGGCGCAAATGTAAATAAACTTTTTATCCTGGTCATATGGCAGAATATATTGAACTTTTTCTGGTATACTTTATACACATCCAACATAAAAAGTATCATGTTCCATCGTCAGATTTCGACTTACTGGAGTTACAGAAATTCTTCAATTAGAAACAGCAAAAGATATTATGGCCAAAAGCTACTGCCTGAAATTAGTGTATGAACATGTTCACACCATTTGGAATTATGAGAGGTAATAAAGACCCAAAATAGAAAATAACCCTCAACTATTCTGCTACTTTCAGTCTCAATGGGTATTGAGACTGAAATCTATATATGAAACTGCTAAACTAAAGCCACCCGGCCAATCGTACACATACACATACTAACAGAACTGGTTAACATTTAGTCCGGCAGTTGTCATCTTGGACCTATGTCTTGTCAATAAAGAACACTTCCAAAGGGAGCAATGCACTCTTAACTTATTAGTCAAATCTATTTTAAAAAATCTGTCTTCAGGCTTTTGATAAATGTGCCTGCACCATAAGGTAGGGACAGAGACCTTGATTCCAGTGATGTATAACTTAGTTTACTGGGTTCAGTAGTTATGATAGTCACAGTTTTTTCTTTTGCAGTTCTAGCAAGGCTGACATTTTGAGCTGTGTATAACCCCACCCACACACAGCTTTTGTGTGTATATTATAAAGCGACATAATGTTGCAAATTAGTGCATGGTTGGACTAGGAGTCATGATGCCAGTTATCATGTAGTAATAATTCCCTAATAAAGCACTGTATTCAAGTAGCAAAACTCAGTAATTGACATCCCTGGAATAAGGGTTCCTGCCCCTACAACATGGTGCTATTAGATTACAAAGCAAAAACCCATTGACCGTTTCCCTTTAAGTGCTTCTCGCTATGTTATGTCAGATTTCTTTAGAATTACCTATGGAACCCAGTAGTATAAGCAATGAGTTCACTGTAGTGGTGAGATATTGGTGTACGCTAGAAATGTAAGAAGTAAAGAAAACTTACATCATTGCTGCAAATATATTGGAAAAACTTGCATCAGCACATCCAATCCAGGGATAGAGTTTAATGATGTTTATTAATCCATTGTGACAGGGTCACTGGTATGGTAGTTGAATGGAGGTATGTGTCATGCAGGTTGCTTGCCTGTGTGAACTAAAGCCAGTAAATGTTCCCCAGCATGCTATGTGTTGCGGGGTTAATTTCAAAAGGGTGCGTGGTTTTATGGGAATGACGAAGAGGGCGAGAGTCATTCCGACTCCCCTGAGCGATTGAACATATTGAAAGCTCAGTCCTGTTTTTGTTCTGTTGGTTGGTGAGCCATCCCGAAGTGGGCATGTAGGCTTCAGCTAAGGAGCAGTTGAAGTTTGCTGCCAAGCAGGGCATGCGGACTGGTTGTTTTTGTTTTACCTTTTATGCTAGCGAGGCTAAGTTTTTTTTTGCTAAATTCTGCCGGGTTTATGTGGTAACAATAAACCTACAGCCGAAAACCGTTCCTGTGTATACTTTTGACTGCAGCCGAGCGAGTCGTCTTGCACACCATTAAAAAAACAAAACATACAGGGGTACAGTACAGAAACCTGATATGTTTGTGACTGATAAAAACTGTCCTTACTCATAAGAAATTCAGTCCATACCATAGGACTGAATTTTCTATGAGTTAGGACAGTTTTTATCCGTCAACAAAAAGTCGAGTTACTGTCCTTTATCCCTGTATGTTTTTTTGATGGATTAATAAAAAACCTTAAACTTTAACCCTGGATTGGATGTGTTGGTACAAGCTTTTTTTCATATTTTCTTACTTTACTGACTTTAACCTTCCAGCAGCTTCAGAATTCGCCAAGACATACTGCATATAAAAAATCTCATTGAAGCAAACAAAATGGGGTCGCAAGAACTATTTTTTCATATTTACTTTATTGAGTTCCACTCATCTGGATCGAGTAGCATCTCTGAACAGTCACCAATGCACTCAGCACATTCACAGATTAAGCAAAAGGGCAATTAAGGGAGTTATCCAGAACAAGATTTTTGTTTTAGTATGGGCCTAAGAACTATCTGGTAGTCATTACCTGTTCTCTTCCAGGCGATCCTGTTGTTGAGGAGTCATTGTAGACATCATGTAGATTGACACTGGCCAGCTGCAGTTACGCAGTGGACAGCCAGCTGTTAATCGGTATGACAAATAGTCATGCCCTCTGCCAGCACAGTGGAGTAAAAAAGGAGAAGCTGCTCTGTCAACATGACATCAGCAGAATGTGCAGAATCACTGCCTAAGTGGCTATGACCACTTGGTTTCGGCAGAGATTGGTAGTTAGCAACTACCGTATTTTTTGCTTTATAAATGCAATTTATTATCAGTCGCACCTACATTTTAGAGGAAAATAAGAAAGAATATATATTTTGTGCCAGTGTGCAAAACCATTTAATAAAATAAAAATGTATAATTTTAACAAATGAAAGTCTCAACAGCAGCAATGTAAATAACATGGAAGAACAGTAACAAGTAATCGTAAAAAAGCGTTCTGAATATCATGTGAGGAGAAATGTTAATCTTCAAGTCCGGCGTTCTTCTAGTTGTCAAGGAACCCCAGGAATTCCTCATCAGTACTGTCAGCATATATGAAGTATGTTATCACTGTCAATGGTGTCACTTTCGTCACTTCTATCATATAGCATACCATCTTCGGTGCCATCTAAGGAATTACTAATCACACATTTTTTTGAATGACCGTATAACAGTTTCATCCTTTACGGACTGCCATGCTTTCACCCACTCACAAACTTGAGTGATATGGGCCTTTTTTTCATCCAGAAGGAATGAGATCATGATTGCCAGCAGCCATCCATTTGTTTCATTCTCCTCGCATGAAGACTTTAAATGGTTTGTTGATAGAAACATCAAAGAGGTAGCAGCTGGCTGGTATGCCCCCTGGAATTATAACGAGATGGGTCTTCACTTTTTTAAAACACCTTTTTTAGGTTTTTGATAATATGTGCTCTGGTCAAACTGAGTTTTTTTTTTTTTTAGAAGCCCTTCCAGGATGTTTGGACCACACTTTGTCAACCCACACTCTCAGTCGTTCTCAACCATCCATCCTTTCACATGAACGTGCACAACAACTCCTCATGGGATAGCTTCTTTTGGAAAGTTTTTCCTTTTGAAAATTAACATTGCTGCAGTTTTGTGCCATTGGCACAGCAGGACAACACAACTGTGTTTCAACGTTTCATGTCCAACGTTTTTTAACGCTACAGTTTTGGCACCGTTTACATCAACAAGTCCTGTTAGATGGCACATCAAGGGTTAGAGGATTTTATCCATATTCCCAATCTGGCCTATTTCAAAACCATTTTTCTTTCTGTTGTCACATACAAACTTTAGGAAAGACAGAATCTTGGCTTCATATTCTTGCAGCATTTTTGCACAATTCTAGTTTTGGTGCTCATAGCAAGGCCACATCTCCTCAAATATGTAGCACCATGATGGTGATCCAGTAAAGTCATCAATGTCTTTCTGCACAGAACTCCATTTGGCTTCGTATGTTATCATTCTTGTAGACACCGAATGGCCCTTATTTCTGTGGCGTGTTACCCATTTTTTAATGTACATGTCTAACTCGGGCTGCTTTGCCAAATACAGACGAAGACCATGTTTGCATTTTTCAGCTCATCCGCCTGTTTTCTCTACTCTAATTATTTTTTTATTGGAGGCGGCCCTGAAATGTCTCTCTGCTGCTCTGTTTCCGTGCTCTTTAGCATATTTTATAATCTCCATTTTAAAGAGATTTTTATAACAAAAATAAGTGGTTTCAAGGATCTTTTCCTTGCCAGGAGATT
>JARQOC010000003.1:732766578-733111412 GCA_033576535.1 Allobates femoralis
CAAAGTAAAAAACCAAAAGACTTTTGGCTCACAGAAGGAAAGGAGGCCATTAAAGGATTATGCATTGCATTTAGGTTGCACAGCTTTCTTTAGATCGGTGGATTACAAAACACTCAGAACAAACATGAAGCTATTCTAGTTGACGTAATGACAGCTAACTGTATATGTTGAGAAGACACTTAGTTCTAGAAAAGCTTCATTCACGCTTACACATGTCAAATTCATAGAAAAAAAGTAAATGAGCAATTTGCTTTGAATCATTTCATCCTGGACAGCTTTTATGGAAGATTGTTTAACACGCAAGGGGTAAAGAGGCGACAATCTGCCTCCAATAAACACATAATATGAGTAATTACTACTGGAGGCTTCATGCCAGATAAGGAAACAGTTTCTCACTTTATTCATAATCTCACTGGATTCTCGAGTCTTCAGGAGCTACCAAGTGTGTATATTTTCAGGATTCCCTTAAGGTACCGTCCACAAGGAGACGGTACTGCTGATTTATTAGGCGATGCAGGGGCGTGGCCTATCAGCGCCAATATCGCCCCTGCATCCCCTAATGTGAATGGCCGAGGGCGACGCCATTTACTGGTCGCCTGGTTTCAGAGCAGTGCTCTGAAACCAGGCGGCCGATCTGGGGCGATGTGCACACATTGCCCCATGTAAACGGCCGCAGGCAACCTGACAGGCGATGGGAGCCATAGGCTCCCATTGTCTTGCATCACCTCTGGGGTTTTGAGACACCCCAGGGCGATGCCGCCTGTCAGATCGCCGGCGCATGCTGAAGGTGTCGCCCCATGTAAATGGGGGATGGCGACGCTGGTGGGGCGCCATAAACATGCATGCTCCCGCCATTCGCCGCCATCTCCAGCCCCGTCGCCTCCTGTGACGGTACCTTTAGCATTGTATAGGTGATAATTTATTCACATGTATACCAGTACCTGTGAAGTGCTAAGGTAACATTCACTCTTGGTGGCTCCTGAGACTGAACTTGGGGAATCTTGCTCTATAGGATTGCATGCTGGCAAAAAGTTGTTAATGAAAGAACCACATAACATCAAGTGTCCTACCCTCACTTGTCCCTACAAGGTCTCTGAGTGGGTCCAGTGCATAGAAATGGATACGTCACATCCTCCAGCAGTGTGAGACATGTGGGTTATTAATGACATGCAGTGGGTATTCTGTAGGTATTATAGAGACACAGTCCTCAATATAACGAAGTGCCTTCTACATGTCAAAATAAATACACATTCTTCTAACTAGAAGCGGTCTTTCAATATATAGCGAGGAATTTGATATTAGCAGCTCACTAATGAAGCTAATGCCTCTCTGAAATGAGTGTGCGCAGAAGAAGCAGCCGGCCAAAGGTCCTAAGCCACATAACACAAGTTTTGAATAGGGGTGTGAACATAAGCTGGAAATCTGAATGGCAATGGACATAGCAGATGGAGCATTTAAAAAAGATTTAGAGATTAGCAGATCCCTCCGTGTAACCCCAGTCTGCGGAGCACAGGTAAAAGCATGCCAGCCACAAATCGTGAGCAAAGCCTGGGATCCTGGAAGGTAAGGTAATTTGTATAGATCCTGTCCACGGCAGAGAGCACTGACCTGTATCGTGGATAATAGAAGGGAACCGCTCATCTTGACAACCAAGCATAAATTAACGAATAGTTAAAGGGAACCTGCCAGGCCCTCCATGCCCTCAGAACTACCAGTAGTTTTGTCTACATGTCGCTAACCTTAATTACATTGGACCCATAAACAAGTCTTTAGGAAAAGTATTTCTAAATTTCATTTATGATATGTAGATTAACCCTTTGACCAGTTGATGGTGTGTTCGGTTCCTCCAGACTAGTCGGCCCACTTATAGTAGCATGTTATCACATCACTGTGGGCGTGAAAACAAGTTTTACATGCCCACATCATTGACAGTGCTTTAAAAATCAGGTGGTGCATGCTGGTTTCTTCCCCTACAATCACTGACCTTTGAAGCATGGTGTATGCATCCTACCTTCAGAGATGGCACTGAGCATGATGGGATGTGAAGAATCCAGCTTCTGCACTTCCTATCATACGCAGTGCGGTCTCTAAATCCTGGAAGCATACACCATGCTTCAGAGACTCAATGATGTATTGGAACAAAACCACCCAAATGCACATGATTTGTAGAGTGCTGGCGATGGCAGAATTTAGAAATGCTTTTTCTAAAAATCTGTTTGTGCCCAATGTCACTAAAGGGACAGTTGGGCAGGAAATTTAGATATGTAAACCAACTGTGGTGGTTCTGGGGCGCCATGTCAAGTTCCTTTTAATTTATTCGATTCATATGTTTAACACATATGCAACATGAGTATACTGATAAATTCAGTGGTTTTAACCCATTACTTGCCAAATTAGCAATTTTCAGCCTCGAAAATAGGTGTTTGAAAGCTCTCTGGGTGGAAGAATATTCAATTAAAAATGACAATGACATAATTTCCTGTTTTGAAAACATTCATTTTACAAAACAACACTAATAATTGGACCAATTATAAAATCTTAGTTGCTAGAAGCAAAAGATTAAGCGTACCAAAAAAAGGACATTTGTAGATAAAGGGTTAAAAAGCCCATAAAGATACTATGTTATCTTTTGGTCATGTTCTCACTAGGGTCTGGTTGGCATGTGATCACAACTATATAAATTGCATACCTGTGGTCATGTGAGCACTGTCACTCACATGGTGAATAATGGGGAATCATGACACTATGCATTACACTTTTCACATTTCAGCAGTCTGAAAGAGACATTTTTGCAATTGAGTTTCAAAATTTTGCACTGTTTGACTGTTATGGATTCTTTCCCCCTGCACATTGCATGCTGCAGAATGAGTTAACTAAATATTTATCAGTGAACTCGCTCTGACAGAAGAGTCTGTAATTCAAACTTCCACTCTGCCGATTCATGACCTCAACATTCAGCTCAAATTTGATGGCGTCTGTGATCAAAAATAAACACACAGGGGGTAGAATAATACAGATAAAAGATGTTAAAACTCTCCATAATGAGTTCCCTGATAGATTCTTGGTTAACTCCTTTTGCAGCCAGCAATAGGCAGTACAACAATAGAGACTATAAAAGCAAATGGTGCAAAATTTTTACTATAACCAAATTATAAAGGTGGTTTTACACATTTTTCTAGCCAGTGTCATAATTGGTAGAAACCTGATAATAACTGATCAGGCCTGTCTCCATAGCCTTAGAATGGGGATGCAGGAACATGCAGTGGTATAAGGTTTGCACCGGATCCTAACAAATTAGTTTTTTTTTACCTCCTCCCCAGATGGACACATGCGATTTTGCAGCTGGTTAAAAAGCCTGATGCCACCGGATGCGGCGCACTGAGCCACAAATAGAATGGGCTTCAATGGGTCCTGATCTGGCTTTCATACTGAGCATGCCCAGAGCCCCTCACAACACCCTCCCATTAGGCGTGTCCTATGTAAAGTTTCAACAGATGCAACAGCAGGGATATTTGCCTGGTCCGACACTCAGATCAGGCATAATACCGCTGCATTTGCATATTGTTGCACAAAAAAAGCAGTATGCGGTCAGACATATTTTCAGGCTGATCACACCTGAATGGAACAAGCAACCAGCCTAAAAATAATTTTTAGACCAAAAAACATTGATTAAAAAATGCTCCAGAAGGAAGCAAACAAAAGATTTAGACAACGGAGGAAAAATAAGGCATAAACTGATCACATCACCCATAGTATTAGGTACAAAAAGTTATGGCTCCATAATACAAGCAAGAATTCTACGTGTTTAATGGAGGCAACTAACATTCTCAAAAAGAAAAATGATTAAAGTGAAAACCCTAGCATATTGGCCCCAATAGTTACACTACAATACAAAGTAACAATTAACACAAGTGTTGTAGCTGTTAATGCTTGTTTTCGCTGGCTGGGGTTAGCATACAACTTAATATCCCAATTTGCAGTCATTAGCAGAGCTAATAAAGGTTCCAAGGTATTACAAAGGACAATCTAATTACGGTGATTAACCCCTTATTGCCTTAAGTAAAACACACATATGCATACAAATGAATAGAACAGGTATGATGTGAAAACGCAACAGTAGGCATTAAAGGGTTAATACAATTTGCAAAAATAACCACAAACACATTTCCTTTAACAATGGTACCACAGCTCACCATAAGCCAGGGTGGGCGATAGATTGTGCGTATGAAAAGCATGCTATAAGGAACTATAGGCGGCACATACATCATTTTCTATAGGTGTGCTGGACTTCACTGATTTTTAACAGGCAGGAAACGCAGATGTCACCAATGTTTTCACCTACAAATAAATCCAGAAACTTCACTTCCTATGTTTAGCATTATATGTAATAATACAGATAAATTCTATATGGGAGAATATCTGTACTAGTACATTGATTGGTGCTGGGAGAACACCAAGTAAATCAGAACATGCTGAACCATTTCTACGGCATTCATGAAAACAATAACTCTTAGAAAAAAAAAATAATTCCAGAACTGGATTCTATATTAAAAGACACAGATCATAGAAAACCATTGCTCACCATCATAGCCTATAAGATCATTAACAATTTACAGTAAACCAAAACTAATAGGTGACTTCTTAGGAAAATTTCCAAGGCACCGTACACACACTGAGTATTTGGTGAGTTTTCACCCCAGTATTTGTAAACCAAAACCAGGTCTGGGTAAAATAATACAGCAGCGGTGCCCTAGTTTCTATTATACTTTTCCTTTGATTGTTCCACTCCTAGTTTTGACTTACAAATTCTAAAAAACCTCACAAAATAATCAATGTGTGCAGCATATGTTAAAATGTTTTAAGGCAGTCACACACAGTAGAAAGAAGCAATTTGATGGCTGAAAAACCATTGAACAAACAATTATCAGGTGAACGATCATGAAACGATGTTGTCCTACACAATTTAGTCCATATTGGACATTCCAGATGTTCAACCTGGTCAAACTCATTCAAATATGCTGGGTGACAAATAACCAATCTGAAAATATTACTTTAAGAAAAGATTGAGAATGAAACCTAATGAACAATCGTTTTGGCAGAAATCATAATTTTTGTCAACTAAAATCAATTGAACAAGGTGCACCTCAATTCACGTCAGGGTCCTCAAGACAACTTGATTCACGCTGTCAAACATTAGTTCCATATCATGTAGTGTGAACCTTATCATGAAGGTCTGCCTAACGGCTCATACAGACATTTATGCAACAAGGTCCAAGCACGGGCTGCAATGCATGACTGGCCAAAGGACTCCCGAGTGCGACAGCTTTACATATGTATATGAGGCTTTCAGGCTTCATTCGAGAGATCCATGGCTGGTTGCACAAAACATGTACAGGGTGGGCCATTTATATGGATACACCTAAATAAAGTTGGATCCAAAATGGCCACCATGGTCACACCCATCTAAAAAAATCCCCCCCCATCAATATATTAAGGTGCCACAAACAAGTTGATATCACCAACTGTTCCCTATTCAGGTGTACCCATATAAATGGCCCACCCTGTACATTAGCTTTAGGGTAGTGTTCTCCTACCTGTGGCTCTCCAGCCTTTAGAAAACTACAAATCATAATTGGCAATATACATTTTTCATAGTGATATTCATAGACTGAAATATTGCCTTTAGGGACAAATACATCAGAGACACACAAAACTACATATGGCATTGCATAGATATTCCATGAAACCACCAGTCTCTAGCAATATATTCTGATAATCTGCCAAACAGCATGGGGTAAATCGTATTGATACAGCAGTAAAAAACATGGGACCCATTGCACCAAGATAAACTAATAATAATAAAAGAGAGACCTCAGTAAATTATAACCATACAGAGATACGCTGTAATTTGTAGTGAACACTTTATACTTGCTGCTATTTTAGGCCTCCGAACATTGATTCCTGCATGATTAATAACGTCAATGGATGTGCCAAATGGCAGTAACAATTTTAGATGGTGCATATATATGATTTGTCCTTCAGAAGAAATCATTTTTCATGCAGCCTATATGGTAAACACAGCTTCTCTGCCTGTGACTACTGCAGTAATTAGTTTAATTAAATCCAAAAGTTGTCAACCTCTGTGTCCCGTGCTTCTACGCTCATTCTTTTTGATGAGCAATTAAACAAATCTGGAATTAAGTCACTGTTACCAGACAGTTTAATCGTCCTTGCTAACCACTTTCCATTTATATAATACTACTTAATTAGTAAGGGCTGAGAATAGTTTTCTTTGTAGTTTGTGCGCAGACTATTTTAATACATTACTGAAATAACAAAGCATAAATAACATATTGGGGGGCTAAAACATATATGGAGTGATAAAGCAATTAAGAAATGAAAACTCAATTTTTGTCCAACATATTCTAGAAGTTTAGGCTGTGAATCCATCAAGATATTGGCGTTTAACATCTGTCATAATGTAGTTAACCCATTAAAAAACCGCTGTATCCCTACAGACACCAGACAGTCCCATGAGATGTCCCTGGGATTCGGAGGGATTCAACTGAAAATTGATACATCATTAAAGTCACAACTAGGGACGGAGCTAAACCGCTAATGTGAGCATAACCGGAAATCTATGTAATGATTTGAATGACCTACAACAATTTTTTTTCCATATATCCCATTAAATTTTGGGTTCTGATTACAGCAGTGCATTCTGTTAAGTCAGATTACATTTAACATCTTAGAATCTATTACAGAAATCCAAGTGTGACAAGCAAATCACATTCACATGCCATGAAGAAAGCAGTAAGATTTGTATACTTTGACTGGAGGAGAAAACAACTTAAAGATCAAAAAAGTAAAGGACACCATGTTCAAAGTTACTCAAATTTTTTGTATAAATTTTCACTACGAAAAGTTGTATAAAAGAGAAGCTTGAACAACTACAGAATCATATACACGCATCATGGCTTTTGGGCAATTATAGCCACCCAAGTAAATCTTCCACAGAGCAACAAGTGTGCAAATAAAATAATGAGACCTTTAGTCAAAAAAAGATTTCAGCCTAAAAGTTTACAACTCCTCCACCCCCCCAACAGCAAACATTTCTGAGGTGTAATGTTTAAAGACAGCGAATTCGCCCAACATCTCTGAGTGAATGTCTGATGATCGAGGGCCCCACCGAGCATGTGAACTGTCTTGTGTTTGAGTTGAGCACATGGGACATGGACACATATCATCCCAATCTCTGAGAGTCCCAACAATCAGACACTTGGCACTTATCCTATGTAATTGGTAACTGTAGGTCAACCTCTTGTATGTTACACGTATTGTTTGTTTTTTAAATTCTAAGTGACGATAAAATTCAGTTTATGTATTCAACGAAAGAGTATCTTTGGCCTTGGGTTAACCAAGTGTATTGCATCTAAAAAAATAAAAATAAAAAAAAGTGCACAACATAAATAGGGTTTTCAGCATTATATTTGGCCCAGAATAACTAACTACACTGTATCTGTGGACAGGAAGTAAAATTCCTGCAATAAAGTAAAAAGTATAAATCTCCAACGTTTCAGAACGTCCAATAAATGGATGTGTTCAATCGATAGTGCGCCATTGTCTACAGTGAAAACTCATTATTTCCACAACGTGTCAATAAAGTGATATAAAGAGACTTAAGGATGCACTCTCTAAAGACACAGAGGCTTCTAAAATGAAGGTAAAAAATCTGTGCATCACAACATTACGTGAATTGCACATTCAGAAGACAATGGGGAGATTTATCAACGCGGTCTAATTTTTAAACAGTGCAAACTAGACAAAAACAGTCTTAAAATTGGCCAAACTTATCATGGCATCTACAGACTGTCGAGTCTAAATTAGTTGGCTTCATTCTTGCACATTTTTTTTGCCACATAAAATGGCATGTTAGACTACTCCCCACTTTTTTGTAAGCCACGGCTCATTGTCAGACCCATTTCTTATAGTGTCTAAAAACATAATACACATATGATGTAGACCATGAAAAATAGTTTTTTTTTGGCACAAATTGCACCAGAATTTTGATGCTTTTAAGGTTGATAAATCTCACCCAATGTGTTAGGTCTCAGGTGATGACAATGGTGCTGTTCAGTAAGAAAGGCACATGCAGATTCACTAGACAAGATGACGGCGGCATTTGGTAAATGCAGTGTGCTTAACAAAAATGCCAGACTGAACTATTATGCTACAAGGTAATTGTCCATCAGTGATTTAGGTACTATGTAATTTTCTTTTTGATTGAAGAAAGCTCTTTTTGCATCTCGATAAACTTTGGGCGATTTTCTGGTTTGTACTCCCAACATCGCTGCATGATTTTAAAAACTTCCTCTGGGCACTTTTGTGGAGCGGACATTCGATAACCTGCATGTAAAGGAAATGAGAATAAAATGAAGTAACATGTAGTTAGAGTTTCTAAATGCAAGGTATTTTATTATTTTTTTTAAATTACCATACTAGTTAGAAAATAGGGACTAAAAAGGTCAACACCTTCATTTATATGTAGGTTTTTTAATTCTTTTATTTTTCCCTAATATATTTACAAGATGACTCTTCCCCCGGGCCATGAGGTACTCGGAACAAGGCTGGTTCGGTCTCTCGGGGGATGCACAGGGGCTGAGACCCGGCTCCGTGGCTCTGCGGAGTCACTAAAAATGCGGGGGAAATGTTTAGGGATAATGGATCGTGATGCCACCCATGGTTTGCAACTTTGGGTAGCCGCAGCTGCTGCAGAACCTCTGTGGACGATGGACAGGCAGCTGGGATGGAGTGGCTTCCATGGGTGGAGCGGGTCCCCAGGGCATCGGATTGGGTAACTAGTAGTCCCCGGCAGGCAGGGGGTTAACGTTAGGCCTCGTTACTTTGCTCAGTGGCCTTCACAGTCAGTTACCTCGCAAATAACACAGTCTCGTACAGTTGTGCAACTCTGTACCCAGGTTTATTCACAGCAGGCTTCAAGTTTCAACAGGTCAAAGATGTAACACTCTCTCAGATAAGCATCGGCCTGTGTAGACTTTAAGAGATCAGGGTGGCAGTATGAGATCCTCTGTGGTGTTCCTGTCTTTGCCTCTCTCTGGTCCTGTTCCTCAGCACTCCTCTTAGTGCCTCTGCACGCAGAGGCCTGATCCGGCAGCCACGGGTATTGGTGGGTGACTGGTATCTTTTCCCCAGACCCTCGTCCGGCTGCTTTCGCGGGGGATGCGCCAGGTGTGAGCCACAGCTCCTATGAAGCTCGTAGCCTCCGGTTCAGCGGTTCAGGTGCTGGACTCCAGTGCCATGATCAAATCCGGTCCCTGTTCCTAGACCAAATCCCTCCGTCTGCAATCACCAGTCCTGGATTCGGGCACCCGAGCCACTTCAGTTCTGCTGGTGCCCCTAGGGTTCCTTCCTTTCTGTTCCCAGGACGAGCTTCAGCTGCTCAAGTCCCCTGCTTCTTAGTTTCACAACGCTTCTCTGTCTCTCCTTCTCCTCACTCGACTCGACTTCTCACTTTTTGTGCTCTACATTCTAGCTGTTCTCTGTTCTGCTTCAAAACTGAATTAAAACTCAACTGAACTAAACTGTCCTTCTACTTCCCACCCACACTTCTCTACCCTATTCTCCTCCTCCCTTGGACTGAGTCTTCCCTACAGCGGGTCCACACACATCCTTAACTAGGGTGTGTGTGTGTTTGCTGAGGATCCCACATCTCCCATCCCCAACTCCTGACTACAGGAATCCCACACCCTGGCTTGGGTGCAGTACCCCTCGTGGCGTCTAGACTGGTGGGGCACCACACTAACATTCGATAAATTGCATAGACTTCAGGAAAAAGTGTTTATTGGATTAAAGTATATTGGTTTAGCTTCCTGTCAGACTACACACACAACTCAGGATACCACGTAGCGTTGACAGATCAATAAGGTTTCCCTTCACTGAAACTAACAAATAGCAGTAACCATCTTTGATCAAATTTAATAGTTGGCACCATGCACTCAGGCAGGTAATGTTCTCATGATAATTTACAAAGCCCCCATCAGACTACCAAAGAAATGTGGTTTGTTGCTCCGCTGTCTGGTGAAAGCCTACTTTCCTATGTTTGCAAAGGCAGATGGCATGGTGAGAGGCTTATTGTTATGTACCTGTAGTAATGGAACTGATTGAAAAATGTGAGCCCAATAATTAAGAGACAAGCCTGAATACTTTTATCCATAAAGTGTATGTCTATCTCTATATTTTTTATGCTAGAAAACAATCTCTAAGTAAATACAATTTTTATTCTACTTGTTTTGAGCTTTTATACTGATAGCATGTTTCCAAAGATAAAAAAAGGAAATACACCAATCTTTATAGGGAATATTCAGGATTTTAGTTTGATGGCTTTGCTTTGAATATGCTATTAATCACCTGCATCTGCCATGTCATTAGACCGATAGAGAGCATTGGTGTCTATGCGACTATGTATGAAACAGCACCTCCATCCATTCCAGAGAATATCGTTATTAGGGCTCGTTCAAGTGTAATCTTGACAAAACACTGGTTCACACTTAGACCAATATTATTCACTGTGGCAGTCCGCATGTCCAATTTTATTCTTGGACCAATTATCATGGACTGTTATAAAGGAGAATTTTTGTTATTATTATTATCCACATCTAAGAAAAAACGGATCCCACTCAATCTGGCCAGAGTCTGATTAGTATAATTGGATTGCTTTTCTCAGATAAAGAAAACAAAGTCTCATGAACCCAGCCTTAAAGTGAAGGTGTTTCTTCATTCTGTTGACTAGTGAGGGACCCTGAAGTTAAGAAGCAAGACCCCACCTATCAGATGAGTAAGTTTACCTTTTTCTACTTGCTCCCTTGCTTGCTGATTAGTCATTCCTGGATAAGGACACACTCCCAAGCTGAATGTTTCCCACAGAAGAATTCCAAAGCTCCATACATCACTTTCAGAACTATATCGCCCTGGAGTAATAAATAGCAGAATCAATAATGATAAATTGCAATACCAGTGAGATATGATGTCCCCTGAGGGTCTTTGTCATTTGTTTACATCAAAAGGAAAGCATTAAAAAGAAAAATATTAGTAATAATAAAAGGTTTAAGGAAAAGCTCTTATATCACCGAGCCATCCTGGAAACACAGCAAGTAGTTCACCCTACAAACATTACTAGCAAAGTAACCACATTAACAAAAATTGTGTAGAAATCTTATTTTCAGGTTACCTCTACAATGACTTGTGGAGAAAGTAATTGGTCATTACTGTATATTATAATAAACAGAAAAAAAAAAAAGATTGTCATGAAACTACTTCATGTTCCGCTAAAAATGTAGCAATTTTTGGCATTTCTTCATGCTAAACGCAGAAAGCTCCCTAAACATTTTGAAAACAGAGCAGAGCTCGGCCAAAAGGGTCAGTTGTCAAGTGTGTAGTTAAAAACACAAAAGTGGAGTAAGTTACAACAGAATTATATGCTATTCCTGCCAGGGATACATTGCTCGTGGTGCTGCACAGCAGTTGAAAGACATAACTCCTCACTGGAGCTATGCTTTAAATGTAAGCTCCCCCGACACCCGTCTCAGGCTTTGTTCATACAAAGCATTTGTGCTGTTTTTGGTGCTACATTTTTGGTGCATTTTCTACAGCAAAAACAGATCACCTTTACTTTGCAAAAAAAAACATCACAAGCATATCATCCGTTTGTGTTGCTTTTTGCTCCATTTTGTAGTGCTGCACTTCTGCTTTTTCCATAAGAGAACGGGGACACACACATACTTCATTACCTTCCCAAGGTCCGCAATGTTCAGCGATGTGTTACTTCCGGATATCAAGTAGCGATAGATCAGCTGACTGAGTCACATGGCCAGGTCATTTTCAAATCCGCACGTCCTGTTACCGGTCCTCGGAAGGAACACATCGCCAGAGCACGCCGCAGAACTGCCAGGGAAGGTATATAATTGGATGACTGGGGGTTCATCATGTGGAAACCGAACTAAGGCTGCATCACAAACAGACTGTGCGAACACCAATCCATTTTCGATATTTTTTTATCATTATAATGGCGTCAATGGAGAAAGAGCAGCAGAAAAAAAAAAACGAGCAAAAATTGACATGCTCATTGTTTTCTGAATGCGCTTCCTGCACCACTAAAGCAGCAGTCAAAAGTGCAGAGGTCTGCACAGCATTTTAAAAATTTCATTTTTTTGCAGGCAAAGGCAATGACTGATCTGTTTTTGGTGCAGATTTAAAAAAAGTAAAAAAAAAACAAAACACAGCAACAGCAACAGAAACGAACACTCACCTACAGCCACTTCATTCATTTCACCATATAGTGGACTGCAAACTGGGAACAAAAATTCCAAGTGCGGTGAAATTGCACAAAAAAAGTGCAGTTACAGGATTGTTTTTTTTTATTATTCACCACATTCACTATATGATAAAACTGATGTGTCAGTATGATGCCTGAGGTTGATATGGGTTCATAGATACCAAAAATGTATACTTTTACTTTTATCTAAGGGGTGCAAAAAGGTTCAGAAGATTTTAAAGAAAAAGAATTGCACTTTTGGCGCCATTTTTCGTTACCCGTAGCGTTCTCATATTTTGGGATCTAGGGCTTATTTTTTTGCGTCTTGAGCTGAAATTTCTAATGATATAATTTTTGGGTTGATGCAATGTTTTGATTGCCTGTTACTGCATTTTATTGCAATGTTGCAGCAACCAAAAAAAGTTTGACACTTGCAGTTTACAGATCTGATTAACTGAGTTTACATTTCTGTATGTATTTTTGAATGCGGTAATACCAAATATGTGTACTTTTAAAAAAAAGTTTTATTTTAAATGAGACTAAAGGGGGGTTATTTGAAGGTATGTTTTCTTTTAATTTTTTCATATTTTTTAAAAACATTTCTTTTTCACATTTTCTTTATTTTACAAGGCCTCTTAGGGCGCATCAGCACTGCAAAGGCTGATTGCTTGTGTTGTGCAGAGAGATGCTTCAGCATCCCTCTGCACAGAACAAATGAGTGCTCGGGCATTGCTGGCAGGAAGCCAGCTGATAGGATCAGCTGACACGTGCAGGGGATGATGTAAGCTCAGTGCATGAGCTTGCATCAAAGGGAAGGAGATAGACAAGGGTATAGATATACGTACTTGGTCATGAAGGGGTTGAATATGGGCATTCAATTTTACGCTTTTAATTGATATCTATTTATATAACTTTATATACAGTTGTGATCCAACGTTTACATACGTTGGCAGATTTTTTGCTTTCTTGGCCTTATTATCAGAAAATATGAATGATAACACACAAACTTGTACCCCCCTTCCTGCACTAATGTTACCCTGATTTCCAATAAAACCTGCACAAGAAGAATCGGTGAGTGCTGTTTCTCTTTTTTGCTTATGAATTGTCACTGGTCTTCTGACTCTGAAACGCACCACAGTGGCTCAGCTGTCTCATAAGGAGTTTATACTGAATGACCAGGAAAAGATCACTGGTTGGTTTTCGGAGTGGTGCCTGCCATGTCTGTTTTTCCAGGTTAAAAAAACATCCAAATGACCTTGATCAAAAGCTCACATACCCCAGTTCTTAATACTGTGTATTGCCCCCTCTAACATCAATGACAGCTTGAAGTCTTTTGGTTATTAGAGAGCTCCTGATATTCCATTTGTTAATCACAGTTTGAACGCTGCTATCAATTTCTTTAATACATTTTTGTATCCCTTTCCTGTTCAACAGTTCAACTATCTTTTCCCATAGATTCATTGACAATTCTTTTGCTTTCCCCATGACTCACAATCCACAAACGTGAGCAGCTGGATGAAAGATGCAAATGTCTTTCTGGATACCAGAAACTCATGCAGCTTTTATGCAGATACACTGATTATAATGAGCAAACAGGTCACATGTGAGGATGTTACCTTTTTAGCCATTCAAACCCATTTGTGTCAACTTCTGTGCATGTTATCAGGCCAAAATCACCAGGGTATGTGAACTTTTGATCAGGATGTTTTTGGTTGTCATTATGATTTAAAAAAAGAACACAAAGTTGTTTGATGACAAATTACTTTACCAAACCGCTAACCACGAGTGAAAAAAACGTTTTTGTGTTATTATTCATAATCCCTGAAAAAAAGGCCAAAAAAGAAAAACCATCTGCCGGAGTATGTAAACTTTTGAGCACAACTGTAACAATATTTACTAAATTATCCACTGAAATTACTATTTATCTGTATGTTTATATATAACAGCATATTGACCTTACCTTTAGCAGTGCAAATAATTGTACAGCTGATTATCCTCCACATTATACTACAAACTCGTATACCGGTTTTTTAGTTTTCTTTAATAATTAATAAATTAAAAAAAATATTTAGTTCAAGTGTCCGCCTTATTTATCGGAGTATTGGTTGATATTAGGGATGGGCGAATCTACTCGTTACTACTCGGTACTCGCCGAGTAGTAAGGGATTCGCCCGACTCGTTACACTGCAAGTAATCTCAGGGATTACTCGCAGTCAGTAACGAGTCCGCAGGGAGCGAAGGAAGAGAGGGGGAGAAATGCTCCTTACCTCTCTTCCGGCTTCTGCTATGTGCTGTGTGCTGGGCTCTGGGACTTGCGGGCTGCGGCAGCTCCAGGGTCCTAGAGCCCGCCTACACAGAGATGTAGCAGAGCTGAGATAGTTCTCAGCCTGCTCACTCCCTGTGCATAGATATGTATATGTATGCACAGGGTTGTGGCAGTGAAGATGTCGTTTTTGGACTACGTCGGACGGAAGAGGATTTTTGGAGTAAAGATGGAGTCTCTAATGTCTTTTTTGTTTTATTTTTAATAAAAAATTTTTCTCTGTGTTGTGTTTTTTTTTTATATTGAGTACTGGAAATTCATGGCGGTCATGTCTAATATTGGCGTGACCGCCATAAATTTCGGGCTTAGGGCCAGCTGATAATACAAAGCTGGCCCTAACCTCTTTATTACCCAGAGTGCCAATGCCACCAGGGCCGCTGGAAGAGCGGGGTTCAGCGCCAGAAGATGGCGCTTCAATGAATGCGCCAACTTCTGGGGCGGCTGCGGGCTGCAATTTGCAGCGGGGGGTGCCCAGAAAGCTTGGGCATCCCTGCGCTGCGGATTCCAGCCCCCAGCTGCTTAGCTGTACCTGGCTAGACATAGAAATTGCGCGGAGCCCCACGCATTTTTTTTTAATTATTTCATGAAATTCATGAAATAAAAAAAAGGGCTCGCCTATATTCTTGTGTCCGGCCAGGTACAAATAGGCACCTGGGGGTTGGGGGCAGCCCGTCGCTGCCTGCTGGATCCGGCTGGTTACAAAAATACGGCGAAGCCCACGTAATTTTTTTTTTTGAAAAATCTATAAAACAATCCTAAAAAAGGATTGCATCTTTACTAACCCCTCGACCATGGTGGAGGGGTTAATAAAGAGGCAGTCCCTTTTTTAGGATTGTTTTATGGATTTTTCAGAAAAATTTCACGTGGGCTTCGCCGTATTTCTGGAACCAGCCAGATCCAGCAGGCAGCGACGGGCTGCCCCCAACCCCCAGGTGCCTATTTGTACCTGGCCAGACACAAGAATATAGGCGAGCCCCCTTTTTTTATTATTTCATGAATTTCATGAAATAATAAAAGAAAAAATGCGTGGGGCTCTGCGCAATTTCTATGTCTAGCCAGGTACAGCTAAGCAGCTGGGGGCTGGAATCCGCAGCGCAGGGAGGCCCAAGCTGTCTGGGCACCCCCCGCTGCAAATTGCAGCCCGCAGCCGCCCCAGAAGATGGCGCGTTCATTGAAGCGCCATCTTTTGGCGCTGAACCCCGCTCTTCCAGTGGCTTTGGTGGCAATGGCTCACTGGGTAATTAAGGGGTTAGGGCCAGCTTTGTATTATCAGCTGGCCCTAAGCCCGAAATTTATGGCGGTCACGCCAATATTAGACATGACCGCCATGAATTTCCAGTAATCAATATAAAAAAAAAAACACAGAGAAAATTTTTTATTAAAAATAAAACAAAAAAGCCATTAGGGACTCCATCTTTATTTTAAAAATCCTCTTCCGTCCGACGTAGTCCAAAACGCAATCTCAGCTCTGCTACTTCCCTGTCTGTGCTTAGACAGACAGGGATGTAGCAGAGCTGAGAACTGACTAAACAGTCAGGGTTCAGCTCAGGGCATTAGGACCTGAGCTGAACTCTGCTGTCAGCCAGACTCGCTCTGCTCCGGAGATTCCCGAGCAGTGACGCAAGTTAATTTATTCACTGCTCTTGTCACCATTCGGGAATCTCCGGAAACAGAAGCAGAGAGACTCGGGGAGCGAGTCTGCGGCTGAGGCGGCGGAGGTAAGTAGCCGGCCGGGCCGGTGCACCCCCCCTCTCCCCCCTCACCCCCCCTGACCTCCCTTCCCCCCTCCCCCCTTCAATCTTTTTTTTTTTTTTTTATTATTCTTTAAAAGCCAGCGGCTTTTTGCTGCTGGCTTTAAAAGAATAACATGGGGATTTGCAGGTTTTTCCTCTGCTGCCAGACCCCTTATAGGGTCCGGCAGCAGAGGAATCGCTGCAATACTCGCCTCCCCATTCATTTACATTGGACTCGCTAGACTCGCAACGAGTAGCGAGTCCTGGACTCAGACTCGTTACAGTCTAGCGAGTCCGAGTAATTTAGGATTCGCCCATCTCTAGTTGATATATATTCTATACAGGTTAACTCAATTTACTAATTAAGGTGACATCTTAGGTTAATGGGTCACACCATACAAATACGTGCTACTTAGTGTTGGTCAGAGGTCCCCAACTCCAGGCCTCAGGGACTGCGAACAGTGCAGGTTTTCAGGATTTCCTTAGTATTGCACAGGTGTTAATCGAATCACCTGCACAGGTGATAATTGAATCACCTGCACTGGTGATGATTCCAACCCCTGTGCAATATTAAAGGGATCCTGTCACCCCCAAAACGCCTCCTAAGCTATCAAAACATGTCCCTGCAGCATCCCATCACTAATCTAACACTTCTTTTGTCTCCTAAAAGCTTCCTGTGAAAGTGCATAAAAACGTTTTAATACTCATTAGTGATTATAATTAGCAGTGACTATATTCTTTAGTCACCAAGGCGGGCTGTTTTGCAGCTCCAGGGATCCACCCTGTCTCTGTGTGTTTGCTGTGATGTGCAGGCATTGCCCTCCCCCTCTCTATCACTCACAGAATGCAAATCATTAGTCCTGCCTTCAGTTTCAGTTTCACAGCAGCACAGACAGAGAGAGGGCTGGATCCTGGAGCTGCTAAACAACACCCCCTGGTGACTAAAGAATATGGCCCCTGCTAAATATAATCACTAATGAGTGAGTATTAAAACGTTTTTCTCCACTTTCACAGGATGCTTTTAGGAGACAAAAGGAGTGTGAGATTAGTGATAGGATGGTGCAGGGACATGTTTTGATAGCTTAGGAGGCGGTTTGGAGGTGACAGGATCCCTTTAATGCAATCCTGAAAACCTGCACTGTTGGCAGCCCCTGAGGGCCAGCTAAGTAAGAAAAATGAGTGGCCATCATTACTTTAAGAAATGAAGGTCAGTCAGTCCGAAAAATTGGAAAACTTTGAAAGTGTCCCCAAGTGCAGTTGCAAAAACCATCAAGTACTACAAACAAACTGGCTCACATGAGGACTGTCTCAGGAAAGGAAGACCAAGAGTCACCTCTGCTGCGGAGGATAAGTTCATCCGAGTCACCAGCCTCAGAAATCGCAGGTTAACAGCAGCTCAGATTAGAGACCAGGTCACTGCCACACAGAGTTCAAGCAGCAGACACATCTCGACAACAACTGTTTTAAGAAAAGACTTTGTGCAGCAGGCCTTCATGGTAAAATAGCTGCTAGGAAACCACTGCTAAAGACAGGCAACAAGCAGAAGAGACTTGTTTGGGCTAAAGAACACAAGGAATGGACATTAGACAAGTGGAAATCTGTGCTTTGGTCTGATGAGTCCAAATTTGAGATCTTTGGTTCCAACCACCTTGTGTTTGTGCGACGCAGAAAAGGTGAACGGATGGACTCTACATGCCTGGTTCCCACCGTGAAGCATGGAGGAGGAGCTGTGATGTGGATGTACTTTGCTGCTTTGAAGCTCATCAAGAGAATGCTAAGAGTGTGCAAAGCAGTAATCAAAGCAAAAAGGTGGCTACTTTGAAGAACCTAGAATATAAGGCATATTTTCAGTTGTCTTACACTTTTTTGTAAAGTAAATAATACCACATGCGTTAATACATAGTTTTGATGCCTTCAGTGTGAATCTTCAGTTTTCATAGTCACGAAAATATAGAAAATCTTTGAATGAGGAGGTGTGTCCAAACCTTTGGTCTGTACTGTATATATATATATATATATATATATATATATATATATATATATATATATTTACAGTTTACATTGGAAGATGCCAGTCAGGCTTGTGGGCAGGGTGGCACACAGCTTAGGCTGCTTCCACACTGCAGTTTTTTCACTGATCAGTGTCCATCAGATTTGTGTGCCAAAACCAGGAGTGTCTCCAAAACTCAGAACAGGTGTCAATCTTTCAATTATAGTTTTTCTTGCAAGTTCCTCTCCTGGTTTCTCTCCGGGTTTTGGCACACAAATCTGATGGACACTGATCAGTGAAAAAACTGCAGTGTGGAAGCAGCCTTAGCAGTCATGGCACTGCTGCATCTACCCCAGGGAGAACAGGGATTCTATCAAAACCACATCAAGCGGCCCAATAGGTGATATGTGGATGGAATCAGGCATCATACTACTCACCAAAAACCTGACAATAGATTCTCATTAGCTTCCCGTTAGGATATATTTGTAATTTATATTTTTGGGCTCTGTCATGAATAGATTATACTATGGTGATCAAAAATTACAGATTGTGTGAACAGGTAATGCAATAGCAAATTGGGCTATATAGGGCATAACGATGTATATAGTTTAATGTAGAACAGCCATGGTACAATGGAGCAACAAGGTTTATTGAGGAGCCTAACACTTATTACATCTTAGTATTGCATTGAACTGTAAATACAGAAATTGTAGCAACAGCGTGTTAACTGTCTTGACGTAAGCGGAGTCGGTGTGCACTTTAACTATCTTTTCCAACCGTGCTAAATTAGTTTTCAAGTCTAATAGACCATAATTAAGGCCATTCAATGTGCGGTTGGAGGTAACATTAGTTTTCTTGTCGGCTTACCCACTCAGTTCAAACCTTGGCATGCTGTAATTTAACACTTTTCATTGAAGTCATTTCCTTTGGTATACATGTTAAATTATAATTAAATTTTCCCAAAAAAGTAGATGCTGAGCTAAAACACTGGCATATACAGTCAAATCTGCACACAAACTACAGAACGCCACTTTACTGAATACATAAAATGATTGTTACAGCAAGCAACTGCTTGTTAACTGAATATATATTCATTTCACAAAAATATTCTAAAAAGATTGCGAGAAAATATTACAAACACCAAATAAATTGTTACCTATGCAACTACATTGAAGCCATCAGCATCGAACACTTTGCATGAATGAATATCTCAAATACCGTGCCTCATCGTGAGCGACGTTCCCTGAAATCTCATGTCTGAACCTCTCCCTTCTTGATGCCAGAGTTGGTTTTAAAATGCCGATACACTAATGAGCTTAACTGGAATCCTAAAGCGTCCAGCTCTTCACATCAGTGTGACAATCAGAGGAGAGAAGAGCAGCCTCAATAGATCCTCATTAGATCTAGTGCATTTTATTATTTCCAAAAATGAAGCTGGAGACAGAATTATTAGTTAAGTTCCAAGTGTTGTGGAGTGCACTGTCCATGATTGCACTAAGCACGATTTGTATGGGTGCAGTTCATTTTTCATCTACTTAACCTGATTATGCTGTTTTATAGTCTGATTGTGTAGAGAGTGGGTAGATTAAGCAGAAGTAAAAAATACGCAAATTCATCAGAGACGCCTGAAACAAAATTAGGTTGATTTTAACACTAATTTTGTGATGGTTTTCTTCAAGGTTATATAAACTGACTGAAGTTTAATCTTTATACCACTAAATTAAAGAGCATGCAAGTCTACCATAAATATATTCTATTAGAACCAGGTGAAAATGCTTGATGGAGTGTACATTTTCCCTGGGTTTCAGTCTTATACTGTGTAAATAAATCAGCCATAGCAGCGAACTATGTATATTACCTGCTCCAGGTGTGTCAATAACTATGGCTAATGCTTTACAAAGCACAGGTATGGTATAAAAGGGCAGAGTCTCCACAAGCTGCTAGTTCAGTCCTTGGCCCTCTTCTCTCTCTACACTGCCATAATTGGACAGATCATATGCAAATTTGGCTTCCAGTACCATCTTTATGCTGATGATACTCAACTATACATTTCGTCCCCTGACCTTACCCCGCTGTACTAAAGAACAATGACTGTCCAACATTATGTCTGCTCTCTATCTAAAATTCAACCTTTCCAAAACTGAACTTCTTCTGACCCTCCCCTCCACTGACCTACCTAAATCTGACATCTCTCTTTTTGTGCATGTCATATCGATAACGCCTAGGCAGAAGGCTCGCTGTCTGGGTGTTATGTTTGACACTGATCTTTCCTTCACCCCACAATCTCTTTCCCGCTCTTGTCACTTGCATCCGTAAGAACATTTCTAGAATCTGACCCTTTCTCACCTTGGAATCAACAAATACCATCACTGTGGCCCTGATCCATTCACTCTTTTTTTATTATAATTCTCTGTTTATTGGTCTCCCCCTCACTAGACTTTCTCTTCTCCAGTCCATACTCTATGTACAGCCAGGGTCACCTATCTGGCAAACAGTAACTAAGATGCTTCCGCTGTGTGCAAATCATTGCACTGGCTGCCTATACACTACAGGATCCAATACAAATTGTTTGTTCTTCCCCAAAAGCTCTTCAAAGTGCAGCACCTCCCTCATCTCTGTCTACCACCCCACCCGTTCTCTTCGCTCTGGAAGTGACTTTAGACCAACATCTGCATTAACCTGAACCTTCCACTCCCGCTCCAAGATTTCTTGCAAGCTGCACCAACTGTCTGGAATGCTCTACCCCAAGAAATTAGGACTATCCACAATTTACATAGCTACAGATGCTCCCTAAAAAAACATCTTTTTAAGGGTGGCCTATCATGCTCCATAGTCTTTTAGACTAATCTATCGTGCTCCCTGGTCAAAGTTATTTAGACATAGCCTTATTCATTCCACCAGACTTAAATGCATTACTAATAATGGCTGGCGGCCACTCATGCAGCTCTTATATATTCCCCATTTCCTCAGGTCAACTGAACCATCATTGTAAATAAGCACCCGCATCTCATTGTAGATTGTAAGCGCTTATGAACAAGGCTGTCATTATTTTGCATTAATTACGGTATATTGTAATGTGCTGCGGAAGAAGTTAGTGCTATATAAAGATTGTTATTCTCTCTATGCTTCTAGTGAAACTTCTATGAGTAACACAATAGTTTGGTTAGGAACTGTGCACTAGGTTCGGATCAGGAGAGTCAGTATTTTGCCAGCATGTGATTTATTTTGTATCCTACTGTATTTTGTTTCACTGTTATATGGAACCAACAAACACTAAAAATGATGCTTAAAAAGGTTATGGCACTGGATGGGAAAGACATGGACTGTCTTTTAACTTAAAACTGTATTTTAGGGCTTTTGTGGGCATGGCCAGCAGTTGATAACAGTGAGCAGTGCAATGTGCCAGCATAGAAGGGGCAAGATCAGAGATTGTGAGTTGTGTGTGGAGCCAGTAGGAATGAGCCAGATGACAGATCATAGAAGCTTGTGCCAAGGAATGAGTAGAGTTTGCACTGATTCTGACATTCTGAAATTGATTAGCTCTGTGATGTTGCCTGAGGTAATCAGATACATTGGCACCTCATCAGCTGCAGTCAGGAGTGTGGATGCCATGTAGGCCTCGCCCCCTCCCTCATATGGTTATGGGGCCGTATTCAGTGTGAAGATGGATCTCACTGAGAATGCACATATGTCTGCTTCAGACACAGTCTAGATACCTTGTGGAAAGTTTATGAATGGTTTTATTTAGATTTCACTTAAAAAGAATATTTGAAAGTTTATTAAAATTGCGTGTCTACATGATTAATAAGTAAAAATTTAAACGGCGGTTCCACTTTAAAGGGAGCCAAGGAGAGTCAGTCCCCGGTTTACAATAAGTCTCCTAAAATGAGGAAGTTCAGCCAAAGTAAAAGGGTCTTAGTACTTGTTCCCACAGTAGAAAATATATTGCTGGAGAAAATGCAAGGGCCTTATGAAATTATGAAAAACGTGGGAGAGGTAAATGACTGGGTATTTCAGCCAGGTACGCATAAACCCTACCAAAATTAGTATATGAATCTGATTAAGACCCAAGAAGGACTGATGACTCATGGTAGCACAAGGGGTAAAGGACTTTATACAGAACATTAGAGATGTGTTTTCTGAGCTCCAAAGTCATACAAATGTGATGAGAAGAGATCCAGTTCCGCAAACATAAAAATCTTCTTCATTTATACATAATAAAATTTCCATATAATATCCATATCGACTTGGAGCAATAATAAAACATTGTGTTTCTAGTGCATCATTAACTCTTAGTCATAGTAGTGTTTTTTTACTGCTCTAAGCTGATATGGATGTTATTCTTGTTATGATTTTCAAGTGTTTTGGTGCAAACATCATCCGGGCCCCATGTAGGACTGCAATCACACATTATTGATGAGCTGGACTTTGCTTTTTGTACAAGTGTGATAAAATATCACATCATAGAGTGCAAACAACAAACAACATTAAAATAGTGGGTTATTCAGGATTCATGTAGTGAGGGATCCACTCCTACATCTTAATCTCAAAGCCCAATGGGAGTCTTCAATGATTTTAAGAAGCCGAATACTGTGTTAAAACTTGACTTTTATCCAATGCCTTGAGTGGACAAGTTGATTTGATAGATTGGGAGATGCAAAGTACCGTATATACTCGCGTATAAGCCGAGTTTTTCAGCCCAAAAATTGGGCTGAAAAGTACCCCCCTCGGCTTATACGCGAGTCAGTGCTGTATACCGATGTATACATCGGTACATACCGATGTATACATCGGTATACAGCAGCCCCCGTAATCCAGGGCCCCCCCAGCCTCTCTCCGGTCACCTGGAAAGGAAACTATACTTATCAGTGTCCGCTGTCCGCGCCCGCTCGCATCTGCCGACATCGCGATCCTCCATCTTCATGCGGCGTCTTCCTGTTTCTGTGCTCGTCGCAGCAATGACGTCATTCCTTGCGACGCGCACAGGAAACAGGAAGACGCCGCATGAAGATGGAGGAGCGCGATGTCGGCAGATGCGAGCGGGCACGGACAGCGGGACAGTGATAAGTATAGATTCCTTTCCAGGTGACCGGAGAGAGGCTGGGGGGGCCCTGGATTACGGGGGCTGCTGTATACTACCGCGGGGGCTGCAATATACTACCACTGGGGCTGTATACACTGCTGGGGCTGCCTGTATACTGCTGGGCTGCCTGTATACTGCTGGGGCTTCCTGTATACTGCTGGGGCTGCCTGTATACTGCTGGGGCTGCCTGTATACTGCTGGGGCTGCCTGTATACTGCTGGGGCTGCCTGTATACTGCTGGGGCTTCCTGTATACTGCTGGGGCTGCCTGTATACTGCTGGGGCTGCCTGTATACTGCTGGGGCTGCCTGTATACTGCTGGGGCTGCCTGTATACTGCTGGGGCTGCCTGTATACTGCTGGGGCTGCCTGTATACTGCTGGGGCTGCCTGTATACTGCTGGGGCTGCCTGTATACTGCTGGGGCTGCCTGTATACTGCTGGGGCTGCCTGTATACTGCTGGGGCTTCCTGTATACTGCTGGGGCTGCCTGTATACTGCTGGGGCTCCTATATACTACCACTGGGGCTGCTGGGGCTCCTATGTACTACCACTGGGGCTGCTGGGGCTCCCATGTACTACCACTGGGGCTGCTGGGGCTCCTATGTACTACCACTGGGGTGGCCTGTATACCACACTGCTGGGGGCTATATACCTGTGCTGAGGTCCACCCTCGGCTTATACACGAGTCAATAGGTTTTTCCAGATTTTTGGGGCAAAAGTAGGGGGGGTCGGCTTATACACGGGTCGGCTTATACACGAGTATATACGGTACTTCACAACATTAGGTCTTACAAAAGCCTACTGGCAGGTGCCAATAACAGATCACACTAAAAAGAAGAGCATTCTGTGGTTTACATGAATAAAATGTTAAATAACCATAAAAATAAATTATGCGACTGTGGAATAGAAGTGTTTAGTTATTAAATGGGCACTATAAGCACTCAGGTATGCTAGGATATGAGAGAATACTCAAACAAGTTACAGACAATGCCTCACTGAAACTGACATGTCAGGATCAGGAGAAAATCAGACGAATAACCAGGTAGTTCATGTCCTTACAACATTTTAGATTTTCAGTTGAACAAAGACCCGGACATCAGCTTCTCAATGAAGATGCCCTGTCTAGAGTCTCTTTATGAGAAAAAAGTATTCTATCCTCAAGGTCAAAAGAAGAGGGGGGGTGTTGGGGTGTTATGTATCAGGACCAGGGTAAAAGTGAGTCATGGTGCATACATTTCTCTAGTTTCCTGGTTTACTATGTTAAAAAGCCAGGCACACAGGTGTTTGAGATAACTATGTTAATCACCTGCAATACTCAGGTATGGTATATAAAGGCAGAGAGTCCATGAGCTAATGGCTTTCTATCTGCTAATTGAAAAACTACTGAGATTAAAGCAATGGTTAGTTGTGGTGTGACAGGATTTTGCCTCTTAAGTTTGTTGCCAGCTACGACTAGGATTTATTTTGTTTAGTTTTCTAGTTTGTTTTGCATTGAACCAATAAAATTGTTGTGGCCAGTTTTATCAAACCTTCCTGGTGTGAGCTGTGCTTTGAAGTGATGAAGTACCTATTTAGGGCAATCATGTATGCCAATTCTCTAACCCTGTCACAATATGTAAAGTTAAAGGGATCCTGTCACCTCCAAAATACCTCCTAAGCTATCAAAACATGTCCCTGCAGCATCCCATCACTAATCTCACACTTCTTTTGTCTCCTAAAAGCATCCTGTGAAAGTGGAGAAAAACGTTTTAAATACTCACTCAATAGTGATTATAATTAGCAGGGGCTATATTCTTTAGTCACCAGGGGGTGTTCTTTTGCAGCTCCAGGATCCAGCCCTCTCTCTGTCTGTGCTGCTGTGAAACTGAAACTGAAGACAGTACTAATGATTTGCATTCTGTGAGTGATGGAGAGAGGAGAGGGCAATGCCTGCACATCACAGCAGAACACACAGAGAGAGGGTGGATCCTGGAGCTGCAAATCAGCCCGCCTTGGTGACTAAAGAATATAGTCACTGCTAATTATAGTCACTAATAAGTGAGTATTAAAACGTTTTTATGCATTTTCACAGGATGCTTTTAGGAGACAAAAGGAGTGTGAGATTAGTGATGGGATGCTGCAGGGACATGTTTTGCTAGTTTAGGAGGCGTTTTGGAGGTGACAGGATCCCTTTAAACTTTGAAAATTTTCTTTTTCATGCGTCCATCATGCAAGCATAATTTACGTGATCAATCTTTTTCAACATGAAAATTATTTCAGTAGGACACAAAAACAGCTCACTCAATTGCAGAAATTGACATATAAAATACAAACTGTCATACAAGACACCCCATAAAGAAGAAACTGGGTGGAGTGAAAGGTTCAAGAGATATTGACGGGGGATTTACCAATTCAACATTCACAGCATGGTATCCATTAACTGAGCTGTTCCGACAGCTGTGGGGATGTTTAAAAAATGTATAAGTGTAAAGCATCCCAAGACTAAGTGAAGTTCTAAGGGTATGAGGGAATATGTGAGGTACCCGCATCTGCTGTCCATATAGACTTATTTTGTAAAGTGTGTAATGTTCTTGATCTTTGTTCTGCTGCTGTAATACTGTAATTTCCTCCGGGATCAATAAAGTTTATCTTATCTTATCTTAGCTCAGTGTCTCTGTGCGAACAGACATAATGGCCAGTGATACTAAGCCCGCCAATTGGCTATCATACTATCGATGTGTTGTCAGCTTGCAGTCAATGCCAGTCACTGGCAGTAAGATAGACATTCAGAAGACTGAAGAAGGAGTACCGTGTGGATTTTAATTTTTTAACTAACTGCAGCTGGGGCAGAATATTATCTGAAAAGAAACAATCCCTTTAATGACACAATAACATCTGGGCTTTAACACTGGATCTGTAGATTATTGAAGAGAAGGCAATTCTCCAAATTGACAGAAAAAAGTTACCGTTACTTCGACTACATCTACTGACATTATTATTGCACTCTAATTTGAGCAATATTCCTTCCTCTGTAGTTAACACCACATTGCCTAGAGACAGCCACAAATGTTAAAAACTCCAGCAGACAGCATGACTTGTATAAAAGGATTAGAGAATAGCAATACTTAATCAATACGATAACAGTGAGGGGTTCTTTTTGGCTACCTTGGCCCTTAATTTGGCCAGCTACAGCAGAGACACTGCTATCCATTATTACACAGTGATTTTGTTGTATACTATTATGACAACTGAGGCTATACCGCATACAAGAAAAAACAATTCTATGCTCATTGGCACTGAAAAATAATTGAATTTTAGAAAAGCAGAAGAAATGAGTCTTACCATAATTGAGGGCTTCTGGGGCTGTCCATTTGATAGGAATCTGTTTTAAACCAGAAGATGAATATATTCCATCATCTTCTTGACGAGACATGCCAAAGTCACTGATTTTCAAAACATTATTTTCACCTACAAGACAGTTTCGTGCTGCCAGGTCCCTAGGAAACAAAAATGTGTTGGAAAGGAATTGAATTTATCTTCAGATTAACAGCAACACATGAATAATTCCACAATTTGTGATTTTTTTTTCTTCCCATGAAGTCTTTGGCATGGTCAAAAAGAAAAAAGTAATGCACTTGACAAAAATACGAGTAACCTGTTTTTCTATTCTAGAAAGGAACTGTTTTTCTGTATAACAATTCCTACTTATACAGACAAATATTTAATTTAATTACTCAATTAGCCACTTTGACGCTAGACTTAGGGTGCCGTCACACCTGGCGACATTGCCGCCGATGTATTAGGCAACGTAGGGGCGTGGCCTATCGGCGCCGATATCGCCCCTGCATTGCCTAATGTAAAGGGGCGATGTCGGCGCCTCTGAGTGGTCGCCTGGTTTCACATCAGTGATGTGAAACCAGGCAGCCGATCTGGGGCGATGTGTCCACATCCCCCATGTAAACGGCCACTGGCGACCTGACAGGCGATGGGAGCCACAGGCTCCCATTGTACTGCATCGCTGCTGGGGTTTTGAGACACCCTGGCGCGATGCCGCGTGTCAGCTCGCCGGGGCATCGCCGGAGATGTCTCCTCGTGTAAACCGGGGCGCCGCGACGCTGGCCGAGGCCAAAAACGTGCGCGTCAGCCAGTTGCTGCCGACATCTCCGGTGCTCGCCAGGTGTGATGGCACCCTTAAGGGCTGTTACTGCTGCGATGAGGGATCGATCCACATCAGGGAAATGATTGTGTGAGCTTCACAGATTCACAGCAATCAGGACCAGCGAGAACGCTGGTAAGCATGGTAAACATTGGGTAACTAAGCTGAGCGCGGCGCTCAGTTACCCGATGTTTACCCTGGTTACCTGCTCCCAGCGTGTGCTGTGCGGCGCTAGGAGCTCAATCATTGTTAGTCTCCCGCTGTCACACGCACTGATGCTGGTCGTCCAGCAGGAGACCAACGAAAGATTTATGGTCCAGACCATAAATCTACGATCAACGACTTATCATTGATTGCTGAAACGGGTCACACACAACAATGTAATTTCGACATCGCTGCAATGTCACCAAAGCGGTGACGTTGCAACGATATGTTGACATATCGTTATGTGAAACGGGCCCTGTGGGAACTGTGGTGATCTTTACATTTCATGATGCCTTGCACAAAGAATTTTGGGTTTCCATCTAGTGCCCAGAATCAGAAAGCTGGGTTTGCGTTCCAGATCATGGATCTTCCAGCAGGCAAATAACCCCAAAAATACTTGAAGAAACAACAAGAAATGGATTGAAACAAATTGTTGGAACAGTTCTCAAGTGGCCAGCAATGAGTGCAGATCTAAATCCCAATGAGCACCTGTACAGAAATCTTAAATTGCTGTTGGGAAAAGGCACCCTTCATATGAGACCTACAGCAGTTTGCAAAATAAGAGTGGTCCAAAATTCCAGTTGAAAGAAGCTTGTTGATGGTTACAAGAAGCTATTGTAGTTATTTATTCCAAACGGAGTGCAACAAAATAATAAATTGAGGGTGCCAACAATTTTGTCTGGCCCATTTTTGGAGTTTTCTGTGTGAAAACAGATTTTTTTTTTTTTTAGTTCCAATATACACAAAGGAAATAAACATGTATAACAAAACATGTAATTATAATACTTTTCTGGACAAAAAGACTTCATTTTCTGTAACAATTTCAAGCGTGACAAACCTTTCGGCCATAACTGTATTATGTCCATTTAGGACTTTTCCAGCTGCTAGGAGAAAGTGCATCTTCTAACACAAGCAAAAATGTTTGCGCCCTGCTGCAGTTTTGCAAATTGCAGTTATTAAAAAAGCCTTTGAGAAGCAGATGTCATCAAGAGAAGTAAAACTTGTGGCGATCACTCACACATGTCTAATATTAACGATTACTCCAGAAGCTGAACACTTTGAAGTCTGCATAAACAGGCAGAGGACGAAGAAATGCATATTGATTAGCCGCGCATTAATGGAATTTTTTTCAAGTATGGTATTGAAGTAATATTAAGTATGACATGAAAAGTCATCAATAATAAGTAGCTTGAAAGATTAAGTCGGGCTTCAGAATTTTGATACAATATTTTCTTCCAGAAATAGAAATGGTCATTTTCTCCTATAAGGTGTCAGAAATGAAAGGCTGCATGTGCAGTGTATATGCAGAATGAATTGGCATTTGTTTCCATGTGTTATTTATGATCTAGGAGATTAGAAAGGTGATCTGCTTTTCCTCTCTTATAATTTATCACTGCAAATCCATTTTATCTACCAACAGTTCTTGTGGGAGAAAAGCTTTAATCTTCACTGTTTAATATGATCTTGTAAAGGCTCAGTGACTGTGAAATAATGCCCCTGTATATAGAAAGGTTTCCATACTGCAGATCATTAGAAAGATCACAGGCACAATTCTTTAAATTTACAATAGGCAGAACCACAAAACCAAATGTAATTATATACTTTTCTTTCTAGTAGACTATACATAAAAACATTAGATGAAATTTCTCATGAATGCCAGGCTTGTTTTATGAACTGCCTCCGCACATTCTGGTTTTATATATAAACATAGGAGAGGCAATACATTTACATATCACGGCAGGGTGGGTGCATATATTTGCATCATTTAAGAAGAAAGTGTAATAAATAGGGATTGCGGTGCATTTTTCAAGGTAAAATCTGTACTCTGACCAATAAATCACTCATTGTGACTACAATAAAAACAACTTTTAGTGGCTCTTGGAAATCTCGGCTTATTCCTACAGCTCGACTAATGTCCCAGCTCTACTATATATATACTTGCTGCTACGTTAGATGATAAGAACTATATACATATAATGAATATAGATCATGCAGATGTAATTCAGTGGCCTAGCTATCGGGAGAACAAAGGTAGCAGGCCAACCAGACCCTTACACTGTGCAGGTACAAGTTCTGAAGACGAAAAATAAGTTATGACACGATATAAAGACGTCACCATCTTCAAGACTCATCATAATGATGTACAGCTCAAGTTCTATATACCGTATATACTCGTGTATAAGCCGACCCCCCTACTTTTGCCCCCAAAACCTGGGAAAACCTATTGACTCGTGTATAAGCCGAGGGTGGACCCCAGCACAGGTATACAGCCCCCAGCAGTGTGGTATACAGCAGCCCCAGAGGTATATACAGCAGCCCCAGTGGTAGTATACAGCAGCCCCAGTGGTACTATACAGCAGCCCCAGTGGTACTATACAGCAGCCCCAGTGGTACTATACAGCAGCCCCAGTGGTACTATACAGCAGCCCCAGTGGTAGTATACAGCAGCCCCAGTGGTAGTATACAGCAGCCCCAGAGGTACAGTGCCTACAAGTAGTATTCAACCCCCTGCAGATTTAGGTGGTTTGATAAGATGCAAATAAGTTAGAGCCTTCAAACTGCAAACGAGAGTAGGATTTATTAACAGAAGCATAAATCTTACAAACCAAAAAGTTATGTTGCTCAGTTGAATTTTTATAAATTTTAAACATAAAAGTGTGGGTCAATTATTATTCAACCCCTCAAACCACCAGAATTCTGTTTGGTCCCCCTAAAGTATTAAGAAGTAGTTCAGGCACAAATAACAACGAGCTTCACATGTGTGGATTAATTATCTCTTTTGCCAGCCTTTTCTGACTATTTAAGACCCTCCCCAAACTTGTGAACAGCACTCATACATGGTCAACATGGGAAAGACAAAGGAGCATTCCAAGGCCATCAGAGACAAGATCGTGGAGGGTCACAAGGCTGGCAAGGGGTACAAAACCCTTTCCAAGGAGTTGGGCCTACCTGTCTCCACTGTTGGGAGCATCATCCGGAAGTGGAAGGCTTATGGAACTACTGTTAGCCTTCCACGGCCTGGACAGCCTTTGAAAGTTTCCTCCCGTGCCGAGGCCAGGCTTGTCCGAAGAGTTAAGGCTAACCCAAGGACAACAAGGAAGGAGCTCCGGGAAGATCTCATGGCAGTGAGGACATTGGTTTCAGTCAATACCATAAGTAACGTACTCCACCGCAATGGTCTCCGTTCCAGACGAGCCCGTAAGGTACCTTTACCTTCAAAGCGTCATGTCAAGGCTCGTCTACAGTTTGCTCATGATCACTTGGAGGACTCTAAGACAGACTGGTTCAAGGTTCTATGGTCTGATGAGACCAAGATCGAGATCTTTGGTGCCAACCACACACGTGACGTTTGGAGACTGGATGGCACTGCATACGACCCCAAGAATACCATCCCTACAGTCAAGCATGGTGGAGGCCGCATCATGCTGTGGGGCTGTTTCTCAGCCAAGGGGCCTGGCCATTTGGTCCGCATCCATGGGAAGATGGATAGCACGGCCTACCTGGAGATTTTGGCCAAGAACCTCCGCTCCTCCATCAAGGATCTTAAGATGGGTCGTAATTTCATCTTCCAACAAGACAATGACCCAAAGCACACAGCCAAGAAAACCAAGGCCTGGTTCAAGAGGGAAAAAATCAAGGTGATGGAGTGGCCTAGTCAGTCTCCTGACCTTAACCCAATTGAAAACTTGTGGAAGGAGCTCAAGATTAAAGTCCACATGAGACACCCAAAGAACGTAGATAACTTGGAGAAGATCTGCATGGAGGAGTGGGCCAAGATAAACTCCAGAGACCTGTGCCGGCCTGATCAGGTCTTATAAAAGACGATTATTAGCTGTAATTGCAAACAAGGGTTATTCCACAAAATATTAAACCTAGGGGTTGAATAATAATTGACCCACACTTTTATGTTTAAAATTTATAAAAATTCAACTGAGCAACATAACTTTTTGGTTTGTAAGATTTATGCTTCTGTTAATAAATCCTACTCTCGTTTGCAGCTTGAAGGCTCTAACTTATTTGCATCTTATCAAACCAGCTAAATCTGCAGGGGGTTGAATACTACTTGTAGGCACTGTATATACAGCCCCAGTGGTACTATACAGCAGCCCCAGTGGTAGTATACAGCAGCCCCAGTGGTAGTATACAGCTGCCCCAGTGGTAGTATACAGCTGCCCCAGAGGTAGTATACAGCAGCTCCAGAGGTAGTATACAGCAGCCCCAGAGGTATATACAGCCCCAGAGGTATATACAGCAGCCCTAGTGGTGAATACAGCAGCCCCAGAGGTATATATAGCAGCCCTTAGGTAGTATACAGCAGCCCCAGTGGTGTATACAGCAGCAACCCCAAAGCTGTATACAGCAGCAGCCCCAGGGCTGTATACAGCAGCAGCCCCAGGGCTGTATACAGCAGCAGCCCCAAAGCAGTATACAGCAGCAGCCCCAGGGCTGTATACAGCAGCAGCCCCAGGGCTGTATACAGCAGCAGCCCCGGAGGTATACAGGCCCCCCCATCAAGCTCCAGGGCCCCACCCCTTGCACGGCAGCCTGTAAAGTAAAATCATACTTATCAGTGTCCTGTCGCGCTGTCCCGCCGCTTGCCGACACACGATCCCGGGCTTCAATCCGCGTCTTCCGGCTTCCTTTGGTCGCGGGCAATGACGTCATTGCCCGCGACTACAGGAAGCCGCTGAATGAAGCCCGGAATCGTGATGTCGGCAAGCGGCAGGACAGCGTGACAGGACACTGATAAGTATGATTTTACTTTACAGGCTGCCGCGCAAGGGGGGGGGGGCCCTGGAGCTTGATGGGGGGGCCTGTATACTTCCGGGGCTGCTGCTGTATATACTGTATACTCGCGTATAAGCCGAGGGGGGACTTTTCAGCCCAAATTTTGGGCTGAAAAACTCAGCTTATACGCGAGTATATACGGTAATAATATTGACTTTCCTACAACAGGCACAAAGCGTGTGTGCGCAAAGGAAAAGGGGTTGTTCCGAAACTCTACAAAAACTAAATTTTACACAAGGAGGACTGTATATCTGTGTATTGTACCACAATTGTGACTTTGTCCGGTGCTCATGCATGTATACTATGATCTCCTAATATGTGGTAATGCATGGGTTAACATGGCGGAGGAGCGCATATGTCGCGTCACGCTCTTCTCAGCTCTCCACAGCTGACATGGAGACGCTCGAGCCTGTGCTTATTACCATGAGGCCTGGGCAATGCATGGCTCTGTTTGAGCATTCCGGACGCGGCGGAGGACTGAATGACATATGCGATCACTGCACATGTGCTGCTAGACCCGCCAGTATTGACTGGCGGTCTAAATGTGACCAGGTACCGCCCCCCGTCAGCCGATTGGCTGATTGGGAATCTCATGACCGCATATGGGTGGATAAAGGAAGCATCAGCGATTATAGTGGCCATATTCCCTGAAGAAGCCTTCCGGTGAAACAGTCCTAGGGGCTGGCGTCCTGGTCCCTGCCTCGCTGCATTACTATGGGTAATTAACCCTTTACTACCTGATTGGCGACAGCGTAAACTACTGGTATTTTGATGCTTTATTTTAGCAATGGTCTTTTGAATGGAGCGCTTGTTCATGCTGTATTATGGTTACTGTGATGCTACTATATGGAATGAAGTGCAAATCATGCTTACTGTAACTCTGAAGGGGGATACTTTATGAATAACCTGTAAACATATATGTACATGGCACCTTATGTGATCTATGTCTGATAGATGCATTATAGCAACATTGTCTTTTGCAAACACATGAAAGTGGTTCAAGTGATTCAAGCTGTCACTCAGTAAGGATTGCTATACTCACCAGCTGCAGTGATCTTGTATACCCTCTTGCCTTAGGATCTGTGTAATTGTCCACTGAATTTGTATTTTGTATTGCACTAATCACTTTTTTTGTTTTGTAAACAATAAACTGCATTTCTATTTAGAATATCTTTGTGTACAGACTCTATATGTCCTCCTTGTGTAAAATTTAGCCCTTGAGTTGTGAGTACATGCTTAATATGCATAGCTGGAATCTTGTATTAAAAACAAAATGTTGTCTTTAGATTGTGTTGCATCCAAAACTACACAAAACAGTAATTAATAAGTTGCCTAAAGGGAACTCTTAAAATGCTAATTATCTGCAGGAATATGCCCGGATAAATCAAGACCAACAATTTTATGTGCCGGTCTTAAGAGGAGCGGTGGTGCACGCCTCTTCATGAATCGGGAGCATTCAACGAGTTCTATGCATCACACCAGAAATCTTGCACCAGACCCTGACTGGATTAAGATTTCTGTGGAAAGAAAACAAGAAAGAACAAGGGATGCCCATGAGCTGAACCTGGTGGTCTAGGGGGTTAAAAGTAACGCCAAGCGGGGTGTCACTTTATGGGGTTGTGCACCCCTGCACAACCCCAGTCAAAACGTGTCTGCTGGAGATACGTGTAAGCACCGGAGTCACGGGACGGACCGCTCTACATCGTTTCCTGATCTGGTCACGGGACCCGATTACATGACCGCCAGGTGCTTTAGTTTCTCCTCACCACAGGTCCTTTTGTTTGACTGCAGGCTTTCTCAGAGCCGCTCCTATCACCCACTCACAGAGGGGGATGTATGCATAAGAAATAGAAGATCGCAGATTTTTAGGAGCGCTGAAGCAGTAAAAAATGGTGGGATTGAGTAATAATTTGAAGGCACAAACCTTTTTATTAACTCCTTTGCACGCCACATCATGTTTCAATAGTCACTGAAGAAGGTAGCAGTTTGTGCCTTCAAATTATAACTCAATTCCACCATTCTTTATTGCTGCAGTGCTCCTAAAAATCTGCGATCTTCTATTTCTTATGGATTAAGATTTCTGGCATAGGTAATGCACACAACTTAAAGTAGACCCTAAATTTACTATCAATTTCCAAAGCACTTTACATCAGAATTCTAGCAAAATTGCTTTGATTAATCTGGGACATAGTGTTAAACTGCAGGTAAAAAGCATTGCGGTATGTCCAGTCGTGTGAGTGACAGTGAGGTTAAAGAGAGTAAAATAATTTATTTCCTTTCAGGAGCCAGCGACAGGTAGCAGAGGTACTAGAAGACACAGAAAACAAGAGACATCCTGGACACGGTAGACAGGTAGCTGAGATGATGAAAAAGGCGGGCAGGCAACATCCTGGAGACCACAGACTGGTAGCTGAGATATGGAAACCGTATGTAGGCAGGAGACACCCTGAAGACCGCAGTCAGAAAGTTAAGATAATGGAAATCGCAGGCAGAAGACGTAATGGAGACTGCAGACAGGTAGTGGACACACTGGAAAATACTGAGCAAATCGTGGTGTACAAACCATCTAGAAGTTTTATGAACACTGAAGTCTTACTACCAAGACAGGTTATGTATTGGTAAGCCTTATATACGCCTAGGTTGAAGATCATATAGGAGCACATGGGGCTACTTGCATAGTCCAACATGGAGCAAATGAAAGTTAAGCGGACTGAGATGAAGGGAACAGAGCTCGGTCAGGTATGTCACATTTCTAAAATTGTGTTATGCTTAACCTTTAACTTTTCTAAAACAAAAATTTGTTAATCTAAGGTTTCATTACACCAATTCAATATATTTGCACCATTTAGTAAAAAAAAAATGCATAAAACAAAAATAATACCGTTCTAATCCACTCAGAAAAAAATAGTGTAGTTTAAAAGTAGATATTTTTTTTTCTTTTAACACTGCAACACATGGTGACACCTATCCTTCCAGTAAAAAATGTATGCTCTACAAATAAACTATCTATATAGCACCAAAATATTCCATAGTGCTTTACAAAACAGAGGGTCACATACATCATACGTAGAAATGATAAAAAAAAATACAACAATTAAAGCAAAAATAAAGATGACCCTGCTGATAACAGCTTACAATCTACAATCAGGTGGGGTTGACACACGATACAAGATGTTTATTTACAATAAACATTTTTTTAACCTCAGGGACTATGGAAAACTCATGGCTGACACCAAGTATTCTTAGAATTAAGCACAAGATACATATGTTTGCTTTCAAAGGAACCCGTTAAGATGAATATGAAATCTGATTTGTGGTCAGCATGATGGCCATTTTTATTATGAAATGATAGGTTATCTTTAACATCTGCAACATGTATCACTGGCACACACTGCCCGGATGAGGGGCAGTCACCACGAAACGCAGCGTTCTGCAGTTTGGGGTTCTGATCTAGCACAAATCCTAAGTCATATTAAAAGGCTTGTTAAAGAGTCGATTATGACTTTAAGGATTGCTACTCTTATTGGGTGCCATAAAAGTTTGTCCACTTCCTCACTGAAGTGATAATTTGGGTATGTCAAATTTAAAGACAAGTTATGAAAGAACACATTCATAACTCACTATGTCGTAAATACACTGTAAAATATGTTGCTTAAGTCATTTACTTTTTTTAACCACTTTCCTGATTAGAGAAGTGTCTAGAAATAAAGTGAGGTCAATTCTGTCAACTGCTCCAGGCTCCATCAATGAATACATACAACGGTATAAGCACTTCTAGGAGAGCAATTCATATGTAATGTTTATATATACAATGTGTGCATTTTACATAAAATTTTAGAGCAGTGCTAACTCTGCTTCTGGTGATGTTCCAGCAATCCAGACAATGATCACTAGGATGTCGCAAAGTGGTCGCTGGTGAGATGTCAAACAGTCAGATCTACTCAACGATGCTGCAACGATACGGCGACCAGTATAACGACCTTGGCGGTCGTTGGGATCCTGCCACACAGCAGCTAGTGCGACGACTCAGTCATACATGGCTGATATCTTAGTTGCCAACGAGGTCATTGTTAAGGCGTCAAACACACTTATGCATGCTGCACAGCGGGAACCCGATGATCAAAAAATGGTCCAGGCCATTCCGACACGATCGGCGATGTCACAGCGGGGGCCCGGTCGCTGCTACGTGTTAAACATAGCGAGATCGCAGGCGAGGTCGCTGTTGAGTCACAAAACCTGTGATGCAACAGCGATCTCGCTATATGTTATGGGGGCTTAAGGCTGGATTCACACTTAACTTGTGCGAACCACACCGTATCACCCGGCACGGCCACCTGCTCTCCTGACTGGGGCATACAGCTGCATAGAAATACATACAGCTGACACGCTCCTGGTCCTGAGACTGGGTGACCGTGCCAGATAATACGGCGTGAGGCTCACGCCGTAGGGGGTCACAAGAACACATTTTTTAACTTGATTCACTGGATTTTGTTTAATTAAAAGGTATAAATATTTAGGTGTATATACCTTTTCATCGCAATTTAAAATAGAAGTAATGGAAACCTGGTGAGAGCCACTCACACACAGAAATGATGACAGGTTTTGTGTGTTAAAGGGATCCTGTCACCCCCAAAACACCTCAAAAGCTATTAAAAGCTGTCCCTAGAGCATATTCACACTTACCCTACACTCCTTTTAGCTCCTAAATGCAGCTAGTGAAAATGAAGATAAATGTTATTACACTACCTCATTAGTGATGATAATTAGTGACTATGGTATGCATAGTCACCCTGGCAGGCTCTCCCTCTTCATGATATCACGCCTCAATAGGCGTGATCTTCAAATCAGATTCAAATGCGCGACTCCCTGCTCTGTTCTGTGTCGGCCGTGCTGCAGTGGGGCTGGGTGACGCGAATCGCGTCATTTCCGGCGCCAGGTGAGGTAGTACACCCGCGCCGCTCTGTTAGCTTCAAAACGCGCACTGGCGTCACCCGGCACCGGAAATGACGCAATTCGCGTCATACAGCAGCAGAATGCAGCGGTCCGGCTGGCATAAGACAGAGCGGGGAGGCGCGCATTTGAATCTGATTTGAAGATCACGCCTATTGAGGCGTGATATCATGAAGAGGGAGATCCTGCCAGGGTGACTATGCATACCATAGTCACTAATTATTATCACTAATGAGGTAGTGTAATAACATTTATCTTCATTTTCACTAGCTGCATTTAGGAGCTAAAAGGAGTGTAGGGTAAGTGTGAATATGCTCTAGGGACAGCTTTTAATAGCTTTTGAGGTGTTTTGGGGGTGACAGGATCCCTTTAAGCTTTGAGAACATGTAATATTTGTCAAAACCACTCTTATGGGTGACAGTGCTTCTAGTTTACATTGTACAATAAGTATAAAAACAATAACCGTATTAATACATTACCAGGAAAAAGCATAAATCTGTACTACAGGGAAATCAAACATATTACTTAGATGGAGAAATAATGCATTTTAAATGGAACCTGTTGGTTGATTCATGCTGTTTAAACTATAGGCAGCATAAAGTGGAGCCTGGCTGTACAACTGAGGCCAGGTATGTTTTTCACTAAAACACTACAGCATTTCAAAGAAAATGGTTTAAAGAGCCAGCAGGATCAGGGACTATAGCGAAGTGTGAGCTGCCCCCAGCCAGCAGGATCAGGGACTATAGCGAAGTGTGAGCTGCCCCCAGCCAGCTTCTTCCCAATTGCTCTAATTGACAGGTATCACGCAATGTGCACATAGTGAAGAGACATAAAAAGGGCTTTTATAGGGGTTGTTGACAAAATTTAACAAATGTACTAACAGTACAGAATCTGCTAAAAATAGTGCAACAGTCATTCACTTATTCCACAATTACACAACACCTGAGGTCAGCAGTATTCCTTTTTTCTTGTCCTGTAGTGATGATGTGCCAAATATGCACACATGACGTCTGCAGTCAGCCACTGGCACAAGAGTGTTGAGGCCAGTGACTTGCTGAATCAGACACATGCAAATGGTCACCACTTTATCACTGTAGAAGTGATCTAGTTGAAGGGCAGCAAATCTGACCAGTGTCACTATACAGTCATGGCCAAAAACGTTGGCACCCTTGAAATTATTCCAGTAAATTAAGTATTTATCCTAGAAAATGATTGCAATTCTACATTTTCAGTCATACATAGCTTTAATTCCTTTTTGTGCACTGGAAAAACACGATAAAACAGAGAATAAACCGCTGGACAAAATTGTTGCCATCTTTCCAAAATTATGGGTAAACAGCTTGGCAATATGCAATTGATTTTTGATAATATTCTAATTAATTGAGATACATTCGTACATACATTAACAGTTGTCGATCATGAAGAGTTTAAGCATTTATTTTTCTATAAGTATCCCTACACAAAAATAGGAGTCTCAAACAACAGGATAAAGATTCCAAAGATAAAGATATGTACAGAAAATTAAACATGCTCCATATCATAACTTGTAAATACTCAACAGAAATATATAGATGCACTGCACACTAGCTTCTGTAAACCTACCCAGAATGGAATGTCAGTGCAGTTTAGTTCGAAATATTAATGATTTGAACTGTTTAACCAAATGCAATCACAATGCAATGTAATGAATATTAATCTGTTGTGTCCTCACATGAATCACACAGAAAATAACAACAATACAGGTTCCTTCATCTCAGCACATAACTAGTAGGGCTTGTCCAGACTCCGCTTTTAAGTGTTTTGTTTATCTGTACTGGGATTTTCAGAGCTACTTTAGTGTTCTCATTAAATAATAATTTATAAGTGCTGACAGCACACATAGAAGATTATATAATGACAGTCGCTATCAAGTACAAATAATATAAGATGAATATTACACATTTATGACTTTCCCATTATTGTGTTCAGAAAATGTGCTATAAGGGAACACCAGGAGACGAAAGAGACCAGAGCAGAATAGTAATGAACATCGGCATGGATATAAAAAGATCTTTCTTCAGTGAATTTATAATGCACATAAGGCTCGTGAACTACTTAGTGGTAGAAAAACCCAACACGTTATCAAAATGAAATGTTCATCGCAGGAACTGCAGGACAACATGGTTATAATGATGTCAGTCCAGCAATAATAATGAATAATGATATTTAAAGAGACTTTGGCACAGATTTAAAAAAAGAAAACCTGAAAAAAAGCTGGTTTTATGAAAACAGTTTAATCTCGCCTTATCTAAGCCCTCATGTGGTCCTCTTGGGTGTTTTTCTTACATCTCGGTTGGCGTTGTGCCTCCTTCGGGTCAATAGTGATTGACTAGTGGTTCCAGCTATGACCATTGTTCTGTAGAGCCAAACATCTGCCATATGGATATGTGACCGATGCAACCAGTGATTTGCTCCAGGGGTCATACGTCTGCACCGACTGGATGACCAAGTGCATGCAGACAAGCACAAGACCCGAGAGGTGTTAGCAGAGTTATGTTTTTCCTTTTAATACAGAATTTAAAACCACATTAGGTGACACAGTATCCGTATGTCAATGTTATTAATGTGAATTTGTCATCAGAAAATTACCTTATGTTTAAATCTGGGATTTGTGCTCAAGTTTGGAGACACCTGACATGGAAAAACTAATTTTTACAATAGTAATTACCCCTAGCTATTAACAATGTGATTAGTTTTAAGCTGCAATATTAATTTCTTTATTTGTTTTCAGACCCCATGCAGTCTACAGTCTCATCCAAGCTTCAGATTTTCCTCTGGTGGGATTGACTCTCCCAGTTATACAGGCTGGATGTGAGGTTTGTGTGTATCCAAACTACTATTGTCTTTATTTGCTCATATAGCAACACAACTTCTACACTACTATTATTTTCTCTTAATGTAATGTCTTCCTTTTCTATGACCCAAATGTATTATTACCCCTCTATAAATGACTCAAAAAAAGACACATATTGAATATGGAATCCATATTTAAAAAGGATATTGAAACGTTAAAGCTAGTTCAAAAGCAAGCAACTAAACTATTATATGGGGTTGAAGGACTCCCACAATGAGAGTTCGGAAAAGTTGGCCTTGTTTAGTTTACAAAACAGACGCCTCATATAAAATCATACAAATTATAAATATACGTATGTATGTTGTATGTATACATGTGTGGTTGTTACAAAGTTCTGGTACATGAGTTATCCCTTTCAAAGAACCAGGGGATATTTCGTTACATGTGGCAGAAAGTCGATTTTGACATCTAAATGGTAAATGTTTTCTACAGTTAGAGTAGTCAGACTGTGGGATGCCGAGCACAAGCGGTAATAATGGCAGACACTAACAGCATTTCATTAAAAAAAATAGAGTTGGATGCTTTTCCTTACAACAAATGGCATGGTGAGTTATAAATGATTCAGTGATAGAGAATGTGTAACCGCTGGAGAAAGGTTGAATTTTATGGACCCATGTCTTTTTTCAACCTATATAACTAATAACTATGACCCGTTTTCCCTGCTGCTGTACTACCTGCTGTGGAAATCTGTGTAACATCTTCCTTTCCCGTTTGCTATTTTACAGGGAATCTGCAGCCACAAAATGGTAGACTATATTTTAATGAAGACTATTTAGAAAATAGATTATTAAACATTGTTACATAGTTAATACAGTTGAAAAAATGGCAAACATCCATCAAGGTGACTGAGATACAGGAAAACACAAATGGAGGAGCACAAGCACAATCACGAAGCTTAATCCCAGTCCGAACTTTTCCCTCTTGAACCTAATGGCCTAATTGTCCACTGAACCAAACAGGAAATAATGTTCTCATTTACAAATACATTTACAAACGCTGATGTGAAAACAGCCTTAGCCCTTTTTTGAAACCATCAGATGTGTCCAGCTCATGAGGGTAAGCTATTCCATAGATTAATAGCTCTAATGGTAGAGAAGGCCCGTCTCTGAAGACTGAACCAGTCTTTCTCCAAGTGGAGGGAGTGCCCCGAAAGTCATCATGCAAGCACAGCCTTAATCATAGTCCCCTGCAGACCACTTTTCTCAAGACTAAATAACTTTAATTCTTTTAATCTTTCCTCAAAACTAAAATCCTCTATGTACCCTTTTAAGTTTAGTCTGTGGGTAGCCTTTCTATGAACTGGTACCCATAACTGAACTGCATATTCCAGACAAGGCAGCACTTATTTTGTGTAAAGTGGTAGTATTAGGGAATGTGCCCACAAAATGTTTTTTAAGCAGTCCTGAATGCAGCAAAACCTGAACTGAAAGAGTCCTTGACAAGAGATTAGCTATGATCTTCTATGCGTTTTCTGCGTGTTTTCTGTGCGTTTTTGATGCTGCGTTTTCCTGCATTTTTTCCATTGACTGCAGCAAAAATGCAGGAAAAATAGAACATGTCAATTCTCTCCCATCCGCACCAAAACCGCAGGGATTTGACAGGTCTTGACACTTGCAAAACCAATGTGTGGGCACAGCGCTTCTGTGCAACACATTGGTTTTGCTGGAAATCAAACCGCAGGAACAAATTAGCATAAATTACCATAAAACCAATGGATGCAGTAAATGCACCAAAAACACAGCAAAAACATCCTGTGGGCACATCCTACATCAAACATCTCTGTACTGTGAGTTTATATCCCGCATAAACATGACAATATCCCGCTGGCCTAATTGAGATTGTATGCTATTTAGACTGAATTCTACAAGCACACCCAGATCCATCACTGTAAGTGACTCTCCTAGTTTTATTTTCCCTAGAACATTACTTGTTACATTTTTCCTAATGGAACTTGCAAATGCCCTAAAAGTCAGGATTGTAATTTATGAACGACTTCACTATAGACTCCACTATACTTTCATTTTTTGGTGTCATCTGCAAAAACAGAAACAAAACTTAATTCCGTATTCTATATCAATAATAAATAAGATGAATAATGGCTAATCCAGCACTGAAAATTGGGTACACTTCTTACAACTGGAGACCAATTCAGTGTAGCAGCGATTCACCACAACTCTCTGGATGCATTATTTAAAGGGAATCTGTCAGGTCATTTTTCAATATGATAGTAATGTTACCCTAGAATAGTGCCTGAGCTGACCTTTTAAAAACATGTAAAATCATTACTGTATCCTGTCTAGTTAACATGTTATAAGCATGTTCACACCCTGCAGGCAGCTGTGGTACATTAGTCCTCTCCATTATATTCACAGCCAAATAGTACAGTTGCTGTATAAGTGTTATTTAAATATCCACACCCACCCAGCTTCTTGCTCTTCTGAGCTGGTATTTTCTAACTCTTCCTTCGTAGTTTGCTCAAGCTCTTGAATGTTTGCAGGGCTCTTTTTTTTTTACCCAATTGCAGATTTCAGTTCACCCCAAAGATTTTCAATGGGATTAGGGACAGGGCTCATTGCTGGGTTTTTTCAACCATTCTTATATACTTTTGGATGTGTGCTTTGGGTCATTGTCTTGTTGGAGGACCCATGATCTTTGACTCAAATCAAGTTTTTGTACACAAGATAGAACATTTTACTCTACAATATCTTGTTAATTCTCTGATTTCGTGATTTCTGTTATAAGGTCAAGGCTTTTAGTACCAGACACAGGAAAGCAATCTAACATCATGATGCATCTTCCATCATGCTTAACTGTTGGTAAGGTACTCTTTTCCCTAGAAGCTTCATTGCGACGTTTTAACAAATAGTTGGTATTCTTTGCCAAAGATCAGTCGCTTCTTTTTATATCTTTTCTTTAACAATGGTTTCTTTCTTGGCCTTCACCCATAAAGCTCTGCTCAGTGTGGTGTGCAGCATATTTGTACATGTTAAAACCATGACTCCAGACTGTTTCAGGTTGGCCTTGAGGTTTTTGGATGTTGGATGTCTTGCTTTTTCCACAATTTGCACCAACCTTCGAAGATATAGGTGCATCTCAAAGAATTTGGATATCATCAAAAAATGTATTTATTTCAGTAATACATAAAGTGAAACACACATATTATATAGAGTCATTACAGAGTGATTTATTTATGTTAATGTTGATGACTATAGCTTAAAGCCAATGTAAGCCCAAGAGTCATTATCTCAGAAAATTAAAGTAGGGAGAATGAAGGGTCTGAGAGATAAATAATTACCTAAATAGGTATCAGAGGCTTCACCTTGTGTGGTTGCTAGAGTCAAAGCTACTATAAAAGCATATGACGGCTGCTGCAGTTCCCAGCGTGGTGTATAAAGAGTGGGGAGGGTGAAGGTTTAAAAATCGCACTGCTGTATTCCATGAGATATTAAAGGGTGAATATAATACTGATTTATTAGTCAATGTGGACTCCCTGACCCCTTCCTCGGGACAAATCAATATCATATTGCCATGTTTCAGGGCATTTCAGGGAGCACTGAAACGCGCTGACCAATAAATTATTATATTCCCCCTTTGATGTTGCGTGGAATACAGCAGCATGGTTTTTAGAACTTCATTCTATCTACTTTATTTTTGTGAGATAATGACCTTTGGGTTTTTATTGACTGTAAGCCATAATCATCAACATTTACCAAAATAAATTCTTGAAATAGATCACTCTGTTTGTAATGACTCCATATATGTGCTTCACTTAATGTATTGAATTACTGAAAAAAAAATTACTTTTTGATGATACTCTAATTCTTTGAGATACACCTGCATCTCCTGTAAATTTTTCTCTTTCCCCCACGTTCAGGAAGGTTCTTTATGGTTCCATGCTTAATCTTCTTAATACTATTGCACACAGTTGAAACTAGGATACCAAGGCCTTTGGAGATGGCCTTATACCCTTTGGAAGTCTTGTGATTGCTAATAATAACAGTTCTGATGTCCACAGACAGCTTGTCTTCACCATTGTGACAAAAGGAATAGTGCCTAAGGCTGGTTTCACATTGCGATTTTTTGCAATCCGTGGCTGTACATTGTAAAACGGACAGCCATGGATCAGATTTGGCCCCCATGTATGCCTATGGGCAACAGATCTGCACAGATTTGTCCTTAATGGCATCCGATTTGTGACAGATCTGATTTTGCCCGATTTTTTGCTGTACCCAAAATCGGAGACTGCTCCAATTTTGGGCACAGCAGAACAAATTGGACACAATTGAATCCGACATGATCTGCGGCCATTAACATGGGGGCCTATGGAGCATGGGTCCGAGAAAACACAGGATCGTTTCTCAGACCTGATTTTAGTATACTGAGCAAACTCAGCACACTAAAACTGCTCTGTTTCTGTTTAATTTCACTTCCGCAATGTATATAGACTGGATTACTTACCGGTAATCTCGTTTTATGGAGCCACGACAGCACCCACTGGAGAGAGGGATCCGCCCCCAGGGACAGGAAACCTGCAGATAAAAAAGGGGGCGGTCCCCTCGCCTCCTCAGTTGGTTTACAGAGCACGAGAGGAACCACCAAATTAATAAACACGCCAAAACAAGCAAAAATGCAGTTAACCACCACCACTAAAGCAACCAGGAAGAGGTGCAACAAGCAAACAGGGGGGATGTGATTGGGTGCTGTCGTGGCTCCATAAAACGAGATTACCGGTAAGTAATCCAGTCTTTTCTTCTCGCCATGACAGCACCCACTGGAGAGACTTGCAGAGAAATCAACCCAGGGCGGGACCACCAGGCTGAGTACAGATCTCCTGAACACCAAGGCAGAAAGAAAGGAGAGGACCAGCCCACGATGGTGGAAAACAGGTGCAAGGCGAAGACCAGGAACCGGCCTAACATACGAACCAAACAGGCACCAGATCCCGTGCCTCCCAGGAGGAAGCCATAGCCCGAGTGGAACGGGAACGAACTCCAGTCAGAGGACGAATGCTTGTAGCAGCCGTCTGCGAAGACCCTGAAATGAGAAAACCACAACACACCGCTCTACCTCCCAGCCAGCGGCCCACCCAGTAGGGAAGGAGACCATGACGAACCTCTAAAGCAAGGAACAGAACCCCCCCCAGGAACCTGGGAACGGGAAAAAACAAAGGAATGAGAACACACAGCCGACTACCAGGGAAGGCAGAACCACCCACAGAAGGGACGAGGTACCAGGCAACAAAAACAGGCCATCAGGGAATCCAGAAAAGGACAGGCGGGACTAAGGGAAAGGGCCTGAAACAGACCAACCCACCAAACAGAAGAAAGCGCCCCCAAGCAGGGACGTCCGGAGGGAAGGCACACCTGGAAGCAGACTCCAAAGTCTCAAAGAGGCAACCGGAAGAAGCAACGAAGACCAGACCTGAACCCCCAGGGGGCATACTAGCACGATGCACCTGGGCACTATGGACGAAGCATACTAACAGACAACCCTGAAGAACGTGCCCCACTCAAGAAACTAAAATGGCCAAAATGTGGAACACAGGAGAACCAGACCGTCGGAAAATCCCAAGAAGGTCCGACACACTTAGCCAGACCGCGAGTAGCGGAGCCCTTACCAGTCAGCCGCCAGGGCGGAAAAAGGTAACCGCCCCTGTCATGCAAGAGCAATGCCAGCGGAGGCTGACCCCTCACTTGAGGATGACAGAAGGGGCCCAGACACAACAGGACCGGACAGATGGCAGCAGACATGGGACCAAACCACCAACCACAGCCGCCAAGGCCAGAAGGAAACAAGAGGATCACAAGACTGTCTCGTAACTAAAGAGGCGCAGCCCAATCGGCAGGAGGCCCAGAGGGGAAAAACGTCCCGCCCAGAATGAGGCACTAGGGAACCCACCATGGGAGTCCACGAAGCCAGGACGCAGTAGAACTGCCGCAGGCAAACAGGCGGACCTGGCTGTACGCTCCAGTGGAGAACAAGGCTACCTCCGGGAGACTCCCAAAAAGTCACGATGCGACGAAAAAACAATGCCACACAGAGTCCAGTTCCCCTAACGCTAGCGTGTTGACTCAGAGAAAGCCGCTGAGAATACCCACGCCCCCGAAGTGCAGGGCAGACAAGGAAGAGATGGGACGGTCCATGTGAGGAATGCAACTGCCATAGACACGCGAGGCCAGGACCGAGGCCTGCCCCGAGGAAACAAAAGACAACCAACGACGAGAGGACTCCACCGGAGGCCATGCCATCTGTAGAAGAAAATGGAGGAGGGCATGACACAAGCCGCAAAAACTCCCACCAGGGAGAGGAACCTCAGAAACAGCAAAGGACCACCGACCCCGAGCCAACAGAGACACCAAAGGCCCCCAACCCACGGGGCCAGCACCCACGACCAGAACAGACTTCGGAGAACCCCCCAGGGCACCCCCTGGACAGGCCAAACAGGGCCGACCACCAGGACAGGGACTGCACAATCCCGGCCTAGAAAGAACGACCGTGAAGCCGCCTCCGAAGAGGAGATGCAACCCGAAGAAACTGCGTATGAGAACCTGGGAATGGGACAGAGTCCACAGCACCCCGGGATACCGGACAACAGGGACCCCAACCGGGAGACAACCTCCTGCAGGGACCCGCAAGGGCGGCGAAAGCACCCGACACCCCCAGAAATTAACAACTTTCTGGCTATCGTGAGAAGGCACAGCAGTCCGACAGAGCCGAGGAGAAGCCTAGGAAGAACCGGCGAACACGAGGAAGGAACCTGGACCAGGCCCCGCAGACCATACCATGGCACGACCATGACTACTAGGCCCAGTAGCAAACAATCCAGCCAAGCATGACCCCCCTGAGCACATCAGTCAGCCAAGCGCCCCTAGAGGTGAAATGAAGTACGGAGGCAAGGTCCACTAAGAGCTGCAGAGTGCCCTACTACGAGGAAACACACAAGTGCAGGATCACAAGGGCGACGGAGAAACACCACCTCCACCTCCAGCAAGGAGGTGAATATCTGAGGGCCCCGAAGACCAAACTGAAGTGTGACCACCGGAATGACAAGAACAGACGACGAAAGCGACAACGACCCTGAGAGCCATGGAAAGGCAGGATGAAAGGCCAGATGGGAATAGGATGGGCATCAAATCCCTAATGGCCCGAAGCAACCAGGAAACTAGAAAGCAACCGCAGATCTGCACGGAGCGTAGCGTGCCCACCTGAGTAGAGAACAGGGCACACCTCTCCGGGTAGCCTGGGAGTGGTGCCCCTTGCTACCGATTACCCGGCAGAGCCAACAGATTCCAAGTGAACTAGCGACAGCGGAGAAAAGGCAGACAACTGTCTCAAAGCAATAACCGGCCAATAACAACCCTCTGGTCTGGAAGCCAGGAAGAAAGGGGAAGAAAAACCCCCACCATCAGGCCCCCGGGATCTCCATAAGGAACCACTACTCCAACCGACCCTAGACTTCAGATCTAAGGGCCTGAAGTCGTGAAGGAAAAAGAGGGGAAGTCCATACACTGAATCAAGAAGAAAATGAGCCCACTCCAGTGAGAGGCCGGAGGGGGGTAGCTTCAATAGGCAGAGCCCATTACACTCACCTAGGAAAGCTCAAGGCCGGCACCGGAACGAAGAGGTAAAGACCCAATCTGGGCAGATGACGGACCAGGCTTAACACCCCGCTCCTTGGACCGCCCGTAGAAATGGCCTCCCATCTAGCTGGGTCGGATATCCTTCAGTGAGTGCCCCTCCGGTGATCCAGGCGAGGCCTCCAGGCTCCAGCACCGCAGGTCGCGAGTCTTCCCGCCCTCCAGGCGGCACACTTCCTCCGGCCTTGCGGAAGCGGAACGACGTCACTTCCGGGGAACATGGCGGCGCATGCGCACCCGCCCCGACCGGAAGAGAACGCCGGCGGTCCACCGGCGGGCAGAGAGAAGTCCTGGCCGCGCACACACCCAATGCCCCGCACACCCGGAGCACCTGGCGGAGTGCACCAGTCCTCCACGCCAGCGGCCCGCCTGCTTATCTCCCGGCCAGGAGCCGCCATCCAAGCGGCAAGGCGCCTCAGCCCCATGCACCAGCGTCAGTCAGGGGGACACCGCCGGCACTGACAGGATGCCCATCCATCCATCAGACGAGGGGAGAGCCTGCAAACAGGACTTCCCGACGCTGCTTCTAGCGCCCCAGACCCTGCCGTTCTCAAGGACACCGCACAGAGGGCTGATTGGACCTAGGTAAGAAGTACTGCAGGTTCCCCATCAGGGACAGGAAACCAACTGAGGAGGCGAGGGGACCGCCCCCTTTTTTATCTGCAGGTTTCCTGTCCCTGGGGGCGGATCCCTCTCTCCAGTGGGTGCTGTCGTGGCGAGAAGAAAACATACATTGCGGAAGTAAAATTAACTAAAGCATGTGATTAAAAAAAAAAATCCTCACCTCTCCGACGTGTGTCCTGCGATGCGCGCCATCTATCCTGCACTTAAAGGGAACCTGACAGCTAAAAATCGCCCCTCAACCTATAAATACTTGTCCCTGCACCTTCCTATAAGGTTTCTAAGCTATCTCTCTCTGTCCTATTTGAGTGTTTGCAAAGATGAATAATATGATTTATAACCTTACAAATGTGAGGCTTCTGCTGCCCTGAGGAGTCGCAGTAGGTGTCCCCCTCTGCCTCCTTTCTGCCGCCTCCCCAGTTGTTTTTCACGCCCCAATGGCCGTGTAAATGAATGTAGATGATCTTGTCTCGGATCAGTGGGCGGGCTTGCCGGTATGACGCAAATCGAGTAATTTCCGGCGCTGCTGACGTTGATACACCCAAAGGGTAAATCGACGGACCTCAAGCTGCGCATCATGTCACGGACCCGGACACAAATGTCATCCGGAGGCCACATTCGATTTGGTCCTTTCCTGTCCATGGGGTCCTGCAAAAAATAGGATCCCAACGGACAGGAAAAAACCGCAATGTGAAACCAGCCTAACATGTGGCTTTTTAAAATACCCAAGTCATCGTTCATTAGCTACTTCATGCTGCATGGGCACCAACACAGGTGATTCTCATTTGTAATTTACCACAGGCAAGACAAAATTAGTTTCCATATAAATTTAATGTAAAGGGTGCCAATACCAGTGTCACAACGAGCTTTAGGTTTTTGTATTTTTCCCTCCCATAGTTCTTGTTTTAAATTGTTGTTTACCATTAGAATATTTGAATTTAACAAGAATGCTCTCTGCAAAAATGCAGTTTCATTTGGTTAATTTTTTCCAGGAGATATTCCATATTATGTGCTTAAACTTCATGGGTGGCAATAACAATGAGCAGCTTTGTACATTCTAAGAACACAGATCATTAATTAGGTCTCTATGCAGGACATTTTCAAATGCCTTAGTAAAGTCCAACAAGACTTCACCCAAAACAACTCTGCTAAGGGGCTCTGTAAACAAGACATGGAGTCTGTTATCCATTTCATCTAATCTTGCAAGCCAAAAGTCAAATGGTGCTCACTCCCTCCCTTCCGAGCCTTGCCATATGCCCAAACAGTAGTGTTATTCACCACATATGGTGTATCAGCGTACTCAGGAAAAATTGCACAAAAAAACATGTGGCCTATTTACTCCTGTGAAAATGTGGCTTAATGTAACAATTTTTGGGGAAAAAGTAACATTTTAATTTTTTTGTCTCACGATGGCCTAATTCGTGTGAAGCACCCGAAAGGTTAATAAAGTTCTTGAATGTAGTTTTAAGCAGTTTGAGGGGTGCAGTTTTTAAAATGGTGTCACACTTTGGCATTTTCTGTCACGTAGGTCTTTTAAAGTCACTTCAAATTTGATGTGGTCCCTACACTGTGTTCCAAATTATTATGCAAATGTTCTTTTTCTTTGATTTTTCTAAATGGTTGGTGCGAATGACAGTGTAATAAAAGTCATCACCCGTTAAAGTATACATCAAATTTTAATGAGAACAGTATAATTTTCAAAATTAAAAAACTCTAAAAGCACTATTCCAAATTATTACGCACAGTAGAGTTTGTAAACATTTGATGTTTGAAAGAACTGAAAATGCTCATTTGTTGAATTTGCAGCATTAACAGGTCACATTCACTGATAGATCTTTTGCTTGATTATACTCCTAAGGTTGTCTATAGGGTTGAGATCAGGGGAAGATGGTGGTCACACCATGAGTTTATCTCCTTTTATGCCCATAGCAGCCAATAGCACAGAGGTATTCTTTGTAGAATGAGATGGTGCATTGACATGCATGAGGATGATTTTACTCAGTTCTCAGTTGGAAACTATATATATGTTGCAGAGGTCCTTTTCACACCTTCAGGAACCTTAAAGGGGCCTACCAGCTGTTCCCCAATGATTCCAGCCCAAAACATGACTCCTCCACCTCCTTGCTGATGTTGCAGCCTTGTTGGGACATGGTGGCATCCACCAACCATTCACTACTCTATTCATCTGGACCATCCAGGGTTGCTCGGCACTCATCAGTAAACAAGACTGTTTGAAAATTAGTCTTCATGTATATCTGGACCCACTGCAACTGTTTCTGCTTGTGAGCACTGTTTAGGGTGGCCGAATAGTAGGTTTATGCACCAGAGCAAGCCTTTGAAGGATCCTACACCTTGAGGTTCGAGGGACTCCAGAGGCACCAGCAGCTTCAAATATCTGTTTGTTGGTTTGTAAGGCCTTTTTAGCAGCTGCTCTCTTAATCTGATCAACTTGCCTGGCAGAAACCTTCCTCATTCTGCCTTTATCTGCACGAACACATCTGTGCTCAGAATCAGCCACAAATCTCTTCACAATACGATGATCACGCTTATGTTTTCGTGCAATATCTAATGTTTTCATCCCTTGTCCAAGGCATTGCACTATTTGTTGCTTTTCGGCAGCAGAGACATCCTTTTTCTTTCCCATGTTACTTGAAAACTGTGGCCTGCATAATATTGTGGAACACCCAGTTTTCCTTTTATTGGGCTCACCTGCCAAACTAATTATCACAGATATCTGAGATTGATTTCAATGATCCAAAGAACCCTGATACACAAAACCATCAATAGGTGTCATTGAAAAAATAAAAATAAAACCCTACGACACTTAAAACCAATTTGCATAATAATTTGGAACACAGTGTACGGTGATTGTTTGTAACTTTTTAACCCTTCTAACTTCCTAACAAAGAAAAAAAAATATGTTTAAAAAGGAGTGCTGATGTAACGTAGACATGAGGGAAATGTACATCCCATTATTGTAGTGTTCCTGAGAAAGGAGTTACCCCGAAACGTGTAGAAATAAATAGCACCATATTAATTCAAATAATCCTTGATTCTTGGATTTTGTTGGAGCGGGAGCGCGGCCACAATCCCTATTCTTATATCTGTTTTCCTGTATATTTTGGATTTTAAGACGCACTTTTGTTTCCCCCAACTGGGGGGGGGGCGGGAATGGGGGTGCGTTTTAAAATGCAAATGTAAAAAAAAATTAAATATCACCGGGTGGGGTGGGGGTGGGGGGTGGTTGGATCGGCTGCCGAGCGGGGGTGATGGAGGCAGGTTCCGGTGTGTGAGGGGCACAGCTGAAGGATTGGTGCAGAGGTGTACTACCGGCGGCAGCGAGCGGTAGGCGCCACCATTTTCTTTGCGCCCGGCTGCATTTTCTAGCAGTGTACAGCCGGCCGGTAGAGACTTCAAAATGGCTGCAGGTTTCCATTATGGCCGTGGCCATTTTGTTGATGTCTCTACAGATTGGCTGCACGGTTAGTGAATGCAACCGGCCACAAAAAACATGGTGCCGCCTGTACTCTCCCGCTGCTATGGTCCTGCAGCTGTGCCCCTCACCCACCGGAACCTGCCTCCGGCACCCCCGCTCCGCGGCCACACTCCCCCTTTGGTAAGCCATGGGGTTCCGGGGGAAAAATGGGGGCCATATACACAAAGGGTTGGGGGCATATACACAGGATGGGGACATATATACAGATTGGGGGCATCTATACAAAATAAGGGGCTTATATACAGAATGGGGGGCACATATACAGGATGGGGGCCATAAATACAGGATGGGGGACATATGGGATGTATATGCCAGGATTGGGGTATATATATATATATATATATATACACAAGATTGGGGCCATATATACAGGATGGGGACATGTATGTCATGATGAGGGATATAAATACCAGGATGGGGGGGCACATTACCAAGATAGGGGCATATATACAGGATGGGGACATATATACCAGAATGAGCATTATATATATACCAGGATGGGGGCATATATACAGGATGGGGACATGTATTCCAGGATGAGGGACACATATACCAGGACGGGGGATATATATACCAGGATGGGGGTGATATATATACCAGGATGGGGGGGGTTTATGTACCAGGATGAGGTACATATAAACTGATCGTAAGACATACGATATACATGGGATATTCTTGTGTAAATACTGTTGCAAAAAAGTCATTTAGCATATTGGCTTTTTATTCATCCTCATCCACCATTTCACCCAGACTATTTTTAAGGGGGCCAACACCATCATTTTTTAGTTTCTTACTATTTATATTGTTAAAGAATATTTTGGGATTTTTTTTTTTACTTTCTCTGGCAATGAGTCTCTTCGTCTCAATCTTTGCTGCCTTGATTTGTTTTTAAAGATGTTATTTAATGCCTCATCACTACCATTCCCTAAATGCTTTCTTTTTGTCACTTATTGCGCCCCTTACAGCCTTATTTAGCCATAGTGGTTTCCTCCTATTTCTAGCATGTTTATTCCCATAGGGTATATATAGTGCAGAGGTCCTATTCAGAATGCTAATAAACGTCTCCCATTTGCTTTGTGTATTTTTATGCCTCAGGACATCGTCCCAGTTTATTGCACGAAGATCATCTCTCATCCGTTGGAAATTCGCCTTCCTGAAGTTGTAGTGTCCTTGTAGCCCCTCTATTACACATCTTATTAAAGGATACTTGAAAATGTATTATTTTGTGATCACTATTACCCAAGTGACCTCCAACCCGTATATTTGATATGCGGTCCAGCCTATTGGTTAATATTAGGTGTAACAGTGCCCCCTTGTTGGGTCCTGAACCAGTTGTGAAAGGTAATGGTCTCTCATAGTTGTCAAAAACCTTTGCTGGAACTGCAGGTTTCTGATCCCCAATGTATTTCAGGGTAGTTGAAGTCTCCCATAACAATGACTTCTCCCTGAGTTGCTGCCTCATCTATTTGCTTTATGAGGATATTCTCCTCCACCTCCATTATTGTTGGAGACTTAGAAAAAACCCAGTAATCAGTAATTTATTATTCCCCCCCCCCTCCCCCTTATCTCCACCCACAGGGACTCTACATTTTCATTAGATTCACATATATTATCACAAAGGATGGGTTTTAAGGATGATTTTTCATATAAACACACACCTGCCCCTCGCTTATTTATATGGTCATTTCTGAACAGACTATGGCCCTGTAAATTAACGGCCCAGTTATGGTTGGATGATATTCCAACCATGTCATAATTATTTTCCAACAAAATTAATTCTAATTCCTCCATTTTGTTGGTGAGGCTTCTGGCATTAGTGTACATGCACTTTATGCATCTCTCTTTACCTCTATTTCTTCCTACTATATTGACTGTTCTAACATCACCCCCCATTTTATTCCTTGTGCCCAGTTTACTGTTTACACTATCTTCCTCTCCTGTACAATGAATATCCCCCCCCCAATCCCTAGTTTAAACACTCCTACAATTTTCTAGCCATTTTCTCCCCCAGCACAGCTGCACCCTCCCCATTGAGGTGCAGCCCGTCCCTAGCATAGAACCTGTAGCCAACAGAGAAGTCAGCCCAGTTCTCCAGGAACCCAAACCCCTCCTTCCTACACCAATTATTGAGCCACTTATTTATCTCCCTAATCTCCCTTTGCATCTCTGGTGTGGCATGAGGTACAGGCAGTATTTCAGAGAATACTACCTTGGAGGTCCTTGCCTTAAGCTTGCAGCCTAATTCCCTGAAATCATCTTTCAGGACCTTCCACCTACCTCTTACTTTGTCATTTGTGCCAATGTGCACCATTACTGCTGGGTCCTCACCAGCCCCTCCCAGTAATCTGTCAACCCACTCAGCGATGTGCTCGAGTGCCAGGTAGGCAGCACACTGTTCGACGATCCCTGTCTTTGTGACAGATTGCCCTATCTGTTCCCCTAATAATTGAGTCCCCCACTACTAGCACCTGTCTGGCCTGCCCTTCTCTCCTGTTTTCCCCCTTAATGGAGCAGACAATCCTCTGGCTTTCAGAGGTCATGCCTTGCTGCAGCAGTGCTATCCCTGTACGGACACCCCCTCATTTGCCAACTTAGCAAATATATTGGGGTATGCCAGATCAGGGCTAGCCTCCCTGGCACTCTTCCCTCTACCCCGCTTTCTAACTGTCACCCAGCTAGCTGCCTTACAGTCCTGCAGCTCCATGAGACCATCCTCCCCCACATCTATCCCATTGAGCAGCTGTTCAATGAGCAGCAGACTCCTTTCCATATTGTCAATGGATCTCCGTGTCGCCAGCTATTGATTTAGATCCAGTGTCTCGGCTTCCAAATGTACAGCATGCTCACATCTCACACAGCAGTATGCACCCTCAACCGGCTGTTCAAGGATTGCATACATGTGGCAAGATGTACACTGGATGGCATTGTCAATTATGGAGCTCATTTCCTAATGGGGATTGTACCAGATAGATAAGAAAAAGAAATGTAAAGTATTAATAAAATACAACCAGCAATTCAGTAATTCCTCCCTTCCAAACTCCCTGAATCCAAAGTCACTGAATCACAAGTCACACACTTACTTCCATTCACACTTACGCTCCAGTCACACTTACTAAGGAAAGACAAGGAGTTTTTTTTTTCCTTCAGGAGAAATCCAACCTACAGCTCAGTGAACTTCCAAAGGACTGGAAGCCTCAACCAGCTGCTTCTTATAAACCCTTAATTATGAACCACCACCCTTAATTAACCCCTTGTGAGTAAAGCTACACCACAGGATTTAAAGGGAACCTGACACTTAAAAATCAGCCCCAGCCTATTAATACCTGTCCCTGCACCATCTTTATTGAATTCTAGCCACCCCTTTGTGCAGAGCAAAAAAGAGCAACAAAATACGCCGGGGCTTTCACACACACTGTGCTTTCTTCACCCCAAAAAGCGCAGGTGATGTCACAGAGGGGAGGAATTATCCTGCTTCCTCCTCCCCTGTGTGACATCTGTGACAGCCCCCATTAGATTTCGCAGTGCATTAATATACACTGCGAAATCTAAATTTAAACAAAGTCAAATGTATGAAAAATAATAAAGAATCAAATACTTACCCTCCGACACCTTTTCTCCGGTCTCCGGTGGAGAGGCAGGCGATGTATCATCCTTCCAGGGCCTGCCGTGATGTCAGAGTGACGTCATGGGCGCTGATTGGCCGCTTGCGGTCATGTGATACATATCACATGACTGGAAAACAAAGTATTAATAGGGGTGACAAAAGCCAGGTTTATGAGCAAACAGAGATGGGTGGGGCTGGCTGCTCACATATCCCCATCCCGATGTGTGGTATGGTTGACAAAGTCCAGGTGTGATCATTAGTGGACTGTGTGTGGAGGTAATAAGTCCTCCTGTGAGCTGGATTAACACTGTAGTGCCTTTGCTAGGATTGTGTATCCTGTCTCAAGCAAAGAATGGCTATTTAATATACTTGTTTGTGGCTTGCTTTATGGAGCTTTAATAAAGCAGCTGGGATATTTGTTTTGAAGTCGCCTGCCGTGCCGACCCAAACGCTGGCGAGTGAGCCGTATTCCTATTATATGTGTGTAGATATATATATATACTTTTTATATTACTTTTTCCCACTAGCCTGTCTGCTAGTATTGAATTGATATTATTTCGCTGGCTAGTGACATTGGATTCAAATCTGAGAAACACACACACACAAAGGATTTCATAAAGAATATTGGAAGACCTTTCTGTACATCGATGACCAGCAGAGGGTCAAAGTTTTATATAATATTTGAGAATAGCAAAGCTTCAGGATTATTCACATGTATAGGATTGATTCTCATGGGTTAGGCTCCAGCAGGACTTTTGTTAAACACAGCTCCCGGCATTTTGAGAGCTAGCAGGTTTCAAAGATTTTTGGAACACAATAACAAATCCTTAGCTGCCAACACTGAAAACAATCTTACCTTATTTCTGAGTTCACTTTTTCAGTAAACATAAGTTCTTGTTTAAAAAAAAAATCTCCTTTCTTGAAAATATTGGTTAATTTTTTTTGTCTTTTTATAGATTTGTACGAAGAAACATAGTTTTAATATTTACAACTCCTTGATTTTCTCCTCTACAAGTCAAACTTGATAGATGCATTTTGTATTCATTGTTTTTATTTATTTTCTATACGGTATCTACCAAATCTAATTGTCAATAATCCTACACAGCAACTACCATAGAAGTAATGTGACCTAAGACATTTACAATAATATAACCCAAAAAGAGTGAAAAAATGGTCAAACAAAAAATAAAAACAAATTTTATTAACACCTTAATGATCCATGATGCAGGGTGTACATCATTGGTTGTGATGAGTGAGTATATTAGTTACTACTTGCACGGATAGTACAGTATTTGCAATGCTTGTTACTAGGTGAGTATCGTTGGTGCTCGTGACTGATTTGTCGATTGTTATCGATCTGACATAAATTGAAAGCTCCCTTCAGTAAACAATGGGAGCTGGCACCTCAGGGTGAGCAGATTCAATGTTAGGCTGTCTGGGAGCACTGCAAGGTGTTTGATGCTATGATAGATTGAAAAAGCCCACCCTCCCGCCTTGTCCCGGAAAACTGAATTAGTCCTTACCGGTAATTCCTTTTCTTGGAACCTTCCACGACAGCATTGGAGGATGTCGTCCACGCCCTATTGGGGGACAGGAACACAGAGAGGTTAAAAGTCCCTCCCCTTCCTCAGTACTCCAGTGTTTACCAAGATCAACCTTAGCCATGGATTATCTGATACAAACCGGAACCAAACACCAACAAGGGGGGGGGAACTGATGCTGTCGTGGAAGGCTCCAAGAAAAGGAATTACTGGTAAGGACTAATTCAGTTCTCTCCATTCGCCTTCCACGACAGCATTGGAGGAATACCACCGATACTCCTCAGGGTGGGACTATTGCCTGTAGGACTCTCCTACCAAAGGACAGATCCCGACTGAAGGACAGATCTAACCTATAGAGGCGAGAAAAAGTGAGGAGAGGCTACCACGTAGCCGCTCTGCAAATCAGCTCCGATGAAGCTCCAGCCTGCTCTGTCCAGGGAGTAGCAGCAGCCCGAGTTGAAGGAGCAAGGACCGGAGCGACGTAGACCTCACAGATAGCCGAACAAACAGGTTCTGATCTAACCTCCAGGAAGCGGTCTCTCGGAGGTAGTGGAGGACAGTCCGACGAGCATCCAAGGAGTGAAACACGGCCTCTGCCGCATTAGCAGGAGATTGACAAATTGAAGGCAGAACCACATCCTTGGACCGATGGAAAGCCGACAACTTTCAGAAGAAAAGATGAGTGCAACCGAAGCGTAATGCGAACAACGGACACCACGAGGCACGGAGCCCAGACAGAGTGCCTGCAGTTCTCCAACTCTGGGAGCAGAAGTGATGGCCACCAAAACCGCCACCTTGTGAGAGAGAGACGTAAGGGATGCAGCAGACAAGGGTGCAAAGGGACTTCGAGCAAGCCCTTGGAGAACAACCATCAAATCCCAGGGAGGGACAGAAGGCCGAATCCGGGGACGCCACCCCCAAGCAGAAGTAAAAAACTGCTTGAGCCATGGATGGGAAGCAAGATCCTGGGCAAAAACTGCCCCAAGTGCCGACCTCTGGACTTAAAGAGTGCTCGGCCGAAGCCCCAAATCCAAGTTACGCTGCAAAAATCCAAGAGTTGGGCCACATTAGGATGATGCATGGTCGGGATGGAAGGAGCACACCAGGACAGGAACCGATTCCAGCCCTCCCGTAAATAGCGTTTGTCACAGGCTTCCTGCTCTGCTGAAGCGTGCGGATCACTGCCGGAGAGAGACCCTTGGTCCTCAGGATCCAGGCCGCAACAGCCAGGCCGCCTGAATGAGCCACTGAGGGCCCGGGTGAAACAGAGGACCCTGGGACAGTAGGTTGAGACTGGGCTAACATAATCGGTCCCTCCAGGCCCAGGTCTCGGATGGCGCCGGAAGTCCCAGGGATGAGCAAAAGCGTCCAGCCCCCGAGGATGGTCCAACCGCGTCAGGGAGAAAAAGGTTGGCACCTTTGTATTCGAGCCCGAAGCGAACAGGTCGATCGAAAGGACACCCCACCTGTCCGTAAGAGAGCGAAATACTTCCGGATGGAAGCACCATTCTCCTGGGTGGACCTCCGTGCGGCTCAAGAATCTGCCTGTACATTGGTCATTCCCTTCAGATGTACTGCCGAGGAGGAGAGAAGATGGCGTACTGCCCACAAAAAGAACAGTCTTGCCAGCCCCTGCAAGTGTAAGCCACGAGTACCGCCTTGGTACCGCAAGAAAGCAACCGTAGTCACATTGTCTGACAGGACCTTGACATGATGACCCCGGAGAACGTGAGCTGCAGCAAGAAGTGCTTCCTCCACTGCCAGAAGTTTGAAGACTGGCGACTGACCGAGCGACTCCAAATCCCCTGGAACGGTGTGCAAACTACCATAGTGCCCCAACCGGAACCGCTGGCATCAGTGGGAACGGAGGTCACAGGAAGGTGTCTGGGATTCATCCCCAGGAAAGCGAGGTTAGCACCCGCCCCGGGGTCCGGGCCCGCGAGTTTAAGGAATCCTGACGTCTGTCCCAGGAACTCAGTATGTGTCCCTGGAGCAGTCGGGAAGGAGCCTGAGCCCATGTTACTGACTGAATGCAGGCCATCATGGCCCCTAACAGGGACATTGCTTCCCACAAGGAGGGCGACCCCCTTGCCCGGAAGCGGGTCAGATTCACGCGGCGCAAAAGCTGATATGCCGCAGGAAGGAACGAGGTCTGTCTGGAGGAGGCCAGCAAGACTCCCAAAAATTGACGTCGGGTTGCAGGCACCCGTTCTGATTCCCGAAGATTGGGTACCCATCCCAGGGACTGAAGAATCTCCAATGTGTTGGAGACCTTTGTGTGCAGAAGCACTGCCGAAGGAGCCACCACCAACATGTCGTCTAAATAGGGAAGCATACATATCCCCTGGGTCTGGGTGAATGTGATCGCTTCCCCCATGAGTTTGGTAACCTCAGGGGCCGACGAAATCCCAAAGGGCAGCACATTAAGCCGAGAATGGACCATCCCGCCTGCCCGGAGATCGTGAATTGCAGAAAGCGCTTGTGGGACGGGTGAATGGGGACATGAGAATACGTGTTCTGGAGGTCCACAACAACCTGGAGTAGCGCCCCTGGCCCTCCTCTCCAGAGGAACCGGGGACCCCACACCCGAATCCAACAGGTGTCGCAGACCCGACAAGAAAAACCGTGCAAGAGTCCCCCTGAGGAAGGGAGAGGACTCGAAGACACGGAGGGGCTGGCTCTCGAATTCCAAGCGTAGACCCTCCCAAATGGTCGAGAGGATCCAAGAGCACAAGGAGATTGCTTGCCACTTTAGCAGAAACCGCAGGAGCCACCCCGCAATGGGGAAGGCGACCTTGTTTAGGGGCGGCTGGTGATGCCGCTGCTGGGGGAGCAAGATATTACGGGTCTTGTTCCCATCCTGGAATGCCCAGCGACCAGACTTACCCTTCCCTTTAGACTGGGAGGGTTGGCTGCGCTCAGGCCAAAAGGACTGCCTCCTAAAGGGCTCCTGTTCCGGGAGACACCTTTTCCGGTCTGACACCTTTTCCAGGATGTCATCTAATGCCCTTTGCAAGGGGAGGCCACACAGCTGGAGCTTAGACATGCCCTCCCCATTCCAACCTTGTAAGCCACACTGCCCTGCGAGCTGTGTTAGCCAACACTGCGCACCTGGCGCCAACGCGGAACGACTCAGCAGAGGCATCGGCCAGGAAGCCCGTAGCACGACTCAGAAGTGGAATGGAGTCCAAAGCTCCTCCCTGGGAGTACCCTGCAGGATGAATTCTCGCAGCTGGGTGAGCCACTTAAAGAGAGACCTGCTCACATGTAGAGGAAATGTACACCGTTAAAGACATAGCTGCCGCCTCCCAGGATTTTTTGAGGACACTCTCCATTTTACGAACAAGGGGGTCCTTCAACCGGGAGGAATCTTCAAAAGGCAACGCGGTCTTATATGCTAAGCTTCCCAAATGGAATACTGCCAAAGACCTTCATGTTAGAAGTCCCATTGACTTTATAGAGACTTCCATAGAGATTCCCATGGGGTCTCTCATGAGGTCTCCCATCCAGCCTGTGACTGAGGCTCCTGCTGCTTAGCTTCAACAGTGTGTCAAGGGCATGCACAATGGGTTTACAATAGCAGCTGATTGCTACCCTGGCCACCTGGATGTCCACCTTCGGGACTTCCCAGACAAAGTCATCACCCTCCAATCCAGTCGGATGGGGTGAGCCGCTTAGCCTTCAGGCCTCTGAACATTTAGTCCTGCACAGAAGAAGGGGATTTCACCACCTCTACTCCCATGGTACAATGGACAGTATCCACCAATGCACCCATGGACTCCGTGGAAAAATAGTAGTGTCCAGATTCTCGTGTCTGGACAGAGCAACAGCAGCAATATCCTCGCCGTCCTCTAACGCTGAGCTCTGGCCAGCCTCCATGAGATCCACAGAGTCACAATCCTGGAGCTTCCTCTCTTACAGAGGGGAAGGCCCGGAAGCTGCAGCAAAACCCCGCAGTGCCGAGATAGAAGCCTGCACCTCTTCCCTAATGGATTGGAGCTCCTCAAGCAAGGATGGGGAGTCCATCCTGACAACCCTGTCAGTCATGGCTGACACCTTGTTGTAGGAAGCGGGAAATTTTGTGCCGCAGCCACATTATTGCTTCCTTTCACAGATGGCCCTCGTCTCCCTATAGACAAAAAGGGAAGAGAAGGGGGTCCCAGTGTGAGTGCAGGGCTTAAATAGCTCTACCCCTTGTGACCACCCCCAGAAACCCTTACATGAGCTGGGGGAACGCTGGGCTCTGCAGAAGCAGGGGTGGAAGCCTATCACCTTCTATGTTTCAGGGATCAGCCTTACCTGGGTGTAGCTTCCGGCGGGTACTTATCCAGAAGTACCGTGCCCCCAACGAGGAACACCTGTTCCCTCCCTCCTCCTGGTCACCGGCCGCGGGCAGTAGCGCGCGAAAGTCCTGCTGGGTTCCCTGGAGCCGCGCCCAGCCTGCCACAGCCCTTACAGGAGCCGTCGCCCGAAACCGGAAGTGCCTCCGCAGCACCTCTAATGCATGCCCCAGGGACCGCAGCTGGAGGAGGGAGACGCCGGAGAGCTGAACAGGCCTCCGGCGTTGCAATACACGGCCTGCTTTGCCCCGTTAGGACGCAGGAAGGCCGGATGGTCCCACCACGGGAGCCCCGAGAAGGAGGAGGAGGCCGCCCCCGACGTCCATCCCTGGCCCGGCTGTAAGTACACCCCAATGCTGCCTCTGCCGGCCTGACAGCACTGGAACCTCTCCATGCCCCAAGGGGGACAGGAAGACACTGGAGTACTGAGGAAGGGGAGGGGCTTTTAACCTCTCTGTGTTCCTGTCCCCCAATAGGGCGTGGAAGACATCCTCCAATGCTGTCGTGGAAGGCGAATGGAGAAAGACTCGTTTTATAGCCGGATGTGTGTGTGGGCAGAGCCCATCATTCATTGACTTACGTTGTACTCACTACTTGGACAAGTACTTGAGCATTCAAAACTACTCAGCTTGAGTATAGCGAGTATTACAGTACTCACTCATCACTAGTCATTGGTCGACTTTCTGCCTTTGATGCAAGTTGCCAAGCCCGCATCTTTCCATGCTTTCTTTGTGCCTGAAACAGCAGCGGGTGGAGCATATTCCAAAAAATTGAAGATGTTATGGCTTTAGGAAAGTCGAGACACAAGTAAGATTTTTCATTTTTTGCCAAAAAATTTCTGAATTTTTTTTCCACCACTTAAAAGCATGGAGGAAGCATTGGCAAAACAATTGTCAGGATGGAGGGAACTGGAGCCGGGCAGCTGAACTCATCAGGTACCAACAGTAACACCTTTACTGGGCCTTATTGCATACTGGCACTTAAACTATTGTACCCATAGGGTACAATTAAACACACAGATAATTGTGCAGACATTGTTCACAGATCTCTGGTTGCAGTGAAATCATGGACACATTGTTCCATTTGTATACGGTCACAAAATGGAATAGTGTGTCCATGATTTAACTGCAATCAGAGATCAGTGAACAATATCTGCACAATTATCTGTGTGTGTAAAGGTACCCTTAGTGTGGGGATCTGTCTATTTACAAGTTATGCATATGTGTTATCCCTACTGAGTCTGCACAGCACTCGTGATTTGAGTGAGTGTAACTTATGTACTATCCTTGTTTATGCTCCTGAGGGAAGCAAGGACCTATTTAGATTCCTTCACTGGTGACTGTGACAAGCAGGTGACTGGCTTATATCACAAAATAGCAGGTCAATAAAACAGAATCATTGGCCCATTTGATACAGGGATATACACACGTGGTCAAAATTGTTGGTACCCCTAGTTTAATGAAAGAAAAACCCACAATGGTCTCAGAAATAACTTGAATCTGACAAAAGTAATAATAAATTAAAAAAATGTATGAAAATGAACAAATGAAAGTCAGACACTGCTTGTCAACATTGCTTCCACAGAATTTAAAAAAAAATGAACTCATGAAATAGGCTTGGACATAAATGATGGCAATCAACTTAATATTTTATTGCAATCTTTTGAGGAAATCACTGCAATCAAACAATACCTGTAACTGTCAATGAGACTTCTGCACCTCTCGACAGGCATTTTGGCCCACTCCTCCAGAGCAAACTGCTCCAGTTGTGCAGTGTTTGAATATTGCCTTTTCCAGATGGCATGTTTCAGCTCTTTCCAAAGATGCTCAATAGGATTTAGGTCAGGGCTCATAGAAGGCCACTTCAGAATAGTTTAATCTTTTCCTCTTAGCCATTTCTTGGGAGTTTTATCCTGTTGCAAGACCCATGACCTGCGACTGAGACTAAGCTTTCTGACACTGGGCAACACATTTCTCTCTAGAATCCCTTGATAGTCTTGAGATTTCATTGTACCCTGCACAGATTCAAGACACCCTGTGCCAGATGCGGAAAAGCATCCCCAGAACATAACAGAGCCTCCTCCATGTTTCACAGTAGGGACAGTACTCTTTTCTTGATATGCTTCATTTTTTCATTTAACATAGAGCTGATATGCCTTGCCAAAAAGCTCCATCTTTGTCTCATCTGTCCATAGGACATTCTCCCAGAAGCTTTATGGTTTGTCAATATGTAGTGTGGAAAATTCCAGTCTGATTTTTTATGATTTTTGTTCAACAAGGGTGTCCTCCTTGGTCTTCTCCCATGAACTCTACTTTGGCTCAGACAACGACGGATAGTGTGATCTGACACGGATGTTCCTTGTGCTTAAAGTTCACATTTAATCTCTTTAGAAGTTTTTCTGGGCTATTTTGTTACCATTCGTATTATCTGTCTCTTTCATTTGTCATCAACTTTCCTCCTGTGGCCACGTCCAGGGAGGTTGGCTACAGTCTCATGGATCTAAAATATCTGAATAATATGTGCAACTGTAGTCAAAGGAACATTAAGCTGCTTGGAGATGGTCTTATAAGCTTTACCTTTAACATGCTTGTCTATAATTTTCTTTCTAATCTCCAGAGACAACTCTTTCCTTCGCTTCCTCTGGTCCACGTTGAGTGTCGTATACACCATGTCACTAAACAACACAGTGAGTATCTGTAGCCCTATATACAGGCCCACTAAGTGATTACAAGATTGTAGTCACCTGTGATGTTAATTAGTGGACACACCTTGATTTAACATGTCCCTTTTGTCACATTATTTTCAGGGGTACCATCATTTCTGTCCAGGCCTATTTCATAAGTTTAGTTTATTTTTTTTTAAATTCTGTGGAAGCAGTATTGAAAAGCAATGCCTGACTTTCATTTGTTCATTTTCACAGATTTTCTATCTAGTATTACTTTTGACAGATTCAAGTTATTTCTGTGACCATTTTGGGTGTTTCTTTCATTAAACGAGTGGCACCAACGATTTTGAAGTGTGTATGTGTTAAATCCATTTATTCAAATTTGAGCATATAGTTTTGATGAAAAGCAACTGTTAAACACACATGTACTATCTATTTATAGCAATAAATGGAGCAGCAATGCCTTTTTGGGTGCAGTTCGGCTCTGCTTTTACCTTAGCTTGAAATATATGGTTAAAAATAGCTGCAGCACTCCGTGTGCATGATGTAATCTGCCTTTATTCTGGCGTCATATACAGGTTATGGCTACGTTTTGGGCTCCCTCGCCTTTCTTCCAGGCAGGAAGGGGGCACGAAATGTAGCCATACCCTGTATATGACGCCAGAATAAAGGCAGATGACATCATGCACACGGAGTGCTGCAGCTACTTTTAGCCATATATTGCAAGCTAAGGTAAAAGCGTAGCCGAACTGCACCCGAAGTGCTGCAGGTATTTTTAATTATATATATTATAATTATATATATATATATATATATATATAGATACACTGCCTGCACCAATACACTTCAATGTAGGGAAAACATATCATCAGACAAATTCACTGGCGGCTCTGGAGCTTTTATTTCTTTGTCATTTTCTTTAAAAAAAAAAAACCAAAAAGAAAAAAAAAACATAAAAAACCCAATGTTTTTCTATTACTGAAAAATGTCTTTAAAGCGAACCTGTCACCCCCCGTGGACATCAAAAGCTATAATAGCCACCTTCTGCAGCACTAAGGCTGCATTCAGGGAAGGTGGCTATATGCTTTTGATGCCCTATATTCAGTCAAATATGAAGTTATATAAAGGCTTGCACTTAAGAAGACCTAAGACCGGGAGGCGGGGTTTCGCGCGCGCAGCCCGACGACTTCCTGGACACCCGGCGCACAGCGCATGCGCGGCGCCATAGAGGAGCACGGAGGTGAGCGTTCATGAACGACTGTGAGGGGAGGCAGCAGCAGGCGACCTGAATGATTGACAAGAGGAGGCGGGTCGGAGGAGCGCGAAACCCCGCCTCCCGGTCTTAGGTCTTCTTAAGTGTAAGCCTTTATATAACTTCATATTTGACTGAATATAGGGCATCAAAAGCATATAGCCACCTTCCCTGAATGCAGCCTTAGTGCTGCAGAAGGTGGCTATTATAGCTTTTGATGTCCATGGGGGGTGACGGGTTCGCTTTAATTTATCATATCCTCTTCAGATTAAGGAGAATCTGTCACCAAGGCGGTGGTGTCGGGTAAGCAAAACCTCTGACTCTGACTCCTCAATTTCTGTGAATCTGCCACAGACTCCACCAAAATAGACACAGACTCCAACAGTACAACTGACTCCCCAGCCTTGTCTGTCACCACATCAAAAGTGCAGTTTTTGCTGCTCCTCCTCTCCCACTAAGTATTCTGTTTATTAAATCTTTTTTTAATCCACCATTGTTACAATGAAGATATGGACTTTTTCATTCAGTGCTATTTTTTATGATCTTTACCAAATGGCTCACAGGATTCTCTTGGCTTGTGTTTTTAGGCTGCTCTTCCCATTTAATCAAAACCTTAAAAATTTGCACAAAGTAAAAAGGTACATATCCCTGAAACTATGGTGGATTTATTAAAAAAAAAAACAACCTGGAATGTTCAAGAAAGCATCAGGAATCAAATATGATCAAAAGCAGCCAATTTTGAACTGGTGATGGGTCCTCCTTAAGAAAATGAACTACGAATCAGGTCAAGTTTACATGACAACATAGATAAGCACTTCCATTTTTATTCCAACTGTATGGTTAGCACATTAGAAATAATTAACGGGGTTTTAGGTATATGACCGAGAAAACAAAACAACACTAGGAGAAACCCACTTAATACATTTGCTAGAACTTGGATACAAAAGTTGAAACATTTATTTGTCTTAATATTCCAGACACAATTTTATAATATAGCTGTGATAGAAGGGAAACACTGCCACTCCCAGTGACAGGAGATGATTTATTGCCGAATAATTAGAGCGTCAAGCAGTGAAGTTGATTTATGGGGAAACGTTCCACGGGTAAATGCCCATTTAATATTGTGGCCTTACACTTGACTATCCTTAGTTTACAAAATAAAAATAAATATTTACTGACAATAAAGAGTAGCGGCAATAAAAGGAACATCACGTGAGGAGCACTGATGAAGACCACCATACAGTTGTACATTGAGCCCAGTATATTGGCTTGGTCTATTTATGTTCTGTCCCAAATTCCCTAATTCAGGAAAGAAAATCAACCTATTAATTCACTGTACATGTAGTCATGCACTTGAATATGAACCCCCTCCCCAGGCTTCCAATTAGAGGTACACAAGAGTGGGTACTTTATTCCTATCAGGCAAATTAGCCGAGAAGAATGACAATCTGCTTACCAACCATTAGATTAGGTTTATTAAGGCAAAAAATAACCTCATTTACAGGCTTGACAGATTCTCTAGGACTAGTAGTCAACATCTTTATACACCGTAATGTTATAATTACCACAAAACATTTCTAACACTCTTGTCCCTTCACAACATAAAGTAGTTTAGAAACTGAATTTGCACTTCACAACATAAAGCTATTTTAATCATAGAACAAAACAAATTCTTGGCTAACACCAGGAGGATAATTTCATCTCATCCTTAAGCTCACTTTGCAAGTAAGGATTCCGCTAATGTCACTGAACAGTAAGACAAGCTAATGGGATGATATTTCTTTATACAGTGTACAGCTTTGAGCAAATCTGGAAAAGAATTACGACATGAGAAACATTATTTTATGGAGCCTGTTCCGTGCATGGAAAGAACAAGCATGCAAAATGTCTCTTCTATCCATAAAGTATGCTGTCACTGAAGCATGCTGCTTAAATGCAATGAAAACCATATGGGGAAAGTGAAGTCATGAGAGAAAAGAACTGCTGGAGGACTCGAGAATCAAAATTATTGAAAAATATTAAATCTCAAGATTACAAGTCTATAGCTACAGAAATCTTGATGCTCCTTTGTCTATGCTGAGCAGCACAATCAGTAAGTTTGCAACTCATAGCACTTTAACTAATCTCCATGAACGTGGATGGTAGAGAAAAATTGATGAACCGTTAAAACGCAGGATTGTCCGGATGGAAGATAAGCAGCCCCAATCAAGCTGCAAAGCCGTCCTGCAGGCTCTCGGTGCATCAGTGTCTGTGCAAACTATCCGTCACCATTTGAATGAAATAACACACTATGGCAAGAGGCTCTACTATCGACACAGAGATAAAAAAGCTAGACAGCAGTTTTCCAAAATAAAGTAAGCCAAAATCCATGTGGTAGTGAGTCTTGTGGACAAATGAGATCAAGATGGAGCTTCTTGGTAAAGCACATTATTCTACTGTTTACCGAAAATGGAACGAGGCCTACAAAGAAAAGAACAATGTACATGAAGTCAAATATGGAGGAGGTTCAAAGATGTTTTATGGTTGTTTTTCTGTCTCACACACACTGGGTGTGGGATTTTAGGTCACAATGTAGTGCCCTTGTCAGAAAGCTGGGTTTCCAGGTCATGGGTCTTCTAGAAGGACAATGACCCTCAAACATACTTCAAGAAGAGCCCAGAAATGGATGAAAACAAAATGCAGCAGAGTTCTGAAGTGTTCAGCGATGAGTCCTGATCTAAATCCCATTGAATACCTGTTAAGAGATCTTAAAATTGATGTTGGGAGAAATCACACTTCAAATATGAGAGACCTGGAGCAGTATGCAAAAGTAGAGTCACCCAAAATTCCAGTTGAGATGTGTAAAAAGCTTGATGATGGTTATAGACAGCGAATGATTGTAGTTATCTTTTCCAAAGGATATGCAAAATCAAATATTGAGGGTGGCAATAATTTTGTCTGGCTCATCTTTGGGGTTTTGTGTGAAATTACCGTATATACTCGTGTATAAGCCGACCCGTGTATAAGCCGACCCCCCTACTTTTGCCCGCAAAAACTGGGAAAACGTATTGACTCGCGTATAAGCCGAGGGTGGACTCCAGCACAGGTATACAGCCCCCAGCAGTGTGGTATACAGCCTTCAGCACAGGTATACAGCCCTCAGCACAGGTATACAGCCTCCAGCAGTGTGGCATACAGCCCTCAGCACAGGTATACAGCCCCCAGCAGTGTGGTATACAGCCTCCAGCAGTGTGGTATACAGCCCTCAGCATAGGTATACAGCCCTCAGCACAGTGTATACAGCCCTCAGCACAGTGTATACAGCCTTCAGCACAGGTATACAGCCCCCAGCAGTGTGGTATACAGCCTTCAGCACAGGTATACAGCCCCCAGCAGTGTGGTATACAGCCCTCAGCACAGGTATACAGCCTCCAGCAGTGTGGTATACAGCCCTCAGCACAGGTATACAGCCCCCAGCAGTGTGGTATACAGCCCTCAGCATAGGTATACAGCCCTCAGCACAGTGTATACAGCCCTCAGCACAGTGTATACAGCCCTCAGCACAGTGTATTTAGCTCCCAGCACAGCTGGCACACACATAGCCCCCCTGCATCCAAAATATGCCCCCCCCCGTCATTCTTCATGCCTCCCCAGCTGTCACACACATAGCCCCCCCTGCATTAAGAATATGCGCCCCCATCATTCTTTATGCCTCCTCAGCTGGCGTGCACATAGCCCCCACATCAAGAATATGCCTGCCCCCCCCGTCACTGTATATGCCCCGGATCTGGCGTGCACATAGCCCCCACATCAAGAATATGCCTGCCCCCCCTGTCACTGTATATGCCCCGGATCTGGCGTGCACATAGCCCCCACATCAAGAATATGCCTGCCCCCCCTGTCACTGTATATGCCAGGGAGCCGGCGTGCACATAGCCCCCACATCAAGAATATGCCTGCCCCCCCCTGTCACTGTATATGCCAGGGAGCCGGCGTGCACATAGCCCCCACATCAAGAATATGCCTGCCCCCCCCTGTCACTGTATATGCCAGGGAGCCGGCGTGCACATAGCCCCCACATCAAGAATATGCCTGCCCCCCCCTGTCACTGTATATGCCAGGGAGCCGGCGTGCACATAGCCCCCACATCAAGAATATGTCTGCCCCCCCCCCCCCGTCACTGCATATGCCCGGGAGCCGGCGTGCACATAGCCCCCACATCAAGAATATGTCTGCCCCCCCCCGTCACTGCATATGCCCGGGAGCCGGCGCGCACATTTAAAACAACATACTGTTAACTCACCCTCCAATGCGCGGTCCTTGCTCACAGCTCCTCTGTTGCTCTTCCTGTTTCCCGGCCATCAAATCATGTGACCGGGCGCACAGTAATACAGTAACACCCGACACCCCCCCAGAGCTGCCCCCACCCATACATTCGGTATATGACTCGTGTATAAGCCGAGGGGTAGACTTTTCAGCCCAATTTTTGGGCTGAAAAAGTCGGCTTATACACGAGTATATACGGTATGTCCAATTTGCCTTATTTGTGTGAGTTTTTTTTGTGCTGTTCCAATACACACAAAGAAAATAAACGTGCATGATAAAACATGTGTAATTGCAATAATTTTATGGGAGAAATACTTTATTTTCTGGAGCAATTTAAAGGGTGCCAACACTTTTTGGCTAAAACTGTTTGTTTTAAGTTCTATTTATAAAGCAATCTCTTTTTTTATACAATGGTGAGAAAAAAGCCATATTTCACTAAAGTAAACATTTTATTACTAATTATTGGCCATTTAAGGTGTCAGAGCACGGAAAAATAGAGAAGAGGGATCCTTAGCTTAATGGCTCCATAGCCCTGACTTTAGGTTTATAAAATAAAAATAGCTAAAACAAATTGTCAGATTTTGAAGAGTTCCAATATTAATTCCCTCCTATAAAATCTTCGTGTTTTAGAGTGCCAGCATTGTGCATGTAAGTTTTAAATTCTGATGCACACACACACACAAAAAAAAAAATAATAAATTTAATGCGTAAATTGACCATCACTGCAGATGTGACCATCACTGCTGTCAGTATGTCAATTTATGCTGCTGGTGTCAATGCATATTTCACTTTTGGTATCTTTTCCTCATTATTTAAACACGCCATCCCTTCACTTAACCTTCCTGGCGGTACGATTATGTCAGGAATTTTGTGCTAAAAGCGGTACCATTTTTTGCATGGAAATTTGGTGTTATGTATTGTAGGCAGGACAGTGATGACAGTGTAGGATGAGCAAATGTAAAATCAGGTGATACAGTGTAATCTGATAGGATTACACCATCACCTGACTTTATTTGTGTATTGTCACTTTTAGACTTTTCTTTACATTTACATTTAAATCTCCCGCCCAGTTCCACCTCCCATGAGCCCCTGCGGCTCACAGAGACCCAGGAAGTGAGAAGGGGCTCGCACCGGCGATCACAGCAGTGACATCGCTGGATCACCGAGGAGATGGTAAGAAGCTCCGCTGCGCCCGCTCTGCAATTTGCCCCGAGCGTGACTCGGGGTTACCGCTTCTGGCAGTGAAAATTAACCCCGAGTCACGCTCGGGAATGCCGCCAGGGAGGTTAAAAGAACATCTCTTGACCAAAAGTACACCAACTACAAACTGGTCTCTAATCTTTACTTCATCTCTAAACTTCCAGAATGCTTGATCCACTCCCATCTAACTCACCATTTCTCAGATAACACTCTTCGCGACCCTTTTTAATCTTGTTTCCACTCTTTACAGTCTACTAAAATAGACCTCATTGAAAACTCTAATGACCTATTAACAGCAAAATATAATGTCCACTACTTCTTGATGTTTCTCCTGGATGTCTATGCATTTCACACTGAGAATCACCAGCTCCTCCTCACTATGCTCCACTCTGTCGGCTTCAAGAACAGTTTTCTCCTGGTTCTCCTCCTACCACCATTCAAACTGCTCCATCACTGTATCTTTTGCCAGTTCTTACTCCTCTCCTCTTTTTCTCACTACTGGGGTCCCTCAATGCTCAGTCAAATGCCCTCTCCTCTTCTCTTTATGCATCGCCCCTTCAAAGCAAACAATCAGCAGATTTGGATTCCAGTATCAACTCTATGCTGATGACACAAAATTATACACCTCTTCATGACATTTCCCCAACCTTAATAGAAAATACAAGGGATTGTCTGTTTGCTGTGAAACACCATGTCTTCCTCCTATCTGAAACTGAATCTTTCCAAAACTGAATTTCTCGAGTTTTCTTGAAACACTAACCTAACCATTCTTGATATTAAAATTACCTTGGGTGGTTCAACCATAACTACTGCGGGGTCATATTTTACACTAAACTTTCCTTTCTTCCCTATATACAATCACTTATTCATGTTACATGAATCTTAAATACATTACCAGAATTCGGTCTTTTCTCACCTTTGACATGGCAAAAACTCTTATTATCGCTCTTATTCATTCTCATCTGGACTACTGCAATGCTCTTAATATTTATTAATTTATGCAGTGCTATTAATTCCATAGCACTTTACATACATCAGTAATTGCTGCAACAGTACGATGACAGGGGGAAGGGAATGTGTAACACAACAGTATCCACCCTTGGACTCTCAGGCATCCGATGCAGTGGTTGGTGTCCACCCAGATAGTAGCAATGAAAAAGGGATCCGGTGCCACTCCTCTCCAGTTATAACATCAAGACCTTTATTAGGAGTTTTAGTCCCAGAAAAACATCAATACATATAACCCCTTGTGGGGTCGTCAGACGCGTTTCAGGGTGTCTGTCCCCTTAGTCGTAGGCTCACAATATAACAAAACACATACACATATATACATACAAGACAAACCCACACTCCTGTGAACAATTTCTAATCAACAATACCAGGTCTTAATCCTTGATATGCTAGTAATCCCGGTTGAAAAAACCCCATTTATATGTTCCATGATGAAAATGCACCTATGTAAAAAATACACATTCAAGTCACAGAAAACAGTTACCATGACCTATTATATCATGTGAGCCAGGTTCATTACTGGTATGTAAAAAAAAAGGTGAAAAATACACTTCTTTTATTTGATGCCTGTATGTTGCTCCCCGTGTACATGATGTTATTCTGCATGTGACATCACGTCCCCCCCACCCCCCAAAAAAAAACCAAAAAAAAAAAACCACCTACATACATTTCTCTACCTTTTTATTTTTATTGGGGGTTCCTTAGATCTATTATGGGACGGGAATGTACGAGTATAATGGAAGCTTCAGTGCCATACATTTCCTCAAGAGGAACCAATATAAATTCTATTGCTCTCTTGCTTTTGTTTTATTGTTTGTTTGTTTTTTCATTTTCAAAATCATGGTTTTCCACCTTGTAAGAAAACATAGTGGAATCCATAGCAAAACACAACTGTGAAACAGTTACTTTTCTTGTTAGATTAAACCATGAGGAGAGGATCTGGAGAGCGAAAAAAAAAAATTCCTTTTTTTTTCAATAAAAATATAATAAATCATTTCTGAAATTTAAACCCTTAATTTAAATATTTGGGTATAGTGGTGTCTCCTATTGTCTCTAATTATATCTCTTTGAATTTATTGGATATGATGGGTAAATTTCAACAGAAAACTAAATTTTTGGTGTAAGCTTCCCTTGTCGGTAGTTGGTCGAACCAATCTGATGAAAATTATATTGATGCCTCAGTTACTATATGTACTTCATAACTCTCCAATTTGGATTGCCATACAAATTTTTTATAGATTTCAAGCTTTATTTAAAGAATTAATCTGGAAAAAAGGTGTCACCAGAATCCGTCTTGATACATTACAAAGGCCTAAGGACCAGGGAGCATTGGCGGCCCTAACCCCTGGGCATACTTTCTGGCATCCCAACTCCAACAGCTTGTCCTAATTAGCGGGAATTTGGAGAAATTGGCTCATGTCATTACGGGGGGAATCTCCATTACTTCCTTTTTGGAGGTTGGGCTCTTGGAGCAGGAGCGCAAAAAGTGTTTGCCAACAGTGAGGCTCATGAGGAAAATGTGGCAGAACACTAAATTAATTTTAAAAGTGACGGGACATAACTCCCTTTACCCCACTTTGGGATAATCCCGCTTTGCCGGAAATTTACAAACTGGATGGAGGGGGTTTGTGGAGGGGATTGGGTCTCTCGCTTGTAGCACAGATTTTGAATGGAGACATTCTTAAATCTTTTCAACAATTGTCTGATGAATTCTCTGTCCCACGAAACACGTTCTATTTCTATCTACAGCTAGACTGGATGAGCCAGTCTAGACAATTGCAGAGAAAGATACAGCATCACTTACTGTTTAATACATTGCTTTGTCATAACGGAGGCAAGGGTCTTATTTCTAGGATTTATGGAATTCTGATGCAGCAGTTCCAGTGGGAGAGACCACTGCTGATTAAAGACAGATGGGAGCGGGATGTGGGTCCTATTGATGGTGAATCCTGGGAAGATATATTGGATAGTGTCCCACTTCTGTCTACATGTGAGGCGCAGCGATTATCTCAGCTGTATTTGTTGCATAGGGTGTATAGGACGCCCAAATGTTTGTGTCAAACTGGTATCAGAGGAGATGACAAATGCCCAAAGTGTGGAGAGGAAGGAGCGGATCTGATACACATGTTTTGGACTTGTAGGCAGGTGGCGGTCTTTTGGAATGCATGAATTAACTATGTAAACAATGTGTTTGAGTCTGCTTTATCACTTACCCCATTGGTGTGTGTGCTGGGATGTGTGGGCCCTGGACAATATGATGTTAGTGAAGAATTGGCTTTAAAACGCACCCTGCTCCAGGTTCGAAAAGTAATAGCTATTCACTGGCTCGACTCTCAACCATTAAGGCTACAAGAGTTTGTGGATAAAATGCGGAGTCTGATCAAATTGCAGGAGGGGGTGTATAAAAAAAAGAAAGGCACTGCATAAATTCGATAAACTATGGAGTAGGTGGAGATACTTTCATGGTGATCATTTTACAGCCCTGTTGAATACGTTAGGATCCTAATGCTATCGCAGGTGGTATTGCTTATCCTAATTAGAAATTTCTTGCTAGTCATATCTCTTACATGTTTTAATCTGATGTTAAAGCATAATTATTATCTGCTTTTATGATTGAATACATCCGTGGATGCTTATTCGGATATAATGTGGATGCGTCCGACTTTAATATGTGAGAAGGGTTTTTTTGGGATAGGGGAGGGGAAAGGGGCATATTTGTATGTGGGCTGTATAAGCTATTGTTAACTGTCTTTTCTGTTTTCCTTTATGTGTTATTATCTATTGTATTGAAAAAATTTCTTTCCTTTTCAATAAAAAGATCTGATTTAAAAAAGAAATTTAAACCCTTTGGATTCTGGGCATCCAAGGTCAGGATTCAATATTCTTCTCGATTGTGCATTCTCGGGTCTGCACCCTGCCTCCTGTGCCCTTGCTCCACTGCCATATAAGGTATAACCATATTATAAGACTCACCCCCATTTCCCCCCACTTTTTGGGGTAAAAAAATGTGGTTTATAATCCGAAAAATATGGTAAATCCCTGCTTTCTGTTTCTAAATATTAATCAGAATCTGCTTTCTCTTATTAACATCCTCCATGCACCGAATAGCACTTGGTAACTGCACTAAGATACCGGCTGATGACCAGATAATGCTGTTTTATATTAAAACCCTATTCATAATAGTGTCTGGACCATACATTACAAGCATGTTCTACATATTGTTTATCCCCTATTTCGTTATAGATTGTAAGTCTACGAGCAGAATGCTCAGACCTCCTGTAACTGCTTAACAAGTCATAGTTATACTGACTAGTTGTCTCAGCATGCACCTGTACCCATTTGTTATTCTTGAAATTGCTAATCAGTTTTTTGATAACTGTTGAGCTATATTTTACTTTATATTGTCTTTATTGTCTGTGCATGTCCCAGCTGATAGTGAAGTGACTCAAAATATGTTGGCATTATATAAAGTTATTAATTAGTACATATCAATGGCAGACAGCTCCTGCACTCATCTGGAATGTGAATGGGCACATGGAACTGTGGATGGCACTGGGCCTAAATTGCATACAGCCATCTGAACCCAGCCAAAAGTCAATGTTTTTATTTTAAGGAACTGAAGAACATGGTCAGATGTGTTAAACAACTGTGTGACGCCATGGCTGCTCAAAAAAAAGGCTCAGCTGAAATTTTGTAGGCACTTGAAGTTATTCCTATGTATTTTTTTAGAGCCTCATACTATATAACAAGTCATAGAAAAGGCTATAATCACCGTTACACCAGAATATTAAAAAAATAAATTAATAATTGGTAGGTTCCAAGTGTTAAATCACAAAAAATGAGGATAGCATGACATTAAACATAATTGCAAATAGTACACCTTTTCATCGGTGAGGCCAGTACTGAGCTCTATGGGTAGATTACTGTCAGATGGCCTAAAAGCATGTTTCATTAAAACGACACAGTATCAATCTACTGTGTAACTTCTTCCCATCCCCAGTTCTCGGTTAGCTGATGGACATGAATCTCATTATTTATTTTAACTTTAATGGATACTTTCATGGTAGAGAAAGAAATGGGAAAAGTACATTAGGTTATATGTGCCATTTCTCTTCAACAAAACAGTGTGCCTGTCATTATTCACAGAAAATGTATCCCCAAAGGCAATTCTCGCTACATTCCTAGGCTACGTGAAAGCAAGCATACTGGATTAGTTAAATTATTTTGACATATGGCAGCAACCTGCAATCAAAAGCCATAGGTGCACAGCATTGGAAAAACACATTAGCATCTCTATTGATAATCACGACAATGAAAAATGAAATAATTGTAAAAACAATGGAGAAAGTGTGCGGATTGGGTGAGCAGGGTCTATAAAAGAAGTGGTTTATTTTTCTGAGCCGCAGCGAACATCTCCCACATTCTAATTATGCGGTGGAGTGTGAGGAATTACAATTCTCCATGCAGGCTAATAGTTATTATATTTTTCATAACGCGATTAAACCTTTTTGTTTGACTGTTCTTGTAATTTTATTCAACAGCTGAGAGTGTAACACAATGTGGGATGAAAGGTAATTAATTCACCTTATCCATATAATTAGGGGAAACGTATTGTAAAAATTCTACTGACCACGTTATCAGAATAAAAGTGTTGTACTGGCATTGTGACATTAAATAACCATGTGCACCAGAATTTAGTGCTATTTACTCCATGTAGGTCAGTTTCAATCCGTAACTAATGTCAAAGTTGATAGCAGTGGTAAGAAATAGTGAATTAAATAAATGTGTCTTAAGAAATCATGATTAAAAACACTTGTAGAGGTTTCCATTACTTTTAAAAAACTAGCCCCAGTTGTTCCAACGATCTTCATTAGGCTTGAAGAGATTGTCTCCTGGATGGTGTGGCCACTGACTGGCTAAGGGGTGATCCACCAGAGGTGATGACATCCTGTCCATTAGTCACCAGACCCTGCATCCAATCAGTGACCAATGACTGAATGAATAGTGTGTTATGTCCAAACTGCAGATTGAGATTATTGAAGCATGATAGTCTGCATGCACCACATGACTGAGCAGCAATTTCGCCAATTGGTCGGGAGCACCTAGGTGGATTACGCCCGGAAACCACACCCACACAGCAACAGTACCCCAGGGGGCACGATCGTAGCTACTGAACCTGAAAGGGAGTGAGATTTGAGAAACAACCGCAGCAGAAAATGCCTCAACTGCCTTGTTACCGCTCCCCAGCACCATTTACCATAATATTGCAACCAAGAGGGCAGCAGTGGCCACATCAAATAGAAAAGGGAACAAAACGACCACTCCAACCCCTCCTTAACCCGAGGAAACCTAAGAAAGAGACTCTGCCTGCAGCATTGCAGAGATGTGAGAGAAGGAATGAAAAGCAAGAGGGGAATGGGGAGGAAGGGAGGGCGATGACAGGGTAATAGTCACCTGTCCTGAAGACTGTCTTTTGCTCCTTACAAACGTTCGCTATGTGGTATTGTCAAGGTAGAAAATACGCTTTTCCACTATATTTATATTTTCTTTATATACTTTTATATTATATATTTTTACTAATGCTCTAGATGAGAAACAGTAAGTTTTTCCCTTAACCTAGTACCCAATAGATATATCTGTCTGCTGAAAAGAAGATACTGTTGTGTTGGGATGGATGAGAACTGAGAAGATAGGCTGTCCTTGGATGCCTGTGTCAAGGAGTATCAGGAGAAACCTGAGATGTCCCACATACTAGGACCCAGAGATGGCACCGTGTCAAGAAGAAGGATGGACTCAACAGAGAAGACAAAAGACAATTATTACTAACAGAGATAGATGTATTAGCCTAACCCCACCTAACCCCCATCTAATCCCACCTTGTCCTGGCCATTTCACGCCTAGCCCTAGAGTATAAAATGCCGTGTACCCGGAAATAAAGTTAGTTGCTGTGAGCATTGCCATTGCTTAATAAAGCAACGAACATATTATAAGTTTGAACCAGATTCTCCGTCTGATTTACTCTTATCTGGTACCATATGTTCATAGTCTAATTTGGAATGACTGGTGAAGGAGTGTATTGTCGCAACGACCCCGACAGTATGAGTGGGCAGGAGTCTGCTGGCATACAGACCTGTGCTCTGTACCTGCCCATGAACAATGTCAATGTACCTTGGTCCAGCCAAACGGCATGAGATTATACAGACTGACTGATGGAGACTGCACTCTCCATTGCTAGGAGCATAAAATGGAGTGCATGATTACACTCAGAAGAAGACAACTGAAATGGAAAAAGGAAAAGACTTGGTTAACACATAACCTAACATTTACAACAGGACTGAAACAGACCTTGTCCAACTGACAATAAAAGAAACTGATGAGGCTGGATGCTAGAAGGCTGCTGGGGAGGAGACAATTTTAGTTGTGGAATATTAGTGTCAGCCTCCAGGTGGCACCAGACTATCCCGTGGTTCTATGTTCCCAAATGAAGTGACCAAGAAAGAACATTATATTCTCGACTCTGCACTTGAACACGCATCTTATGAAGCAATTCTTTTAAACTTTGGCAACTAAAGTAGACTGTTTTAAGCATCTTATTTTGGAATTTCCTAGCATGTCATCTGAAAAAATAAAGGCCAGTGTGTTTGATGGTCCACTGATTTGAAAGCTCATCAAAGACAAACATTTCAATGGGACAATGTCAGAAGTTCAAAGAATCTTGTAATATCATTCATCAATACTTGTCAAGGACTTTCTTGGAAATACCAGTGTAAAAGATAACAAAAATTGTCCAGAAATTCTTGGAGATCAACAAAATGCTTGGTTGCAACATGAGAATCAAGGTGCATTTTCTGTATAGTGATCTCGCTAACTTCCCTAATAACTAGGATACACTAAATGATGAGCAAGGTGAACAACTGCCCCAAGATCTGAAGGTCATGAAGAGACGTAACAGGGTAGATATACAGTTAGGGCCAGAAATATTTGGACAGTGACACAAGTTTTGTTATTTCAGCTGTTTACAAAAACATGTTCAGAAATACAATTATAGTTCTGGAAAAGTATTCTATGGACAGATGAGACAAAGATCAACCTGTACCAGAATGATGGGAAGAAAAAAGTTTGGAGAAGAAAGGGAACGGCACATGATCCAAGGCACACCACATCCTCTGTAAAACATGGTGGAGGCAATGTGATGGCATGGGCATGCATGGCTTTCAATGGCACTGGGTCACTTGTGTTTATTGATGACATAACAGCAGACAAGAGTAGCCGGATGAATTCTGAAGTGTACCGGGATATACTTTCAGCCCAGATTCAGCCAAATGCTGCAAAGTTGATTGGACGGCGCTTCATAGTACAGATGGACAATGACCCCAAGCATACAGCCAAAGCTACCCAGGAGTTCATGAGTGCAAAAAAGTGGAACATTCTGCAATGGCCAAGTCAATCACCAGATCTTAACCCAATTGAGCATACATTTCACTTGCTCAAATCCAGACTTAAGACGGAAAGACCCACAAACAAGCAAGACCTAAAGGCTGCGGCTGTAAAGGCCTGGCAAAGCATTAAAAGGAGGAAACCCGCGTTTGGTGATGTCCATGGGTTCCAGACTTAAGGCAGTGATTGCCTCCAAAGGATTCGCAACAAAATATTGAAAATAAAAATATTTTGTTTGGGTTATGTTTATTTGTCCAATTACTTTTGACCTCCTAAAATGTGGAGTGTTTGTAAAGAAATGTGTACAATTCCTACATTTTCTATCAGATATTTTGTTCAACCTTCAATTAACGTTACAATTGCCTTTATCTGTGTAGAGGTTTCATTTCAAATCCAATGTGGTGGCATGCAGAGCCCAACTCGCGAAAATTGTGTCACTGTCCAAATATTTCTGGCCCTAACTGTATATGATGGCTGATTATTGTCGGAACATCAGGTGAGAGTGTCAACAGACTTGATCATTCCATAAACATGACATGCATACATTTTTACCTTAAATGCTACTTAACTTTAGTACTTTTAGTACAGACAATTTGACATACAGTAACAATACATCCTTTGCATGAACAAAAAAACCGCCATTACACTGAAGTTATTTTTTTGCATTTTTCCCAATGTATGTATATTTTGTATGGGTTTGGAGATGCCACCATATGACTGTAGTGCATGCTCAAGCTTTTTTTTTTTTTCAACTTAAAAGAGACAGGTTTATGTCAGATAATACTGATAGTACAGATAGTAAAGTACTCAGCCTCTGGATAATCACCACGGATTATATAAACCAGCTATTTTTTGCCACATTTTGTCTGAGTAATAGGTTTTTGTTTCCAGTTCATTTGCAGAGGTGTCTATTCCCCATTTTGGATTTGACTAGGGCTGCTTCCTGTCTTAGGATTGTTGCCTGCCCTGACCTTTATCTGTCTTATAGCATCACCTTTGCAACACCTAACCTCGTTTTCGCACAATCACACATCTATTTATTGATTCCGTTAACGCTCTCCATGGAATAGTCACTGACCGTCGACAGGAGTTACTAGTGGAGACTGCTCCAAGGAAGTGAACTGGATGTTTCCTTCATAATATTCATAGGAAACTGCAAAATCCATTAATTCTGCACCAGGGTTTAACCTATCTAAATCCAACAGTGAAAGAGGGGACCCTCCTCGGCCTGCCAGAAGGTGAAATAATTTAGCAAAAACACTGCATTACTACCGTAGTTTTGTAATTATTTTGAGTGACAGCAAAACCTGCGTAGTTAACAATTCTGCTCCAATTTGCCGGTGTTCCTTGTGTCTGTTATGTCTGAGCAAAGCTTGCTGTGATAATTCTCTGTCTGACTAACCTTTATATAAAGTATTGCAGAGTAATCCCAGATGAAATCTGAAGCTTGGTTACAATGGGTATTAATGCTGATTTTTCTCTACGAATATCAATAAAATTTTATTTCTTTTTTTATAACAAATAATCATATGAAAAAAGAATGTATGCTACTAATTACTGATATACTATAAATGAGAAGGCGTCACTTAACATACAATTTTTGGATGTGGTTCTTTATTATCTATATTATGGATATTCAGCAGCATTTCTCCATACAAAATTACAAGATAAAATAAAACTTAAAAATAAATCTGAAACAGCGATTCATCTCTCAAGCAGCTTCTGTTCTATAGCTGTACAAACCAATATTTTGTCTTCATGAAAATCTAGTCTGCTGGGAGGCAGAAGTGCCTCTGGTAGGTTGTGTAGAGCTTGTAAGAGATTGTCTGTGAACGCACTCTGTGGACAAGAAAAATAAACTACCTAAATAATAGAAACATTTAACTGTTCAAGAGCCTCACTGTAGAAGTGACCACAGACTACCAAGATCACTTAAAAGGGTTTTCCACTTTCAGTAAAGTGAACCTCTAATGCTCTAAAATAACAGAGAGAACTCCCGAGGTCAGCGCAGTCTACTGTTGGGGTTTTGGTAGAAGCAGTGACAAAAGCTCAGCGACTGTACCACAATTGTTCACAATCACATTATTTTTCACACTGCGTATTAAATGCATATGTGAGTACACTTTTCACATTTTTGTAAATGTTTTATTGTATCTTTTCATGGTACACTGTACACTGAAGATATGACACTTTGAGATAATGTAAAGTAGTCAGTGTACAGCTTGAATAACGGTTTAAATTTGTGTGCTCTCTAAATTACCCAAGATACAGTCATTAATGTCTAAACCACTGGCAACAAAATGGAGGACACTTCTAAGTGAAAATAACCAAATTGTGCTCAATAACCCAGCCATTTTCTTTTCCCAGTGTCATGTGACCAGGAGTTAATGGGGCAGGTGTTATATTTGGTATTATCACTCATACACTCCCTCAAGCTGGATGCTCAACATGGCACCTCATGGCAAAGAATCGCTGAGGATCTAAAAAAAAAAAAAAATTAGAATTGTTGCTCTACATAAAGATGGACTAGGCTATAAGAAAATTGAAAACGCCCTGAAACTGAGCTGCAGCACAGTGGCCAAGACCAGAGTGGTTTAGCAAGACAAACTTCCCCTTAGAACTGGCCTCGCCTTGGTCAACAAAAGAAGTTGAGTGCACGTGCTGAGCATCATATCCAGAGGTTGTCTCTTCAAATTAGATGCATCAAGTGCTGACATCATTGCTGCAAAGGTTAAAAAGGTGGGAGTGGGGGGGAGGAAGCCTGTCCCAGACCATACGCCACACACTGCAACACATTGATCTGCATGGCTGTCATACCAGAGGGAAGTCTCTTCTAAAGATGACGCACAATAATGCCTGCAAACAGATTGGTGAAGACAAGCAAACTAAAGATATGGCTTACTAGAACCATGTCCTGTTGTCTAATGACACATAAATAAACTTATTTTGTTCAGATGGTGTCAGTGTGTGGTAGTAACCAGGTGAGGAATACAAAGACAAGTGTGTCTTGCCTACAGTAAAGCATGGTGGAGGGGAGTGCTATGGTTTGGGCCTGCATGAATGGTGCCAGCTGTGGGGCTACATTGAGGGAACAATGAATGCCAACATGTACTGTGACATACTAAATCAGAGAATGATCCCCACCCTTTGGACACTGGGCCACAGGGCAGTATTCCAACATGATAACGACCCCAAACACACCTCCAAGACCACCACTGCCTTTCTAAAGTGACAGAGGGTAAAGGTTCAGGACTAGCTCAGCATGTTTACAGATCTTAACCCTATTGAGCATCAGTGGGGTACCCTCAAATGAAAGGTTGAGGAGTCCAAGGTCTTTAACATCCACCAGCTCTGTGATGTCATTATGGCTAAGTGGAAGGGGATTCCAATAGAAACCTGCGTAATGGTTGAAAATAATGGTGGTCATATTCACTTAGGGGGTGTACTTACTTGTGCTGCAAGCGGTTTAGACATTAATGGCTGTGCGTTGAGTTTTTCAGAGGACACACCAAATTTACATGGTTATACAAGCTGTAGTGATTCACCGAAAATTAGGTATTGTAGCTATCCAACTAAACGTATAAATAAGGTTGAACGGATAAACTTAGTTATGTTTCTTTCTTTTTATTCAAAATCTTTTAAAAATCCTGTGTGGATGGGTGATACAGTGATAACAGTGTTTTACAAAGACAAACCACCTCAAGGACAAACATAAACATAAATTGTAGCCAGTGAATACAGTCCCCCTGAGGGTGATATTTGGATTGGTTGACAATATAGCAATTTCAAGTATGAGGCACGGTCTATTTTTTGGAAAGTGACCAACCTGGACACACTCTGTCTCCAGTGGTGATCACAGCCAAATACCGTCTCAGTTTATTAGGTTTTGCCCAATTGTTGGGTCTTTTAACAATATTGTCCCTAAGTCAAAGGGTCCAACCCACCACCCTGTGGTCAAAGGTCCTATAATTCAACAGGCACGATAAATTCAACAATAAACAACCATTGATATGGTATGACAATAGCAACCCGCCCGACGCGTTTCGCCTCCTCCAATCAGTTTAAGGAGGCTCATCAGGGGCCATAAAAGTACGATATATCAGGTATGTGTGTCACATAGATGCAATGTGACACTTTATGTTTAAAGTTTGGTAGTTTAACCCACAAGGATCCGGGTTATGTGATATTGGCGGAGGGTATTGGTGAGTTTGTTATATATCAGACGTCATATCCTGAAGCTTCCTGGAAATAATATGAGAATATGATTTGTAATTAGCAATGATGGTATTAATTAATTATATGACCTTCACCCGGATATATATTGCCACTAAATTGTGAATTATTACATTTATTCCACCCAGAGCACGTGTCTAGTGGTAAAATGTGATGGCCTACCGGTGATTTCAACATAGAGGTCACGGTATGATTAGTGCTTCCATCTGTATAAGGATCTGATATTGTGTCCTCAAATTAAAAAAACAGTTTAAATTAATATTGTTGTTATTATCAATAGGGGGTAGGTAATTTAATAGAGGTACCTACCCTCTTCCTTTAAATGAATCATCTCCCTGTTTCCAGCTTGCATTTAGAAGAAAGTATATACATCTGTCCCCTCCTTTCAATATCCCTTAATGGGAGAGAACAGAATGGGGTAAAACAAGAAAAAGATCATATCTCAGAAATCCAAGAAAAGCATCAGTGTTGTTTACTGACCTTTTCCTTATTATGTCTGAGAGCTCAGTTGTTTCTGTTATATAAGAGGACACTCATCAATCTCCCTTATATCAGATTTTCTGTCTACCAAAGTCATTGGTCAGACAAGGGTTAATGATTCCAAAAGTGCCTGTATTTAAGGACAACATCTGTATTAGTAACTTATGGATCTCTAATAGAGTCAAGTCTATAAGGATTAGTGTATCAATAGAATTACCTCACTTTTCCTTGTTTGCAGTATATGCCATGCAGTCCTGATTTCATTCCCTGCTTCTGGAGGAGAAACCAGTGTTCACTTCTGTGCCTCTGGTCTCATTGAACCGGCTCAGGTGCTGTTCCCCGCTGTCAGGGCTAACAGTCCCGCCGGCTGAGAGGCTCCCTTCATATAGTCCGTCCCTTAGTGGGTGGATCCCCGCCCACCGGAACTCGCTGGCACTTCTAACCAGCGTGCGTTCCACCTGGAACGCAAATCTAGTTACCGCGCATGCGCGCGCTTCCTAGTTTACTCCTGCTGCTTCCGCGCATGCGCGGTCACCGTCTAAACGTTTTGTATGTGTCTATGCACAGCGTGTCAGTGCGGCGAGAGCGGAGGGGACATCCTATCACTTATAGGAGGGAGGGATATTTTATATGGGGGATGTGTTATACAGAGGCAGTTTATATGTTGGTGATAGTAGTGAATATGTGAATTCTACATAGTTAGGATACATATGTGTGACTGTTGGCTATATAAACAGAATACCATAAGCATCTTATTATTCCATATAGTATCCTGTAGCCATATCTGCAACAGGGGAGTATGATGCAGTATGGGCTGCACTGAACCCCATATTACAGTATGCATGGAATATATATCTCATATGAGGAAAGAATATGTGTGTTCTGACCAATTCTATTGTTGCTCTAAATCATACAGGCATCACAATATTTGATGGAAATCATGTTCTGATTTATATAATCGGGGTCTTGTGTCCTCTATTTAGTGGTTGATCACCCCCATTATGTTAACCCCATATATTACAGGACCCGTGGGCAACCGGTGCAAAGTTTTTTGTCTTATACAAGAATAGATTTGGTCTGGGCTACTAGTCATGCCCAGGTATTTTAATCCTCCTATACCCTTTTGGGTCGTGAGGAAAAAGGTTTTTTGTGACCCTACGTTTGATCAATAGTGACATTATACGTTTTTTGAAACACCACAGCAGTTATAACCTGGAAACCTGGACCTATTAGTTCTATATGAAGTCATATGAAGCAGGCGTATGTTTGCGTCTCATTTAGACCAAGTGGAGCCACCGTTTTTAAACGGTGGATCCAACGGCACTCTTTTTGGAGGATGAGTCTGTCCCAGTTACCTCCTCTTGTGGGTTGTGATACTACCTCAATTGCCATGAAGGTACATCCGTCCAAAACCCCTCCATGTTCTTGGAGTATATGTCTGGCAATGGGGGTATCTCTCCTCTTTCTGACATCACCCGCATGCTCCCCTATCCGTTTTCTAAATTCACGTTTAGTTTTCCCTATATACTCGATCCCACATGTACATCTAAAACAGTAAACTACTCCAACAGTTTTGCAGTTAGCAAAATGTCGGAGTTTGTAGGTTCTACCAGTGTTTCTACTGACAAACTCCTTATCAGTATTGATGTACATGCAGGATACACATTTTCCACACCGAAAAGTACCTTTGGCACGATTTTCGAGCCAGGTGTTCTTCACTTCCGGTGGCTCGTAGGTACTATGTACCAGTTGGTCTCTTAAATTCCTTCCTCGTCGGTATGTTATCGAGGGATACGGGGGGATCAGCTTATGGAGTCCGGGATCTGCTCGCAGAATACGCCAGTGTCTCCTCATGATTTCTTTTACTTCTATGGCACGATTGTCATACTTGCCAATGATCCTCATCATAGGGTCATCTTGTCTCGTTCTAGGTTTCATGAGCTCTCCTCGAGGTGTTGACTCTGCTGTCTTGTAGGCCTTGCTCAGTATTTGTTGAGGATACCCCCTATTTCGGAATCTCGTCCTCAACTCCTCAGCCTGCCTGAAGAATTGTCTATTGTCTGAGCAATTCCTCCTGACACGAAGGTATTGGCCTTTTGGTATTCCTGTCCTTAGGCTCTTCGGGTGGTGACTGTTCCAATGCAATAGGTCGTTACTAGCTGTTGCTTTCCTGAATGTCCGTGTGCTTAGGTGTCCATCCATACTTCTTTCGATGGTTACATCTAGAAAATTCAATTCTTTCTCTTGAAATTCGGAGGTGAACCTTAGGCCTAGTTCATTTATGTTGAGATCTCTTAGAAACCTATCAAAACTTTCTCTATTACCTGACCATAGGATAAAAATATCATCTATGTAGCGCCCCCAGAAAATGATCTGGGGGCACCACCAAGACGCATTACCCTCACCCCCGAACACTATCGTGTCCTCCCACCAGCCCAGGAGCAAATTCGCGTAGGTTGGCGCCATAGAACTGCCCATCGCGGTGCCCCTGAGCTGGTGGTAGAACTTTCTATTGAACCTGAAATAGTTATGTGTCAGCACAAATTCAACTGCATCCAAAATGAACCTATTATGAGACTCATATTGCATTCCTCTGGCACTAAGGAAGTATTTGACAGCTTTTAGCCCTGCTTCATGATGTATGCTGCTGTAGAGAGCTTCTACGTCTATGGAGGCTAAGTATGTATCTTCCTCAATGATCACACCATCAAGTTTTGTTAATAAGTCCATGGTGTCTCTAAGGTAGGACGGCAGTGCCAAGACATAGCTCCTTAACACCTTATCCAAATAGATGCTCACATTTTGTGTGAGCGAGTCGTTCCCTGATACTATAGGTCGGCCCTTGAGTGGTGAGATGCCTTTATGCACCTTAGGTAGAGAATAAAAAACCGGTGTTACTGGAAACTTGGCATCCATAAATCTCCATTCGTTCTTATGTAGGATGCCTTCTTCATAGGCCCTATCCAGTAGGTTTTTTAGTTCTTTTTGATAGTCTTCTATGGGGTCCCTTCGTAAAATAGCATATGTGGTCTGGTCTTTCAATATATCGTAGCACATCTTGGTGTAGATATCATGATTCATGATCACAAGATTGCCACCCTTATCTGCTGGTTTTAGTATTATGTCCTTACGGGTCGAGAGGTTTTCCAAAGCTTCTCTACCAGAACGATCTAAATTAGGGTAGAATGTTTTGTGAAGACCTTGTAATTTTTCAAGGTCCTCACAAACCAGCTTGGTAAATATGTCAATGCTACTACAGTCCGTGGAAGGGGGTGCCCGAGTGCTTTTAGGTCTGAGATCCGTGAAGGGTCCAAGACCACTATCATTAGAATTAGATAAAGTTATCATATCCCGTACAGTAGGTAGGTCCTCCTCTGTGATGCCAAGTTCTAAACACTTTTCTCTGTCATTGTTCTCAAAAAAACTGCGCCATTTGAGTTTTCTTGCGAACAGATTAACATCTTTCACCCACTCAAATGCGTCAAAATTGTTAGTTGGAACAAATGACAGCCCTCGTTTCAAGAGTTCTATTTCTATTTCATTTAAATGAGTTGTAGTTAAATTTATTATTCTCAATTCATCTCTATCATCTTGGCGGTTCTTCTGCGTTAGGTGGTGTCCATCTACTGATAGCGGGGGTTGGGTATCCCGGTGCGATTCCTCAGATCGTATCCCCGCTGTTGTAAACCCTGCTCTAAAAAGATGGCATAGGAGCAGGTGTAGAGAAACCACCCAATGAGGGGGAAGGTTGTTGTGGCATTATAGGACCTGGTCTGGGATCGGGTCTTGGTGTTCCCCATCTTGGTTTGCCTTTTCCCCGTCCCCTCCCCTTAGGGTTCTTGGGGGGCCTCTCGTTGTTTGCCCTTTCCAGGCGAGCTAGTCTTTCACTTAGGACTACCTGATTGTTTTCACTTTCTGACGTTTCTCCTTCAGAGGAGGAAACGTCTGTTGGTATTGGTGGAGGTATTGGTTGGATTGGTTGTGGACCAGCAGGGGTCCCCTGTGGGTCTAATAGGTAGGGGTATGCTTTTTTATCCCTAAAGTCTATGTAGTCCCTCTGGTACTGTTTCTGTTTCCTGTCCTTTATGCTGTTCTGGAATTTCTCAACGGTTTGTTGTAAAGCTGTTTCTCTTCTTTGGAAGTCAGGATCTGACTTGTATTTTAAAACCTGTTCAGTAAGGCTATTTAACTTGTGAGAGGTTTCCTCAAATATTAGTTTCTCCTCTTTGAGGAGAATCTCCATTAACCGTATTGAACTGTTAGTCAATTCCTGCTCCCAGGAGGCCACTAGTTCAGGGGATCTGGCTCTCTTTGCAGGGGCTAGGTTTATTCTCAGACCTGCTGGGATAATCCTGACAGCGGGGAACAGCACCTGAGCCGGTTCAATGAGACCAGAGGCACAGAAGTGAACACTGGTTTCTCCTCCAGAAGCAGGGAATGAAATCAGGACTGCATGGCATATACTGCAAACAAGGAAAAGTGAGGTAATTCTATTGATACACTAATCCTTATAGACTTGACTCTATTAGAGATCCATAAGTTACTAATACAGATGTTGTCCTTAAATACAGGCACTTTTGGAATCATTAACCCTTGTCTGACCAATGACTTTGGTAGACAGAAAATCTGATATAAGGGAGATTGATGAGTGTCCTCTTATATAACAGAAACAACTGAGCTCTCAGACATAATAAGGAAAAGGTCAGTAAACAACACTGATGCTTTTCTTGGATTTCTGAGATATGATCTTTTTCTTGTTTTACCCCATTCTGTTCTCTCCCATTAAGGGATATTGAAAGGAGGGGACAGATGTATATACTTTCTTCTAAATGCAAGCTGGAAACAGGGAGATGATTCATTTAAAGGAAGAGGGTAGGTACCTCTATTAAATTACCTACCCCCTATTGATAATAACAACAATATTAATTTAAACTGTTTTTTAATTTGAGGACACAATATCAGATCCTTATACAGATGGAAGCACTAATCATACCGTGACCTCTATGTTGAAATCACCGGTAGGCCATCACATTTTACCACTAGACACGTGCTCTGGGTGGAATAAATGTAATAATTCACAATTTAGTGGCAATATATATCCGGGTGAAGGTCATATAATTAATTAATACCATCATTGCTAATTACAAATCATATTCTCATATTATTTCCAGGAAGCTTCAGGATATGACGTCTGATATATAACAAACTCACCAATACCCTCCGCCAATATCACATAACCCGGATCCTTGTGGGTTAAACTACCAAACTTTAAACATAAAGTGTCACATTGCATCTATGTGACACACATACCTGATATAGCGTACTTTTATGGCCCCTGATGAGCCTCCTTAAACTGATTGGAGGAGGCGAAACGCGTCGGGCGGGTTGCTATTGTCATACCATATCAATGGTTGTTTATTGTTGAATTTATCGTGCCTGTTGAATTATAGGACCTTTGACCACAGGGTGGTGGGTTGGACCCTTTGACTTAGGGACAATATTGTTAAAAGACCCAACAATTGGGCAAAACCTAATAAACTGAGACGGTATTTGGCTGTGATCACCACTGGAGACAGAGTGTGTCCAGGTTGGTCACTTTCCAAAAAATAGACCGTGCCTCATACTTGAAATTGCTATATTGTCAACCAATCCAAATATCACCCTCAGGGGGACTGTATTCACTGGCTACAATTTATGTTTATGTTTGTCCTTGAGGTGGTTTGTCTTTGTAAAACACTGTTATCACTGTATCACCCATCCACACAGGATTTTTAAAAGATTTTGAATAAAAAGAAAGAAACATAACTAAGTTTATCCGTTCAACCTTATTTATACAAGCTGTACACTGACTACTTTACAGTACATCTAAGTGTGATATGTTCAGTGTTGTCCCATGAAAATATATCAATAAATATTTGCAAAAAAGTGAGGCGTGTATTACCAAACAGACTAAGCCCAACCTAATATTTCTTTCTTGTACACAAGTCTTTTTGCATCTTAAGCTTGCCCTCTGTGTATCCAACTTCACGTTGGTGTCAACTAAAACTACAATTCCAATGACATTCCTACACTGCTAAAACTGTTTCCCACTAGCACTGGCTTCCCTTCAGGGCTGCAGACTACTCCCCTCCAAACTTTTGTGTTCCTGACAAGCCCACCTCTGAGTTATCATCAGGGCAGTGGAGTAAGTAAGCTAAACATCCGATGACTCAATTTCCCTGACTCTCAGTCCATGACTCCGACTCCTTCATACATGGCTCATGTTTAAGTAATAAATTTAATGTAGTGAAATGGTTGCATCAGTCTTTACAATAATCAAGCTATATAGATATAATAATAATTTATATTAATAATAATATTGAGCACATACTGCATTGCACTACTGTAGCAGATTTCTTAAATATCTTAGGATTCTGAGACAGTCCATTTTTATGCCAACTCAGACTTCACAACTCTGACTCCACAGCCCTGGTTATCATCAAGCTAATCTAAGTATAGAATTCTCCTTCAACATCTGTACACTCTCTACTTCTTTACAGTACCCCAGACTGATACATTTAATTTTATATTCTGCCATCTAAATGAAATAATATAATTGCATATAAAACAAATTAAATTCAGACAAGTTGCGCCTCAAAATACTGTTGATATTACTTCTCAGTTCTATAGTTTCACTTTAGATAGATCCGCAGGTATAGGTCTTCCTTAGATTCACGGATTCTCCACCTTAACAACGGTTTGCAGTACAACTTTACTATCGGATCTTTCCCTTTCTTTTAATTGTAAAAAAACCAACTAGTGCTCCTCTCATTCTCTCCTGAAATGTTTAACTGAAGGGATAGAGCTTTATCAGATGTGAAAGAAGCACTGACAGCAATGTCAAATGTACGATAGCATTTAAAGCCTCATAACGAGTTACTGAACAATTGAGCCAACCGCACTCTTTGTATGTCAGGAATTACAACACCTCAAAATTAAAACAATACTGAGCAATATATGGCAGACCCCCATAAGTTTTTGTTTTATTTTACGATCAACAAAGTGGTACGATGGCTTTCTTTCTTGCAGAAGGATTGCAGTTTTCTTCCCGTTTTCCTGTACATTGAAGGATAAATTTAACGCTGTAATTAATAACTCCAAGTGTGGCGATAGTGGTTGGTCAGTAGTAACTGTCTATCATGAGCTCTCAGTAATGTGGAGCAATAGCGATGTATAAATATAATTTCTGCAGGTATGCTGGACTGCAGAGGATCAAAGATCGGATCGTTAAGACCATAATTGGGCAGAACATAATGCTGTGGCAGCAGTTTACTACTGGAAAACCTGATGACAGTTTCCCTTTAAAAAATATACTTTTTAAGCATTACAGAATCCATTTGCCTGTGCAAACAGGAGCACAATCTACAGCATATTTTGTAGACATCCCTACTTTCATATAACGCAATAAAACACAGATTTCATAGACATTTTAAAGCTTATTTACATAAACCTATAATTGTCTAATGAGCACTGATTAGTACACTTGCACCTGATCTTTAAAGGGAACCAATCACGCCAAATGACCCCCCCGGACTGTTAATATGTGTCCCAATACCCAGCACACACATTTGGGGCAATCGGTTTTGCTAAAAAAAACTGATTAGTAGAAGCTAAGATATAGCTTTATAAAGTTTAAAAAATCTTGCCGACTGGGCGTTACCTAGCTTCTCCGGCTGCCGGGGGGGTTGTGGAGCGCTGCGCAATATGTACTACCTGGTCCGGTGCCGTCCCTGCAGTCCTGTCCGGTGCTGTCCCCGCTGCTCTGTCCGGTGCTGTGCCAGTCTACATGCTGTGCCCCAGGCCGGTAACATGATTATCGGTGCGGGCGACGGGCAATGGGGACGCTTCCTGCTTCCTCCTGCCAATCCCCGCCCAGGTCAGCCCTGCACCAATGAAAACGCAGGGCCATTGTGTCATGTGATCGCCGCTGTGACCCGTGACTCACGGGTCCTGAGCCAATCACAGCGCAGGGGCGGTTACATTACATCACTGGCCCTGCGTTCTCATTGGTGCAGGGCTGCCCTGGGCGGGGATTGGCAGGAGGAAGCAGGAAGCGTCCCCATTGCCCGACGCCCGCACCGATAATCATGTTACCGGCCTGGGGCACAGCATGTAGACTGGCACAGCACCGGACAGAGCAGCGGGCACAGCACCGGACAGAGCAGCGGGGACAGCACCGGACAGGACTGCAGGGACGGCACCGGACCAGTTACTACATATTGCGCAGCGCTCCACCCCCCCACACCCCCCCCCAGCAGCCGGAGAAGCTAGGTAACGCCCACTCGGCAAGATTTTTTAAAGTTTATAAAGCTATATCTTAGCTTCTACTAATCAGTTTTTTTTAGCAAAAACGATTGCCCCAAATGTGTGTGCTGGGTGTAGGGACACATATTAACAGTCCGGGGGGGTCATTTGGGGTGGTTGGTTCCCTTTAACTTGTGGAAACATACTACAGATCAGCCTCAAAACAAATGATAATTCAATAATGACCAAAATGATCATTTATCAACACAATTAAATGTTTTTGTATGAAGGTAGTGCTATGGCCATCTAGATGATCCTATGTAGAGATCATATGCAAAATAAGCTGTCAATGCAATAGGAAGAAGCAGAATGTGTATTGACTCCCACAATGCACTTTCAACTCCTTAAGCATGGGTTTTAGCCTATGTTTCTCAAAACTGGCACATAAAATACCTGCAAAAAAATCTGATATTTTTTACATATGTTAATATATCATATCTTTTAGACTGGATATTCAGCATCTCCCTCTCTCACACCTCCTCATCTCGCCCCCTGTCTGTGTCCCCCAAGGATCAGTTCTCAACCCCCTAGTCTTCTCAGTGTATACCTTCAGCCTAACACAGCTCATGGAGTCCCACAACTTTCGGTATAATCTCTACGTTGATGACACACCTATCTACCTCTCCAGACCTTCTTCCTAACCAAAATCTCACAATGTCTGTCCGCTATTTTATCTTTCTTTTTTGCTTGATTTATAAACTGAACATGGACAATGTGGAATGCATCATCTTTCCTCATCTTACTCTACCTGGATCCAAACATTCCTTGACCAGGATACTGCAAAAACACTTGTGCATGCCCTCAACTTCTGCAACCATGTGCTCTCTTGCCTCCATTCTAGCACTTTTGCACCCCTCCAATTTATCCTAAACTCTGCTGCCCAATTAATCCACCTGCCTCCCCAACCTCTCCTCCCTGTGTTGCCCTCCACTGGATTCCCATTGCCCCGAGACTCCAGTTTAAATCTCTAACTATGACATACAAAGCCATCCACAACTTGTCTCCTTCAATATATCTGTGATTTGGGCAACTGGTACTTACCTACAAGCAACCAGCAATCCTCTCAAGATCTCCTTCTGTACTCCCCTTTTATCTCTTCTTCCCACCATAGAATACAAGACTTTGCCCATGAATCCCCCATACTCTGCAACTTTCTGCCCTAACATATCAGACTCTCGCCCATTGTGGAAACTTTAAAAAGGAACCTGAAGACCCACCTCTTCCAACAAGCCTACAACCTGCAGTGAGCCTCAGTCCACTAAACACGACCAACTCGACCCTCTCCTAGTGTATCCTTACCCAACATTGTAGACAGTGAGCCCTCGTGGGCAGGGTCTTCTCCTCTTTTGTACCTGTGTATGCCTTGTATTGCTCATAATTATTGTACCTCACTATGTTATGCCCCTTTTCAAATGTAAAGCACCATGGAGTATATGGGCGCTATAATAGATACATATTTAGAAAATTCAAAATTTCTCCACTGCACTCCTACACAAGTGCACTTTTCTCTGCCTGAGTGCAGACCAAAGTACTGTAATGTATAGGTGCAGGGAATGGTCAAAGACCATGCATACATGCTACGAGAGCATTCTTTAACCTTTCCCTGCATAAGCACATTATAGTACTTTTTTTTGCCCTTAGCTGAGCAGAAAAAAGTGCACTTGTGAAGGAGCACAATGGAGGACCCTGTGTGTGTGGGTGAACTAAGATGTATCACCCACATGAAGTAGAAGAGGATGCGATTGCAAGAAGAAGGGAGGCACTGGACTGAGCTTTGTGACACCCATCAGACTGGACGGCCCCCCCAGGTAAAGTATAATAAAAGCTGTTTATTTGCATTATACAGATCGGCCAGTGAATAATGATGTATATAAGACCTCATTGGTGGCGGCCGCAGCTTCCATGCTTAAAAAAAAAAAAAAAAAGCTGAGCATTTCACTTTAAATCATGCATCACCATCACACTGATGCTGGAGCAGTGGCTACAGGGAGAAAATAAGGTTGCATCCCCACTGCAGCTTCTTGCTTAATCATTGGGTCAGTGAAAAGAGCTATCACAATCACATCTCACTACACAATGAGTGCGCTTTAATCCTTACCCTGCACTTTGATTGAGAGTTCGGCTCAACAGCCACACACTGCAGAGAAGGCTAGCAATTGAAACGATGCAACATATTGGTCCTGTACCTATGATTCAAGTCTAATCTAGCATTAAAAATACCTTACTAGTCTGGTACGAGAACATGAAGCCATCTCAAGCCTTACAATATCTGAACTGCTTTTACAGTAGCTATAATAACATCACTCACACTACTGCATTACATTACCCAGGGGCTCACCGATAGCCGAGCTGCTAACTTTATAATGTATTTGCTGAACAGACTCAACTCAGCAACATACTCTAGAGGAGCCTTTAGAATACATGTATATAGGTTGAAAGGTAGTTCATCAACAACAGAAACACCAGTGGCATTCAACTGATTAAACTCTCGACAGTGTAGTCTCGTGTTGCCACTAAGAATTATTAACGTGTCCGATTTGGTAAATTTGTTATAAAATGTCGCATAGCAAGTTCTACTGAAAAGACAGCAGAAACATGACCCAAGGGGAGGAAAAAAAATAAAATACTACAAAAAAAAACCAACAAAAAACAATTTACACAATCTGTATCAAGCTTTTTATAGCTTCTGTAATAAAAGTTAAAGAGTTTCTTTTACAGACATGAAACCAGAAAGTCCTCTAGTGTGCTATAAATGTTAAGAGGTCCAATTAAGGAATGGACTCAAGAGATCAAGTGTTAAATGAATTGGTCACAGTGTATTTTCAGCAGGTATTTCTCTATAAAATGACTTCATCAACTGTCAGGCCGCGATCTGTTTTGTTCTAATGATGCATTACTCTACAGCAAAAATCATAACTCCTTAACATGGATGTGGTAATAAAAGAAAAGAGTAAGTGTAACAATATCTAAAAAAGGTATAATATAAAAGGAAAAATAATATGTGTCTGTTATCTAAGGTAACCGATCCCAGGAGGTCTTAAAATAATACCGCGCTCTCCTAGTTGAGCAGCCTGTGTTACCAATATCTTAAAGTATTGTACAGTAGAGACATAACATAGTATAATTACAGGTAAAAAGAAAAAAACAAAACGATAATCACAGTAGAATGTAAATCAAAGTCTATGGAGGACTGAGCAACAACTCCGATGGGTACGGTAAGAACTTATTCGTTGTTTCCTGTGCAGAAGCAAAATTAAAATAAATGATGGGAGATTATATATTCAGGTGTTATTTGAATTACAAGGAAAATAACCTGTTAGAATTTTGTAAGACGGTATCTGAGCCGGAGGAAAAAACACATATTTGGCACATTTCCTTAAAAGAATATTAAAAGAAAGAAGGGAAACGGCAAACTATTTTTTAAAAATAGGGTAATACCTGTGTATACAGTTTTTGGACTCTAGATAGGCCATGCCAGAAGCAGCATCCAAAGAAAACTTTACAAGTTGTTTAGGCTTCATTTCATCTTTCCTCTTTCTTAAAAAGGTCAAGAAATCCCCACCTAAGAAAACAGAAAAAGAGACAGTGAGACCTAAAAGAAATGAGAGTTTCAGTGACAATAACTGTAAAATTTGCCAACAATGAATGAACTTACTGGTAGAAATGTCTCAAATGTTCATGATTTTTGGCAGAATGCTCATTAGCCCAAAGCATATCATCCCTAAAGGTACCGTCACACGCGGCAATTTTGCTAGCAATTTCACGGCAATTTGCTGGTTGCAGTGAAATCATGGACACATTGTTACTTGTACACAGTAACAAAATAGAACAATGTGTCCATGATTTCACTGCAACCAGCAAATTGCCAGTGAAATTGGTAGCAAAATTGACGTGTGTGACCCTACCTTTACACTCTGATAAATATAAAGACTATGATAGACTGAGCACACACTTTCCAATAGAGATGAAAAAAGTGATGAGAGAAAAGAAAATCCATCATGTTGAAACTCAAAGCACACAGTGTTTCTAGACCCCTGAAGTCAGCTATGCATAGACTTTATGCATGTGACCAATATGTGAACTCATAAGTTAAAAAGTAACCAAAGTTTTGTTTATTTTTATTTTTTTAAAATAATTTTGTCAAGCAAAGAAGGTTCTGAGACTTTTCAAAATACTTTAGTGTGGGATGTGTCTTCATTTTTGTAAAATAAAGTAAAATTGCATAGCAAGTGACTAATTTCTCCCAGTCTATTTGTCTGCCCTCAGCTACAGTGAGAATGTAAGCCCACAATGCAGGGTCCTCTCTCCCCTCTGTCACTGTTAGGCTGCTTTCACATCAGCATTTTGCGCTGATCGCGACAGATGCAGTGAAAAAAACGCAACTGCCGCGATTACTGCATAACGGCCACGATCGCGGCACACTTGCGGCAAGCCCCTTACAATGTCTAGATACCGCACTTGCCGCACCTGCCGCAAGCCCCATAGACATTGTATGGGGCTTGCCGCAAGTGCGGCCGTTATGCAGTAATCGCGGCAGTTGCGTTTTTTTTCACTGCAACTGCCGCGATCAGCGCAAACCGCTGATGTGAAAGCAGCCTTAGCTTGTTTATTGTATGTTTAACTTGTTTTGCATGTAACCCTTTCTCACGTACAGCGCCATGGAATCAATGATGCTATATTAATAAATAATAACTATATCAGGACAGTCAGTAGAAGTACAGATGATGGCAGTGAAAATGTTTACATCTGTGTCCCACAAAGGGAAAGTGCAAACGGTGGGATAAAAATCGTTAAAATTTTCATCCTGAAAACTCAAGACAATTTTTTTTCTCACTTGTCATTCCTGTAAAGTCCATTTTAATACAGCAGCAGGTATTAATAATTTATAAGACTATTTAGAATTTCCATTGTTACAGAATGGCTATGTATCTGTAAGAAACGAATCCCATAGTACGGCTCCATATGACATCAGATTTTTTTTTTTGGAGTACCCAGAGACTCGAATCGTGCATTATCCTACTAAAAAGGGTTTTACAGAAGAAACTAGTGCACACTGCAATTTTTTCACACGCTGACTCATCCAGGAAAAGAAAAAAAATCCCTCATGTGCACTGCCACATTGAAGAAAAAGATCCAGTGTCCGGAAGGATATATTTAAAAAAGCAAAGCCTTTATTCACAATTCTTAAAAGTCCATCGCTTGTGAGGCTGGTTTCACATTGCGATTTTGTTAAATTCGATGCTGTCCGATGAAAATCGGACAGCATTGGATCTGAATTAGCCCCCATGTTTTCCAAATGGGATCAGATAAGATTTGCACTTAATGGCATCCGATTTGCCTCCGATCAGATTCTGTCCGATTTTTTTCAGGAGCCAAAATCATAGACTGCTGCGATTTTGGTATCCGATTCAAAAATCGGAAAGAATCGGATCCGATGCGATCTGATTAAATAATATGGGAGTCTATGGGGATCCGATCGGATAGAAAATCTGATCCGATATCGGATCCAATTTTCTGTATTGAGCATGCTCAATATCCTAGACCACTCCAAAACCTCCCACAGCCCTCCTCCAGCCATTTAAATCAGATCCGATAAAAAATTGGACCGGATGGCATCCGATTCTGAGCATCCGATGCTGTCCAATTTTCATGGACAGCATCAGATTTACCAAAATCGCAATGTGAAACCAGCCTTAGGATATTCATAGATATAATATATATATATAACACACACATTCACAACATATAATATATATACATAAATGGCATTATAGAGGTAGTCCTTTTTATTCAGGGCCAACTTTTGTGATCTTTAGCTAGGGAGCGTGCCTCACAGGGTAAGAATACAGAGCAGTCTAATGACACTTCCTAGAGAATTATGTGAGAATCACCCCCTTAGAAAAACCAGAAAGATTTGACACTAAATTAGGGTCGATATCTCTGGAACCATATCCATATTTAAATACAGTTAAAAAACTAGCAACTTTTGACCTGATGTCAAGTCCTCGATAATTCATTGCAACATAAGCCAGAGTCAACACATATTTACACTATTCATGGTGCCATACATGGGTGTGCCTGTCTAGCAAGTGATGTATGCACTATAAACAGAGAACTCTCCTATATAGGGAAGATGGTGTGTCACGGTCCGCGCTGCTGCCTCAATGGAATCCCAAGGAATGGATGTCTCCAAGAAGTCACAAGGAAGGCAAGGTTCCAAAGCAAAGATCTCCTTTATTCACCAACGAGTTTCGGCGCCTATCCTGGCACCTTCATCAGGGTCTAAAATTCCCCAATACCTGTCCGCCATCTCATCTTTCTTCTCTGCTCGCTTCCTCAAGTTGAACATGGACAAAACAGAGTTCATATTTTCCCCCCAGCCGCCCTCCCCCTCTACCAGACCTGTCAATCCTAGTCAATGACTGCTCCCTCTCCCCAGTCCCCCACGCCAAGTGCCTCGGGTTCACTCTTGACTCCTCCCTCTCCTTCAAGCCCCACATCCAAGCCCTCGCCACTTCCTGCTTGACTCCAGCTCAAGAACATTTCACATATCCGACCTTTCCTTAATCACGACACTGCCAAAACTCTCGTCCACGCCCTCATCATCACCCGCCTTGACTACTGCAACCTACTGCTCACCGGTCTCCCTGCTTCCTCCCTTGCACCACTCCGCTCTATCCTAAACTCAGCCGCCCGTCTAATCCACCTGCATCCTCGCTATTCCCCTGTCTCCCCCCTCTGCAAGGCACTTCACTGGTCCCCCCCCAAAGATCTCGATTTAAAATCCTAACCCTGACTTACAAAGCCATCCACAACCTGTCCCCCCCCTTACATCTCCGACATGGTCTCCCGATACCTCTCGCACGCAACCTGCGCTCCTCACAAGAACTCCTCCTCTCCTCCCCATTATCTCATCCTCCCACAATCTGCATAAAAGACTTCTCCAGCGCCTCCCCCATACTCTGGAACTCTCTCCCCCAGCACGTCAGACACTCGCTAACCCTTAGGGGTTTCAAAAAGAACCTGAAAGCTCATCTATTCCAACAAGCCTACAACCTATGATGAGACCCAGCGCCGCACCACCACACGCTTGGCGCTCCCCCTCCTATTGTCTCCTCTCCCACCCCTGTAGAGTGACCTCGTGGACAGGCCTCTCCCGTCTGTATCACAAGCATGACTGTTCATATGTACTGTACCTGTTCTTGTTCTTCTTATGTAAAGCGCCATGGAACCAATGGCGCTATATAAATAAATAATAATAATAATTTTCCTAAATGGTCGTTGCAAATGACAGTCAGAGTAATAAAAGTCATAACCCTAATACCCTAATTTTATTGAAGAAACCTCACAATGATAACAGTATAATCTTCAAAATTAGAAAAAAAAACAAAAAACTGAATGCACTCTTCCAAATTATTAGGCACTATAGAGTTTCTAAACATTTGATATGTTTCAAAGAACTGAAAATGCTCATTTGTTGAATTTGCAGCATTAAGAGGTCACATTCACTGAAATAAAAAGCTATTTAACTCCAAAACATCCTAACAGGCCAAGTTACATGTTAACATAGGAACCCTTCTTTGATATACCTTCACAATTCTTGCATCCATTGAACTTGTGAGTTTCTGGAGAGTTTCTGCTTGTAGTTCTTTGCATGATTCAGAACAGCCTCCCAGAGCTGCTGTGTTGATGTGAACTGCCTCCCACCCTCATAGATCTTTTGCTTGATTATACTCCAAAGGTTTTCTATAGGGTTGAGGTCAGGGGAAGATGGTGGCCACACCATGCGTTTATCTCCTTTTATGCCCATAGCAGCCAATGACACAGAGGTATTCTTTGCAGCATGAGATTGTCATGCATGAAGATGATTTGCTCCTGAAGGCACTTTTTGCTTTTTGTACCATGGAAGAAAGTTCTCAGTCAGAAAATCTATATACTTTGCAGAGGTCATTTGCACACCTTTAGGAACCTTAACCTAAATTTTCGTTTTTCATTTTCGTTTTTTGCTCCCCTGCTCCAAGAGCCATAACTTTTTTTATTTTTCTGTCAATATAGACATATATGCTTGTTTTTTGCGAAACGAGTTGTATTTTCAGATGCAATCATTTATTTTACCATATAGTGTACAAGGAAATTGCAAAAAAATCCATGTGCGGTGAAATTGCAAAAAAAAGTGCAATCACACGTTTGTTTTTTCATTTTTTAGCTGCCATGTTCACTATATGGTAAAACCGATTTGACGGTGTGATCAGGTCGGTACGAGTTCGTAGATACCAAACATGTATACCTTTACTGGTATGTAAGTGGTGAAAAAAAATTCAGAAGTTTGAGGAAAAAATGCACTTTTTGCACCATATTTTGCAACCCATAGCGTTCTCATTTTTCGGGATCTGGGGCTGTATGATGGCTTATTTTTTGCGTCTTGAGCTGACCTTTCTAATCATACCATTTGTGGGTGGATACGCTGTTTTGATCGCCTGTTATCACATTTTATAGCAATGTTGCGGCGACTAAAAAAACGTAATTTTGGTATTTGGACCATTTTAACCATTACGCAGTTTAAGGCTCTTATTAATTGATTTTATATGTTGATATACCGGGAGAATCTGAATGCAGCAATACCAAACGTGTATTTTTAAAAAATGTTTAATACTTTTATTGTGAATTGGGGTTAAGGGGGGTAATTTGAACTTTTATTTATTTTTTTTACAGGTTTTAAAAAAACTTTATATTTTATTAATTCTTATTTTTACACGGTACCTTGCTGTACAGTCCGATCGCTTCTGGGAGATACCGATGAGCTGCAGCTCATCAGCACCTCCCAGAATGGCGGACGTGTTGTGGTTGGCAGCGCCTGCCAAACACAACCCGAAACTGCTCTCTGACAGCATCTGGGGTCTAGCCAAGACCCCGGGAGGTCACATGACCGCCGGAGATCCAGCGATATTATTATACATACGGCGAACGGAGCGTTCCCCGCCAGGGCCGCCTTGGATCCAAGGGGTTAACAGCACCGACCGGTGCTGTTACCCTGACATCTCAGCTGATGAGATCAGCAGAGATGTCGAGGCTTTGATGTGAGCTCCGCGCCGGAGCTCACATCAAGCACCCGGACATGGCCCATGATGTCCTCCTACGTCATAGGTCGTGAAGGGGTTAAAGGGGCCTACCAGCTGTTTCCCAATGATTCTGGCCCAAAACATGACTCCACCTCATCACTGACATCGCAGCCTTGTTGGGACATGGTGGCCATCCACCAACCATCCACTACTCCATTCATCTGGACCATCCAGGGTTGCTCGGCCCTCATCAGTAAACAAGACTGCTTGAAAATTAGTTTTCATGTATGTCTGGGCCCACTGCAACCATTTTTGCTTGTGAGCACTGTTTAGGGGTCGCCGAATAGTAGGTTTATGCACCGCAGCAAGCCTTTGAAGGATCCAACACTTTAAGGTTCAAGGGACTCCAGAGGCACCAGAGCTTCAAATATCTGTTTGCTGGTTTGTATGGCCTTTGTAGCAGCTGCTCTCTTAATCCGATGAACTTGCCTTGCAGAAAGCTTCCTCATTCTGCCTTTATCTGCACAAACACATCTGTGCTTAGAATCAGCCACAAATCTCTTCACAGTACAATTAGAACGCTTAACTTTTCATGCAATATCTAATGTTTTCATCCCTTGTCCAAGCATTGCACTATTTGTTGCTTTTTGGCAGCAGAGAGATCCTTTTTCTTTCCCATGTTACTTGAAAAGTGTGGCCTGCTTAATATTGTGGAACACTCAGTTTTCCTTTTATTGGGCTAACCTGTCAAACTAATTATCACAGGTATCTAAAATTGATTTCAGTGATCCAAAGAACCCTGAGACACAATTCCATCAATGGGTTTCATAAAAAAAAAAAAAAAACCCTATGACACTTAAAGCTAATTTGCATAATAATCTGGAACATGGTGTAATCTCACTGAGAAAACAATCTCAGCATGCTGTGATTGGCAGAGTATCTCAGCTCACCTGCAACCATACAAGTCTATGGGTGCAAGGGAAACATTGCATTGCACTCAGATGTCAACTGAGTGCAGTTCGATGTTCGCGGAGATAGGCAGTGGAGAAGAGGGAGATAGTAATCTCTCCTTCTCCTCCTCACTGCATGCAAGTGAAGTGGAGCACTAGGGTGATACTTAATGTAAGCAAAAAATTATATTTTACATTTTTTGATGGAGGCACTTTCTAAATTGATTCATTTGGGTAAAAAAATAAACAGCAAATATTTTAAAAGTCTTTACACTATTACAGGTCCCTACCAATTAAGCTGGGGAGTTGTTTGAACATATCTTGGTAAAAATTAACCATTACTATTAGCTATTAAAATTTATGTTTATTTCTCAAGGAAAACAGTTATTTTTGTTGCCTGACAGTTCAATGCTTGATTAATGGCATCAATATATGCCGTCCATAAGTGTCTTTTCAGTTCTTTGACTACCAGCAACAGAAATAGTTTGTTCTTCATTGTGGGCAACTTGTTGTATTTTTCCATCAGTGCTACTCCTCTTTCTGCAGTATCATTAGTCACTCTCATACAACTGTCTGTTTTCTTGGCAGCCTGATAGTGTTCATCTTCAGACCATAGATCTACATCTTTGGATAAAACCACCAATGGAATGCTGGTGATGCTAAAGAACCTGTAGGTTGTCTTAGTGACTTATAGATTCATAACAACTGATGCTGAATGAATAGTCATTTTCTTGGGAGGATGTTCTGCATCTGATGTTTGTAGGGTTGTGACCATAAGACGGTATGTGTCATTTGACAGAGCATCATTAAACAAGGCTAGAGTGATCAGTTCCTCGGACAAGTGCCATAAGTGTCTTTTCACAGAAATTGTTCCGTTTCTTGTACAGCTGGATGTCCTTGAGCATCTGGAGATAAAAGCGTGAAGGTAGTGGTACTGACGACGCCAAGAACCACACCTTCAACACCACCAAGGAAAATGATTCTTAACAATTCTTGGTAATCCTCAGGGGGTTGATCTAGGATTTCAGTTGCATTGTGGGAAACTGCTGTTGACATGATCTGGTGTGATAATGTTCTTAAACCTGCTGAAAATGATTTTTAGTGGACCTTTTGACAGACCAATGCAATGAACAACCACTAGTTCCAGCACCGTTTCTAGATTATGATGGTGGCATGCAAAACCACAGAATGTCCTTGCCAAGCTTCTGCTCTAAAAGTTTGTAGATGCCGTTTCTGAAACTAGTATTGACAGATGTGGTCTAAAAACACTGCTGCAGCATAAACAGCATTAGCACAAGCTTTACCTGTTCCTTTGGCAAGCTTTGGAGCTCCAAGCAATTGATCAATGTCAGCTCCTGATACTAGAATAGGAAGATGGTCTAGAGTTTTCATGCATTTGATTTATTGTATGACGCTAAGCTGTATTGCAATGGCAACCTAGAGTACGAGGAGCAGCATCAGATGAGAAAACCGATTGTCTGAGCAAGCTGAAAAAGGGTGTTTTAATTCGCTTTGTGCTGCCACAACCAGACATTATAGGTGAGTTGCAAATGGGGCCCGGCCATGAAAAAATCCAGAAGGTTTGATAGTGGGTAGGGACCCCTAAATCTGTGTGTATCTGGCTGAAATTTTTTCAGCATTTTAGTTTACATAAAGAAACAGAATCAAGGGGTGCCTACTGGAGAAATCCAACTTTCAAAATTAAGGACAACCCTATGAAGCACAGTTACGCTTACAGCAGAGTCTGAGCTGAGTATCATTAGCATATCTAAGCCAATGCCTCACATCGTGTGCTATACGCACATGACTCCGGCCTTATAAATAAATGGCTTTGACTGCTTGTATATAGCGTTATGTTTTCATTTAACCCTTTGGCGCCAATTGCGTCACTAATAAATTAACAATTAAATAAAAAAATAAGCACCTGAAAAAACGAAAGGTGTGAAAACATTTACCTTAAAGGGCAATTTAATTTTTAATTCAAATCTTAAGTCAAGGCATATTTATAGGCAACAATATCTATTGCAATGACTGCACGCACATCGTTATGTTTGGAGGATGATTAGATATACTTTGTAACCCACTGTGTTAAGTGAGGGTTTGCAAAGCTTCTACAATAGAAGTATACATTAGAATTTTCTTAGCAAGGTATAGCTACTTATGCTTTGCAATAAACAGGATAATGCAGGGTTATTAAACAGATTTAAGAGCAGACTGACTGAGTCTCCAAGGCTCTGGCATATTAAGCTGAAGTGTTTGTGTGAAGGATTTGCATTTTAATTGCCATCATCCGCACATTTCTTCCATTGTGCAAGTACTAGATTTCAGGCTTCTTAAGAAACAGACTCTCCTCTGGTGATGACCTTAATGGCTTTTTTTTCTCTATAACTAGTTTTTTTAGCTACTGGTATGTTACACCTGCTTATCCTCGAGCTACAGTTCTGCTTTAGTGTTTAAATGAGTTTAGCAATAATAAGTTACTCATAAGGAGAAAGTGAAAATTAGTTTTCTAACTACATTTGCATTATAGTAAGGAAAAAAAAAAAAAAAAGTATAAAAAGAAAAAGCTTGAAAATTTACACAGGTTTATCTCACATCATTAACCTCCCAATTAAAAAAAAAAAAACAAAAAAAAAAAGGGGGTGGACTGCAACAAGGGCCAACCCTCTATGATGATTGGACAACTGCAAAGACAAAATGAAAAGGAATGTACAGGATGGGCCATTTATATAGATGCACCTAAATAAAATGAGAATGGTTGGTGATATCAACTTACTGTTTGCGGCACATTCGTATATGGGAGGGGGAAAACGTTTCCAAATGGGTGGTGACCATGGAGGCTATTTTGAAGTCAGCCATTTTGGATCCAACTTTACTTTTTTGCAATGGGAAGAGGGTCATGTGACATCAAACTTATTGAGAATTTCTTAAGAAAAGCAATGGTGTGCTTGGTTTTAACGTAACTGTATTCTTTCATGAGTTATTTACAAGTTTATGACCACTTATAAAATGTGTTTAAAGTGCTGCCCATTGTGTTGGATTGTCAATGCAACCCTCTTCTCCCATTCTTGACACACTGATAGCAACACCGGGGAAGAAATGATAGCACAGGCTTCCAGTAGCCGTTGTTTCAGATGCTGCACATCTCGTGTTTTCACAGCACAGACAATTGCCTTCAGCTGAGTGATGAGGCAAACTTTTTTGTGAATGGTTTTAAGTTAACAAACAAAACCACTGCTATTGGTCTGACACTAACCCACAGTGGATCCCTCTAAGACTGTTGGAACACAAAAATTGATGGTATGTTGTGGTACATGGGGTACAAAGATAGTGGAGCCATTCTTCATCAATGGAAACCTCAATGCCACTGGATATCTGAATCATGTAGTCTTGGAGGGATCTATCCACTGTGGGTTAGTATCAGTTCAATAGCGGTGGTTTTGTTTAACTTCACCATTCACAAAAAAGTTTGCCTCATCCCTCATCTGAAGGCAATTGTCTATGCTGTGAAGATACGAGATGTGCAGCATCTGAAACAACAGATACTGGAAGCCAGTGCTAGCATTTCTTCAGCAGTGTTGCAATCAGTGTGTCAAAATTGGGAGAAGAGGGGGGGGGCGTGTCCAGCTGCTGATGGCGCCGGACGCAGACTAACTGAGCTCCTCGCCCAGACCCACTGTAACGGCACCTTACCGGCCCACTGGACCTCCTGCGGCTCCACACAGACAGAGGACTTTCTCTGGACGGCCCCCAGCATGCCGCGGGCTTCATCCCGGAGAAGGCAAACAGACAATAAGGTGACTGCATACTTTGAGCCGGGCAGACTGCGCGATTCCCCTCATAACATGGCCGGTGCCGGAGCGCCCGCCTCCTTCCTCCCCGGCTGCACAGCGATCTCCTCGCAGCGTGGAGGCTGTGGGGGGAGAGGATGATGACAGAGCCCCGGTCACTCAGGGAGCTATTAAAGCCCTACTGGCAGCACAAAGATTTTCTATTATTGAGGACATGAAGGGCTCATGGGCACCCTGAGGGAAGACCTGGGGTGCTGGCTGAGAGAACAGAGCACGTGGAGTCAAAGATGGCAGACTTCGCCTCCGCACATAACAGCCTCGCTGACAGCCACGCTGGGCTGGATAGAGAAGTGGGGACAGTCTCTTCGACCATGTGCCACCTTGAGGACCAGCTTAGGAAAAATAATCTAAAGCTGCGGGGCATAGCAGAAACAGGAGATGCGACAGAGGTGGCCAAGGCTTTTCTACTTGCGGCCCTTCCTGAGACCCCCCAGGACCATTTGGACACTGAAAAGGCCTTCCAGATCCCTAAGCCGGTGAGGCTTCCCCCTGAGGTGCCGAGGGATATCTTGGTGTCCCTGTTGAGATCCGGATCAGAAATCGGCTGCTGGGGCGAATGAGGAATGGCCCCCCGCTACCGGAGCCCTTCTCGGGGGTTCAGGTGTACCCCGACCTCTCTCCGGGCACCCTGGCCGCAGGAGGGACTTCGCATCCAGCTGCAAGATTTTGAGGGAAAACGGCATATTTTACAGCTGGGGCTCCCCTGACGCAGTTAACTTTAAACATAAGGGGAAAAGACATTCTTTCTCCTCCCCCACCTCCCTGAGGAAGACCCTTAAATTATGGGGTCTCATATCTCTCAGTGCCTGCCCTTCCCCGCGGCGGGACTCTAACAGGAATGGAGGAGAAGAATCTGCTGCAGCTGAGGTCCTATGAGGGTCCAGACCTGAAGAACAACTTCCCAGTGGCTCTGGATGACCTGCTCTTTTTCATCTTTTTGTTTTTTTATTTTTCTACTCCCTTCTTAATTACTCCAGGACCCTGTGGAACTGTGGGTGGCCTCGCCGGGCATGGCCTGACTCCGTGATATTCGGTTGGGGCTTGTATCGGGCATTAGGACACCCCACGGGAATTGAGGAGTTTGGGGGATTTATCCCCCCCTTTTTCTCTTTTGACCCCGGTGGCATCTGGGAGTCTGGTGGAGTTTACATAATTGTTACATATTTGTTCGTTGTTTATAGTTAGTTTGTCGTTTTGTGACCTTTCCCTATCTCAGTGTCCTTCCCCCTTGTTACCAAGTCCGTCCGTACTTTTGTCTCCTTACCCGTCCTCCGGGTGCCGGGGTCCCTGTACCTTTCCTGCGCTTACCTTCCCCTTCTCACCGCCCCCCCTTATTTTCCCTTCCTCTTTCCCATTCCCCCTCTTCCTCCCTCCCCCCCCCATTTTTCTCCTCCCTACTACCCCCCCCTTCCCTTCTTCTCTTTCTCTATCCCCCTTCTTCTGCCCCTTTTCTTCTGTGCCTATCTCCAGATTTTGTACTGACCTATACAGTGGGAGTCTGACCCCCCCCCAGGGAGTGGTTATCATGAATCTCAAACTGCTGTCCCTCAACACTAAAGGCCTTAACGCCCCAGCCACACGTTCCTTCCTATGGAGGAAGATTAAACTGTCAGCAGCGGAGGTTGTATGCGTGCAGGAACCACCTGCTTGTGGGAGACACTCACAGAATCCAGCATGCCTCTTTCCCCATGTATTTCACGCTTGTCACGTGGAGAAGAAAGCAGGGGTGAGCATCCTAGTGAAGGGCTCCTTACAGTTCCATTTGTTGGATTGTATTGTAGATCCTGCGGGGAGGTACTTAATTTTGAAATGCGAAATTGCGGGTGAGGCCTATACCTTAGTGAATGTATACGCCCCGGAAACGGGACAACTAAAATTTGTGAGATCCCTACTGGGAAAGCTTAGGGAGGTAACTATAGGTAAACTTATCATCTGTGGAGATTTTAATGCAATAATGGAGAGCCGCCTGGACTCCTCCTCCCCCACTTCTTGGGGGGTAGGACTCTAGGTCCCTTGTGTCGGGAACACCATATCCATGATGTATGGAGATACCAACATGCTGAGGAGAGGGATTATTCTTTTTCTCGCATGTCCATGGATCCTACTCTCGGATTGATCTCTTCCTGGTGAACGCCGCCGCCCTGGGAGCCTGTCGGTCCTCAGAGGAGGGGGTCATCACCTGGTCGGATCACGCACCAATAACGTTGGAGATCACATTAGGATCAGCAGTTGGTGCACCCCGTCGCTGGAGGTTAAATGCAGGCCTCTTGGTGGACTCCTAGGTGGTTGGGGAGCTTGACACTAAATTACAGGATTACTTCTCCATGAACGATGACGGGGGGGTCGCGGATGATACGCTGTGGTATGCCCACAAGACGGTCATCCGTGGCCTTCTCCTTCAAAAAGCCTCTCAGATAAAGAAACGTCGAGAGCGGCTGAGACAGGAATGGATAGACGAGATAGGTCATCTGGAAACGATCCACAAAAAGAGCCCGTCCTCTTCCCTGCTGTCCCAGATCTTAGCCCTTCGCACCAAGTTGAGAGCTCTTCTCCTCCAGCAATACGAGAAGTCCTTACGAAAGATGAAAATGAAATATTATGCGATGGGGACAGAGCGGGGGCCTTGCTGGCTCGTCGTTTAAAAAAGAGGGACGCCAGAACTATGATTCCTCAATGAAACGATCAGATGGGAGAGTGGTTAGAGATCCGCCCGGGATGGTCGAGGTGTTTGCTTCATACTATGAAAAATTGTATAATCGGAAGGATGACACAGACACCCCACAACCTACACCTTCTACGATCAGGGGCTTTCTCCGGAGCTTGGATCTTCCCACCCTCTCATCTGAGGACCTCTGCAAGTTGAATGGGCCTCTTACCCACTCTTGACAAATCATAAATGGTCTGACATCTCACTAAAGTCCAACTCGGCACCGGGCCCAGATGGGCTCGCAACGAGTACTACAAGACGTTTCGCCCGGTCCTTACGCTCCTTACCTGTTTTCCATCTGGCAAGCACGGGGGTCCATTCCGGGCCAAGCCCTGGAAGCACTATTACGACCATCCCCCAAGCAGGGGAAGGCGACGGACCGCCCCGAAAATTATCGTCCAATTTCATTGCTGAACGTGGACTTAAAAGTGTTTGCGAAGCTGTTGGCGGTCAGACTGTCGGCGGTGATCCCTTCCCTGGTCCACCCAGATCAAGTGGGGTTCGTGCTTCACAGGCAAGCCAGAGACGGGACTCGCAGAATGCTAAATTTGATGGAGGTGGGTGAGAGACGAGGGGCCCCCTGTGTGTTCCTGTCCCTAGAACGGAAAAGGCTTTTGACAGGATACACTGGGGGTACCTACGGGAAGTTCTCTGCACCCTCGGTTTTTCGGGCCCCATCTTATCGTCAATCCTCGGCCTATACTCCCACCCCTGTGCTAGAGTCTTCTCGGAGGCTTTTTGTCCCGAACTTTTCAGATTTCAAATGGGACCAGACAGGATGCCCCCTCTCTCCCCGATATTTGCCCTTTTGATGGAGCCCTTGGCGGTCTCCCTTAGGGCGGATCCCTCGATCACTGGGATCCAAGTGGGGGATAGGGCGCACGTGGTGGGTCTATATGCCGATGATGTCATCATTTCCGTCTCTGATCCAGCATCCTCGCTTCCCGGGATAGTTGAGATACTTGACCGGTTTGCACGAACCTCGTGCTATAAATTGAATGTGAGTAAGTCGTGATTTTTCCAGTTCACGTGCCGGTGGAGATGGCAAGAGCGCCTCGCACGGTTTTACCCATTCAAATGGTGCCCTCAGGGTATCCAGTATTTGGGGATCTGTCTCTGCACTCGGTGGAGATAGCCTCCGTAACGTAACTAAACTAGTGGGGGACTTGCGGGGGGCGCTCGAGACCTTTCCATTAGCCTCCATGTCTTGGATGGCGAGGGTGCAGGCCGTGCGGATGCTTTGGCTTCCAAAAATCATTTACCTATTCAGATGCTTACCAATTGCACACTCGCCGAGGGACATCGCACGCCTTCAGTCTGTAGTCAGCAGCTTCATTTGGGCCAAAAAGCCTCATAGAGTGAAGAGGAATACCAGATGTAAGAGGGATGGGGTCCCAAACGTCAGCATGTATCTTAAGGCCGTGATCCTGGAATCGGCAAGGGAATGGTGGAGGGGGGGGGAGTAGACTCTGGCTGGAGACAAATAGAATCTCACATGTCCCCTGGGAGTTCATTGAAACTTCTCCTAGCGGCTGAATCTCTGGGAGAGGTGGACAGAGAGGGTCTTTTGCAGTCAATGACAGCCCTCCTTAAAGAATGGGGGAGTCTCACGAGTGGTTGGACTAAACTCCGACCTCCGAGAGCCTCCTGTCCGCGGTACAGCTTCATATCCCCTCTCTGAGCCTCACCCGTTGGAGGGAACATGACATAGGTAAACTGAGCGACCGCTTTATCCAAAACGACCTGATGTCCTTCTCAGAATTTGTGGTGACACATCCATCCCTAGAACACACATTCCTACATTTTTATCAGGTAACACATTTTCTCCGTTCGAAAAGGTGTAAGCATGACTTGTCCCCTTCGGGACAGTCCCCCTTGCTGCACTTCATCTCATGGAGACAGAGAGGCCTAAAGGCCTGTCACTTCTGTAAGAGGCTTAGTGGATGGCAACTCGCTATCTAAGACCCCTTGTATGGAGAGATGGGAGCGTGACCTGAGCTTTTCAGCCACTCTCGAGAAATGGGAAAGAGTCGTGCAATGCACATGCGGGCTACCAGATGCATTAATCATGTGGAACTTTTGAAAAAAATTCATTTGCGCTGGTATACCCCCCCTCTAGACTGGCGAACTTTGGTCTGGGTGCCTCCCCCCTGTGTTGGAGACAGTGTGGTAAGAGGGGAGATATAGCCCACATGTGGTGGGGATGTCCCAGACTGACCCCGTTTTGGCTCATAGTGGCTGGCCTCCTAGAAACTCTCACGGTGATTAAAACTTCACTGACCCCACAACTGGCGATCCTCCATATTGGGTGTGAGGACTTTCCGCCGGTGCCTCGCCACCTCCTTACGTATGTGCTCACGGCGGCCAGAACATGCATAGCCGCAAATTGGAAGCTTGACTCCCCTCCCTACATGGCAGACCTGGTGGAAAGAGTAAACTCAATATTCTGCCATGAGTATTATCTTGCTCTGGACGTTGGCTCGAGACGTTATGTAGCAGATGCCTGGGACTTATGGGCATCTCATCCATTGGCTCTTCAGATTCCATGTTAAGTTAAGCAGCCTGTCTTTGTTGGTGTCTGAGGCACTCCTTCCTTCTTCCGTTTTTCCTTTTTTTCCCTGCTTTTGCTGTAGTTGCTTCCCTCTGTCCCGCCCCCCTCAAATCCTTACCCTCTTATCCTTCTGCCCTTTTCCCCCACTCCCCCTCTCCCCTCTTTAATCTTACCCCTTTCATAGACCTTAACCCTCCCATTCCTAGACACTTTCTGGTCCCCCCCTCTCTGTTTAACCCCTGACCATCACGGAGGACTCTGAATCCCGTCCTCTCTTCCCCCCCCCCTTTTTTTTTTATTCCTGTGTTTTCTAGTCTTCCCCCACCCATATTCTACAGCAACTCGAGTACCTGGTTAATATAGGTACGGAACTCCCAGTTAAGCTTTATAATACTTGGATACGGTCCATGATTTGCTTATCCCCCTCGGGGAAATTGTCGGCGATCCAGTTTTAACTTGAGTCCTGTCACTGTTGATTCTTTTATATTGGGTGGCTTTATAATTGTACTGTCTGTTTAATATTCTTTATATTCTAATAAAAACTTATTGAAGACCATTGTTTTTCTTATGAAATTCTCAATAGGTTTGATGTGTCACATGACCCTCTTGCCATTAAAAAAAATAAAGTTGGATCCAAAATGGCCAACTTCAAAATGGCTACCATGATTACCACCCATCTGGAAAGGTTTCGCCCTCCCATATACTAATGTGCCACAAACAGGAAGTTGACATCACCAACCATTCCCATTTAATTTAGGTGCATCCACATAAATGACCCACCCTGTAGAATGCACCGTAAGCCCCAATGGGGACAGTGATGATAATGTAAAGTGCTGTGAAATATAATGGTGTTGTATACAGTAAGTAAACAAAAATATACTGCTGAAAACTGATTTTTATAGAAAAACAAAAAATGCACAAAAAAAAAAAAAAAAGAAGGGAATCTGTCATGGTGATCAATTCCTTCCATACTAGTTGTACTGTTAGGTAGCTCATTGAAAGAAAAAAAACATTCTATAGCTTTATTTATAAAGCCGCTGATCAATACCGAAAATAATAAATAAAAATCCACATTTAATGTTTAATGACTAATGTTGATGCGTACTGGTGCACTATTGAGAGTAATATTTTATAATGTTTCGCTGTTTACTGTTGTGACTATATTGCGCTATTGTGACTCACACTGTCAATAGAGTACTGCAGAGTTCTGTAAGCGCCAAGATATATGTGAACAATGAATATATGAATCTTGAACTGCACTAATGCTATATGAAATATACTTAAATTATGCAGTTATAGCGTTCATCTGTTCACACTTGCTTTATTTTGTTTAGTGATGCTGGTCAGTTATTTTGTTTCTGTAAATGCTGATTGCTCTCAGTGTGAGAAACAAGATACAAATCTTGTGGTTGTGATACCTTTTAATGGCTAACAAAAATAAATGATGTTATAAGGCGAGCTTTCGAGACGACTCAGGTCTCTTCATCAGGCATGGTATGACAAGATATTGAATGAAACACAAAATATATGCATGCACAACTAAAATGATTGGACATTTAACTGAATACACATCACAGGGCCTGGACATTCAGCTAAATAAACAAAGCAGCCTGGAGAGGCTCTTCAATCAGGCTGGCCTAGTGGTCATAAAGTCTTTATGACACTAATTTATAAGAAAACTTGGTGTCTTTAAGATCTCCATGTCTTTGAACAACATTGTTTAGACGTGGTAATGAGCCATAAAACCATCAGAGATGTTCATTCCATTCTGTATACAATTGAAACTTCTAATTAGCTTGGATTTACAGATCTTAGATATTTTTGGAATTTGAAATTACCTCTCAAAATTTAAAACCTTCATATTATCAATGTTATGTCCCTGGCCAGAAAAATGCTTCGCTACTGGAAAATGGATTTTTTCGTGTGTAATTGTGTGACGATGAGACCTCATCCTTACTCTTATGGTGGGTTTACACACACCAATTTATCTGTTCAATATCTGAACCAATCTCTGGTTGCAGTGAAATCATGGATACATTGCTCCATTTTGTGGCTTTGTACAACATGGAGCAATGTATCCATGATTTCACTGCAACCAGAGATTGGTTCAGATATTGAACAGATAAATTGGTGTGTGTAAACCCACCATTAGACATTGCCCAGTCTCACCAATATAACAAGCCCCCACTGGGCATTTGGTGCACATAATTAAATATACCACATTGGAAGAGGAGCATGTGAAAGTCCCAGGAATCTTATAATCCTGCCGTGTGTTGAGGATCTGTATCCTATCTCTGGTCTCTATGTGAGCACAGGTCTTGCAGCTCTTCACATTGCATGGATAAGTATCACAACCACAAGATTTTTATCTGGTTTCTCACACTGAGAGCAATCAACATTTTCTCAACTGGCTAACACGGTACCAAAACGTTTCTGTATAAACTATTACTTGGGACTGTAACTATCTTCTTATTAATCATTCCTCACATCAGTCTATGGCTATCTTTTTATCAATACTGGATCCTACCTGCCAATAAAATTTGTAGGTTTTAAGCATAGGAGTAGTATTATATTAGGGTCCCATCAAGAAAAGGCTTCTTCCCGTGGCTGATGGGCTCTAATGAATTTGCCAATTTATGTGCTAAGTACCGTATTTTTTTTGGACTAAAGATGCACTTTTTTCCCCAAAGTTTGGGGGAAAGTTGGGGTGCATCTTATAGTCCATATGTACAGTTCCTGCCTGTGGCTGGGTGCAGGTCACTGGAGGCAGGAGCGGGAAGTATGAGCTCTTGCTCATACTCGTAAGCACGTGTGCATGCTGTGTAAAGTAATTTCATATTCACTGCTGCCCCCAAGCGGTCGACAAGAGGCGGGTGGGATGATGAGTGGTGGGGGAAATGCAAATTAAATCTTCTTAACAGCAAGCACATGTAATCACCCGTTGCTGCTGCAGCCGAGGGAGATCTAATGTTTGAATATCCCAGTGAATATCTTAACACGGAATAAAGATACATTTTTATTTATATAGCGCCAACATATTCAGCAGCACTTTACAATTAAGTAGGAGCAATGTACAGACAGTAACAACAATACAAAGTAACACATACTTCACTCACTATCTATTGCTCTCCCGCAGCATCGCGACATCTTCTTATTCCGGAGCTTAAACAGGAATGGTTTCCACGGTCCACGCTGCTGCTATTCAATCAAAGTACTTCACAAAAGATTGTTACCTGAGGAAGGTGCTTGACAGCACTGAAATGCGTTGGCATGGATGAATAAAGGACCTGATGATGGTAACAACCTTTTGTGAAGTACTTTGATTGAATAGCAGTAGCGCGGACTGTGGAAACCATTCCTGTTTAAGCTCCTATTTTTCCTTCGATTTTGGCGTGACGGTGGAGGTTCTGCAGAAGCTGCTAAAGCGCTCAAACTGGTTGTGGGTTTCACAACCTACAAAGGTGAGTGGACCCCTATATAATCCACACATTAGCAAAAGTGTCTTTGTGATAAGGCACAATCTGCGCCTCTTGTGTCTCCTTTTTTTTCTATAGTCATCCTCTTATTCCGGCAGCTGACAGGGTTCGGAGTGTGGCGCATGACAGTGAGGTCATCGCTGCAAGCTCACATGTTGGTCAGCTGCTGTCATGAGAGCCCATAACAAAATGTTGCGAGACTTCAGGGAAGCGATGGACAGTGAGTATAATTGTTTACCTTTTTAAGTGTGGGCTGTGATGGGGTCATATACACCAGGATGAGAGACATATACCATGATGGAGCACATATACCAAGATATGGGCATTTACCAGGATGAAGGGATCATAGATCAGTATATGTGCCATATTCCAGGATGAAGGGATCATAGATCAGTATATGGGCCATATACCAGAATGTGGGATCATAGAGTATGGGGATCATATACCAGAATATGGGCCATATACCAAGATGGGGCACATATGCCAGGATGGGGAATCATACCAAAATGAAGGGATCATAGATCAGTATATGGGACATATACCAGGATATGGGCAATATATAAGTATGGGGATCATATACCAGAATATGGGCCATATACCAAGATGGGGCACATATGCCAGGATGGAGAATCATATACCAGGATAAGGGACATATATTTCTGGAAGGGGCCCAGGATGGGGACAATAGTACATTTCCCCTATAATAGTGTCAGCAGCAGATCCCCCATAAAAGTGCGTCATGGACACATTTTTTAACTGAAATTTTTTCCTCTATTTTCTTCCTTTAAAACCTGGATGCATCTTATAGTTCGAAAAATACAATATCTTCATTTTTATACATAGATTTTATATAGCAGTAATGCAGTTCAAGTTTCATATGTTGCAGTTCAACTTTCATATGTTCAATGTTCACATATATTGTGGTGCTTACATAGTGCTGCTGTAAGGTGTGTAAGGTGCAGTCATAACAGCTTGTACCTGTTCACACCTACTTTATTCCGTTTGGAGATGTAGGTCAAATTTCATGTTTTTTTTTTCTTGTATTACTAGTGTCATGTACTTATGTGTCTATTATTGTTGTGCACTAAGGTGACAAAGTGTCATGTGCTATTATGACTATTAATGTTGAGAACTAAGGTGATTAATATTGTCGGGCTTCATATTGTTTTGATTATTGCTATTGCCATATAACATTCTCTCCTAAAATAAACACACTTCACACATGCTCTGTTCATTCCATCTACATAGATTTTGGATTTTAAATATTGTATTGTACAGAAATGTTATTGTATTACTATTCTATGAAAGTACTATTCAGAAAATATCATAGTTTTAATTATTTGTAATGGGAGAAAGTAATTAAAATCAATACTCTGCTGAATTCTAAAATCTCTCTCAGCTCCACGGTTTGCAAATGACAGCATATTGTATTTAGTTACTCCACATTTTCATGTATTGCTAGACAAGTGTCATAAGCAGCAAAAAAATATATAAAAAAAACCAAAAATGTAAAATCTTAGCGACTCCATGCCACAAATGCCATTTACAACAAAACATAATATTGATTTATTGAGTTTTTAGCTTTATAGTTGACCGAAATACTACATGGCACCAAGAAAGAATTTGTCTTCATAAAAATATTGATCATACAAGTATAATAAGAAAAGAAGTCATGTAGTTCACATGTGATTAAAGAGGACCTGTCACCCCCTGGTGCTATGCTAACTGAATGCAGCACTGAATGCAGCATGTCAGTTGAATTCAGGGAAGGGGTCCCCCATGTATCTAGCCCCCTGTAAGTTGTAAAAAATACTTTATAAGGTTTATGTATAAGGAGTCCAGAGGGACTTCGTAATGAGTCATCGCTGTTGTATGGTGCCCTCCCCACCTGCAGCCCTCTCTTGTTCAGCCTCCTGTATGTCATCGCTGCTGCTGGTGTCCTCCCCACCTCCTGCTCTCTCTTGTTCAGCCTCCTGTATGTGTCATTGCTGCTGCTGGTGTCCTCCCCACCTCCGGCCCTCTCTTGTTCAGCCTCCTGTATGTGTCATCGCTGCTGCTGGTGTCCTCCCCACCTCCAGCCCTCTCTTGCTCAGCCTCCTATATGTGTCATTGCTGCTGCTGGTGTCCTCCCTGCCCTGCCTCCAGCACTCTCTTGTTCAGCCTCCTGTATGTGTCATCACTGTTGCTATATGGCTCATAATTTTCCCCTATCTTTAGATGGTCATAATTGCAATATAACTTTGACTACTCACAACTGAAAAGTGCTGAGAAATCACGGATTGCATCCATTACTGTGGGATATAAGCTATAAACCAAAGTATGAATATATGTCAATTCAGTCTAGGATTAGAGTCCCATATTTTCCTTGACTGACATGATCCAGATTGTGCATGTTTTCCAGGGATTATTCTTATTGTTCATGTAATTAAAAGAATTTTTTCATGCATTTTTTATTCGTTGGATAGCATTATCTCCATACACCTGTGGCTTGATAATTGAATATTCATGACTGTTCACAGGTAATTGTCTTTAATCGCCATCTTGCATGAATCTCGTTTTTTGCTTATTATATTTCAACAGATCAATGTATCGATATATTTCCTTATTGCTCATTATTTATCGTATCAGATTCTGTGATTGATTGTAAAATCACTGATGAAGCTTTCTGTATTTTGGAATTTTTTTTTCAATAACAGTAAACTCTTGTTTATCCACATTTAGTTGCATAACTGATGAAGGCTGAAAATGTTTTTGAATTGCAACAACTGTGATCAACTGAATATTCTGAAACTAATAAAGTACAGCTTTATCAGCATAAAGAGTTTTTCACGGTTTCCATTTTTGGTGTGCCAGATCTCATAATTATATACAGTACGATTTTTTCTGTGCAGCCGAGATATCCTATTGGTGAGCCAAGCACTCTTCATATTTAAATTATCAGATTTTTTGCTTGAGCTCCCATTATGGCATTACCCATTGTTTCTTATGATGATAACGAGACGTCAGCAATTCTGGCACGAGTAACATCATCTACTCAATTCTTGAATCTTTCACCGGAGGACATTCAGCACAAGGATTATGAAAAAGAGCTGAGACGACACGTAGCATTGGACTTATATTTAGCTACCTTGTCTGAATACCTGAGACAGAAAAAGATCCCAAGGTGATTAAGGGTCAATCTCCGTGCTACTTTATTTTAGGACAACACAGATTTTTGGGACCATTTCGAAGGAATATTAAATAAGAGTTCTTTAGATTTAATTACCTTAACCATTGATTTCCTTCAGAATGAGGTTACCTCCATTAAGGACAACATTAAGGCAGTTGAAAACCAACTAAAAGGATCCATGCCTATTAGTGAATTTAATTCCTTGAAGTCCAGGTTGAACAAGACCATGGGAGATTTCCGTAAAACAGTTCAGGAACGCAAGAGAAGAAATTTTAACCGCGATCTAGATGGTTTATCCAAGAACACTGTGTACAGATGGCGTAATCCTGAACAACCCTTACCGTATTACCCACCTAGATATGATCCATATGGATCTGGAAGCAGCATTGATAGCATTGACTATGCTTACTTGAATGAGGGCCGTTTTTTAGGCCCTCCAAGCAAGTTTTTTCGAGGAAGATAAGGAGGGGGAAGAGGCCAGGGGCAGGGCGTCATCCGATGCAGTTGAGATCACAGGTATGGAAAACATAGTGTACAATATATCCTCTTGTAATCTTTCTCCTATTGATCTTCAATTGTTACAGAAAGGATTGCCTTTCAGTCCTGTACCAAAATTTGACGCATTTTCTGTTGATCAAGATTTAAGACGATTTTTCCATAAATTAAGGTTAAAAATACATTTTGATAAATATAAGGATGTGCCCCCCCCCCCCCCCACCACACCACCTCAGCCTCCTCTTCCTCTAGTACAATACCATCTTCTAGTACAACACTCTTGACACTGAACGGTTTAAACGTGAAACTTCCTAGTTCCTTTCATCTACCACGTTCTTATCATGCAGTGGAAACCTTTTCCTCGTTGGTTATTACTGATGTTGAAAAATTGGGGTATGATATAGAATGTGGACAGTATAAGATTAGACATAATTTATCACAACTGGAATCCCAGGCGTTATGCCGTTTGAAACAAAATCGCTTAATCGAGATCAAACCAGTGGACAAAGGTGGGGCCATTGTGGTCATGGACCGGGCTAAGTATATATCTGAGATAGAAAGACAATTAAAAGATTCAACAACTTATTTACCACTTACACGTGATCCTTCGTTTTCGATTAAAACTTTGATCAAAGAAAGAGTGGATCATTACTTGACCCACTCAGTGATAGATTCTAAGATTGCTGAATTTTTACAACCTTTGCACTATTCTACTCCAGTTTTTTATATTCTTCCTAAAATGCATAAGGATTTATACAACTCGACTGGCCATCCCATCGTGGCACTTACCAATTCGCTTTTATCTCCTTTAGATATCGTAATAGATAGAATTATTGCTCCTTTGGTTCACCAAAATCCCTTCCTATATCAGAGACACAGCAGACTTTTTGGCCAAATTAAACACCATAGGGAGAATACCTCCACATAGCTAACTGGTTACCCTTGATGTAAATAACCTATATACGAGTATAGCGCATGATGAAGGTCTTTCTTCGATGCAATGGTTTCTCTCAAAATACTCAGACATGACCAATATTCAATGTCAGTTCTGTCTTAATTTTTTGGAAATTATTCTCACAAAATTTTTTTCTCTTTTTCAAGATCAATTTTTTGCTCAGGTTAAGGGCACAACAGTGGGGAGCAATATCGCCCCCTCTTACGCTAATGTGCTTATGGCATCTTTTGAGGACAAATACATTAATCATAATTCAGCATTGTCCACACATTGTTTAACATGGTATCACTTTATTGACAATATATTCATGATTTGGACTGGCTCCAGCACTGATTTGTCTGAATTCTTCAACATATTAAATTCCTATACTGCAGGTCTAACTTTTACGATCCATTCAGATGCCCATCAGATAAACTTTTTGGATGCGCTCATTTTAAAATCAAGTGAAGATCTTTTAGAGACGGACTTGTACCGTAAACCCACCGATGAAAACAGCTTGTTATTGTACAGTAGCTGTCATCCCTCACATACCCAGAAGGCCCTCCCGCATTCACAACATATTCGTATTGACAAAATAGTCAACCGTCAACACATATTGTGAGGCATGATGATATGACACAGAGATTCATTAATAGGGGCTACCCACCTAATTTGGCAGCACCACGGACATTGGAAGTTACAACACATAAATCAATACAGTCACGTGTTTCTTTTGTTAACACTTTTCATCCCTTTAATAACATCTTAAAAGGAATAATTATCCGTCATTGGCACATTTTGGCAGACTCATATCCTTCTATACCAGAGTGCAGTATGGTCTTATAGACGAGCACCAAACCTACGTGATCATCTGGTAGGGGCTGATGTAGGCTCTAGCATTATTAAATCTAGACATTTTTATCTACACCAAAGAAAGGTAATTTTCCATGTCGACATTGCCTTCAATGTTCCAATTTAGTGAAAGGGAGTACATTTACACACCCCAGAACTGGGCATATTTTTCATATTAATGATTACCGGTATTTCACATGCGACTCTTCGTTTGTCGTGTACTTCATAAAATGTACTTCATAAAATGTCCGTGCAGTCTCGGGTATGTTGGGGAGACCACACAACATATCCGTGACTGCATCAGTGAGCATAAATCTACCATACGTTGCAAGAATCTGCTCCTGCCAATTTCCTATCTTTTCATTACAAGGGGTCATTCTATAGCCCAATTAAAATATCATATATTGCTGTGCTGTACTTTCTGTTGATAGCAACCATCACTGAAGTTGAATAAGGGAACCCCTTTAAATCACTGGAATTATATGGAAACAGTACTGCACTGAAAGAATGTGCCAGTCTTTGACAGCTGCATACAAACCATATGTTCATGTTTTCCTACAATGCCTTTTTTGGATCGGGCATACAAAATTTACAGAATGAGCTGTATTAGCACACTGGCATGGCCAGTAAAATGCTGAATACTTTACACTGAATTGTTCATCATTTCATGGTTTGAAGATTGTGGGAAAGAAAGCCCGATTCCAGCGATATATCCCTTACGGGACTGCTTGATGCAGTTATTTTAAAGCACCTTCTCCAATCTATGACTTTGTGAAAAAAAAAGACAAAACACAGATGGCATTCATTTTTTTCCCAAACCATAGACATGCATTGTTGATTTTTACCCAACAATCGGATCAATATTGGACAGGTCTCCATAAATTGACACAGAACACTCGGCCCAAAGAAAAAATCTGAAATGTCAACAGCATCATAGACTATCACAAGCATGACTGCTGTCCGGGAAAGACATGAGCAGCACTTGAACATGAAAAAACTAGCAAGTGAATTAACTCTCATTCCATTCTGGTGAACTTAAAGAGGACCCGTCATCCCCTAGTGCTATGCTAACTGAATGCAGCGTGTCTGCTGCATTCAGGGAAGGGGTCCCCCATGTCTCTAGTTCCCCTGTAAGCTGTTAAAAAGACTTTATAAAATGTACAGATAAGGAGTCCGAGGGACTTACTCAGTAATGAGTCATCGCTGCTGCTGTTGTCCTCCCTGCCTCCAGCCCTCTCTTGTTCAGCCTCCTGTATGTGTCATCGCTGTTGCTGGTGTCCTCCTCGCCTCGAGCCCTCAGGAGGCTGAACAGGAGAGGGCTGGAGGTGGAACAGACAGGGCTGAAGGCAGGGAGGACACCAGCAACAGCGATGACTCTGTGGCGCCCCTATGGCAAGGCGCCACAGGGAGGTACTGCACCCCAAAGAGAAGGTGCAGTGCCTCCGTAGTTACGGATAAGGAGGAAACGACAGAGTCTGCACCCACCACCCACACAACAGGACACCTTAGTACAGGGGACCGTATATTCAGTAGGTCCCAGGGGGTGGAGCTTAGAGAGCGGGAGACATGGAGAGACAAGAAACTAGTCAGTCAGACGGTGTTAGGAAGAGAGAGAGGACAGGAAGGCACCTCTGAGGAGAGAGGTGACACAGACGACGAGAAGGGCCACTCCAGGACTGGTCGGAGCCAACTGGAGACCCAGGTCATCACCGGCACACCGTAGCCGAGGCGGTTAGTCATGGTTTATCCCTGACCACAGACTGGCAGGCTGTGGGCCTAATAAGTAGGAGCCGCAGCACCACAGGACTAACTCCCCACCTCTGTCCCAAATTGGATCCAGGATACTAATAGGAAAAAGGACTAAACACCGGTGGCGGGAAGGTTCGCCTTACACAGCTCCCGTTCGTACCGGAAAGGGCCCGAAGTACCTTTTAGTAACAGACCTGGGGATCGGCGAACGGGCTCTTTAGTGTGGTTGAGAGCAGTGAGCCAAGAGCCACTGGGAGTAGAGACCAAGAAAGCCATTAGAAGAACACCTCTGACAGACTCTGTAAAAAGCCTCCTGAATCTGTGGCTACCAACCCCATTAAACCTGACTGTACTGTGTACTTTAACATCTGCCTGATGCAAGTAAGGCTGAAGGCACATCATCCGACATGATCCCAGTGCCTCGCACGAGTGCAATGCGAGATAAACTCGCATTGCACTAGGACAAGTGATTTTCTATAATGTCGGGCACACTGGTGCGCATTTGAAGTCCTGAACTCGCAAAGCGAGTTTCAGTCGCGGCATGCTGCGACTGCATGCGAGTTGTACGCACCAGCTACAATAGAAAACAATGGATGCGTTAAAAAAACGCACCGTGCAATCACATAGTGCGAGTCTCTGTGATCCCGGCTGTGATCTCAGTGACAGCCGGGACCGTGTGCTGCTTCACCTGCCACGCTGCTGGCGGCGGCGGATGCCTCCCCCTCCTCAGGCCTCCCCCTACTTGTCACTGCCCTCCACCCCCCCAACTCCGATGCCGGCACCTTGTTGCGGTTTCCCGCCGCGCTGCTGGCTGCAGAGCCGGGTGCACTCCCCCTCCTCAGGCCTGCTCCCCCTACTTGTCACTGCCCTCCACCCCCCCAACTCCGATGCCGGCACCTTGTTGCGGTTTCCCGCCGCGCTGCTGGCGGAGGGGGCGGATACCCTCCCCCTCCTCAGGCCTCCCCAACCCCTGGATGGCCCCCACCTGTCCCTGCCATTCACCTCCCCGATCCCCGTGACCGATCTCACCGCTCCTCGATCCCACCGCCGCTCTGCCTCTTCTCCTCGCTGGAACGCCCCTCCTCCAGTGCAGCTCCGCCCAGAGGCAAGTACCGTATGAATGAATGAATGAATGGAATGAATGAATGAATGAATGTGAGTGGGTTCATGGATGGATGGATGGATGGATGGATGGGTTCATGGATGGATGGATGGGTTCATGGATGGATGAGTGTGATGGATGGATGGATGTGTGCACGCGTGGTTGTAAGCACACGTGGATGTGTGGGTGCATGGATGTGTGGGTGCATGGATGCGTGGGTGCGTGGGTACATGGATGCGTGGGTGCATGGATGCGTGGATGTGTGGGTGCGTGGGTGCATGGATGCGTGGATGTGTGGGTGCATGGATGCGTGGGTGCGTGGATGTGTGGGTGCATGGATGTGTGGGTGCGTGGATGTGTGGGTGCGTGGATGTGTGGGTGCGTGGATGTGTGGGTGCGTGGATGTGTGGGTGCGTGGATGTGTGGATGTGTGGATGCGTGAATGCGTGGATGTGTGGGTGCATGGATGTGTGGGTGCGTGGATGTGTGGGTGCGTGGATGTGTGGGTGCATGGATGTGTGGGTGCATGGATGCGTGGATGCCTCGATGTGTGGGTGCATGGATGTGTGGGTGCATGGATGCGTGGATGTGTGGATGCATGGGTGCGTGGATGTGTGGGTGCATGGATGCGTGGATGTGTGGGTGCATGGATGCGTGGATGCGTGGGTGCGTGGGTGCATGGATGTGTGGGTGCGTGGATGCGTGGATGCCTCGATGTGTGGGTGCATGGATGTGTGGGTGCATGGATGCGTGGATGTGTGGATGCATGGGTGCGTGGATGTGTGGGTGCGTGGGTGCATGGATGCGTGGATGTGTGGGTGCATGGATGCGTGGGTGCGTGGATGCGTGGGTGTGTGGATGGGTGGGTGCGTGGATGTGTGGGTGTGTGGATGCGTGGGTGCGTGGATGTGTGGGTGCATGGATGTGTGAGTGCATGGATGTGTGGGTGCATGGATGTGTGGGTGCGTGGATGCCTCGATGTGTGGGTGCATGGATGTGTGGGTGCATGGATGCGTGGATGTGTGGATGCATGGGTGCGTGGATGTGTGGGTGCGTGGGTGCATGGATGCGTGGATGTGTGGGTGCATGGATGCGTGGGTGCGTGGGTGCGTGGATGTGTGGGTGCGTGGATGTGTGGGTGTGTGGATGCGTGGGTGCGTGGATGTGTGGGTGCGTGGATGCGTGGGTGCGTGGATGTGTGGGTGCATGGATGTGTGGGTGCGTGGATGCGTGGATGCCTCGATGTGTGGGTGCATGGATGTGTGGGTGCATGGATGCGTGGATGTGTGGATGCATGGGTGCGTGGATGTGTGGGTGCGTGGATGTGTGGGTGCGTGGATGTGTGGGTGTGGATGCGTGGGTGCATGGATGTGTGAGTGCATGGATGTGTGGGTGCATGGATGTGTGGGTGCGTGGATGCCTCGATGTGTGGGTGCATGGATGTGTGGGTGCATGGATGTGTGGGTGCATGGATGCGTGGATGCATGGGTGCGTGGATGTGTGGGTGCGTGGATGTGTGGGTGCGTGGATGTGTGGGTGCGTGGATGTGTGGGTGCATGGATGCGTGGATGTGTGGGTGCATGGATGCGTGGGTGCGTGGATGTGTGGGTGCATGGATGTGTGGGTGCATGGATGTGTGGGTGCGTGGATGTGTGGGTGCGTGGATGTGTGGGTGCGTGGATGTGTGGGTGCGTGGATGTGTGGGTGCGTGGATGCGTGGGTGCATGGATGCATGGATGTTTGGGTGCGTGAATGCGTGGGTGTGTGAATGCGTGGGTGCGTGAATACGTGGGTGCGTGAATACGTGGGTGCGTGAATGCGTAAATGCGTGGATGCGTGGGTGCGTGAATGCGTGGATGCGTGAATGCGTGGGTGCGTAGATGCGTGGGTGCGTGAATGTGTGGGTGCGTGGATACGTGCGTGGATACGTGCGTGGATGGATGTGTGCGTATGTGTGACTGCATGTGTGGATGTATGCACGAATGGATGTGTAAATGCGTGGATGATGGGTGGATGGATGGATGCAACAAGGGATCAAGTGTCCTCTTCTAGTCTCAGGGATCATAGTAATGGTGCACTGTATGACAGATCATTGCCATACAGTGCACCATAACTCTGACCCCAGAGACTGTAGGAAGAGGACACTTGATCCCTTGCTGCAATCTCTGGAGCAGAGGCGATCGAGCATCGTGGGACCTTCATTGTGGACTACGTCGGAGGCGATCGAGCATCGTGGGACGTTCGTTATGGACTACGTCGGATCTTTCTAATAAAGATGGAGTCTGAATTTTGTTTGTGTTTTTTTTCAAATAAAATTACTTTTCTTTGTGTATATTTAATGACTACTTACCAGAGATTCCTAATGGCGGGTCTAACACTGGCCCAATATTATGAATCTCGGGCTTAGTGCCAGCTGCCAATAAAAAGCTGGCATTAACCCCTTTATTACCCAGTTTGCCACCGGCACCAGGGCAACTGGAAGAGCATGGATACAGCGCCAGAAAATGGCGCTTCAATGAATGTGCCATTTTCTGGGGCGGCTGCGGGCTGCAATTCGCAGCATGTGGGGCCCAGAACAGTATGACTGAAGAATGTGCCAGTCTTTGACAGGGCATACAAACCATATGTCTGTTTTTACAATGCTTTTTTTGGATGGGATACCAAAATTTACAGAATGAGCTGTATTAGCAGATGGGGATGGCAGTAAAATGCTGAATATTTACATGAATTGGTTCTCATTTCATCGGTTTGACAGTATTGTGTGAAACGAAAGCCGCTGTCTCAGAGATATTCTACAGGGACTGTTGATTGCAGTATTTTAAAGGACTTCTCTACATTTGACTTTGTGAAAAAAAAAGACAAAACAAGAAGGCATTCTTTTTTTCCAAAATAAGCTGCATTGTTGCTTTTTACAACATCGGATCAATATTGGAACGGTTCATAAAATTTACACTGAAATGGAAAAGAAAAAATTGAAATGTTCACGCAAAGTAGAATACAAGTGACTGCTGTCGGGAAAAGAATGAGCAGACTTGACTCTGAAAAAAATAGCAGTGACTTAACTATCATTCATTATGGTGAATCGTAAAGTGGGACCGTCCACCTAGTCTATGCTCATGAATGCTGGTGGTTGGTGCTTTCAGGGGAAGGGTCCCCAGTCTCTAGTTCCTGTAAAGCTGTTAAAAGATTTCTAAAATGTAGATAGGAAGTGAGGTACTTACTCAGTAATGAGTAACGCTGCTGTGTTGTTCCCTGTCCTCAGCCTTCTTATTCAGCCTCCTAGTAGGTGTCTCGTGTTGTGGTGTCTTCTTCGCTCGAGATCAGGAGGCTGAACAGGAGAGGGTGGAGCGTGGTACAGACAGGGCTGAAGGCAGGGCGGACACCAGTCAACAGCGCTGATGATCATTGTGGCGCCCTATGGCAAGGCGCACCACAGGGAGTACTGCACCCAAGAGAAGGTGCAGTGCCTCCGTAGTTGGATAAGGGAGGAAAGGACAGAAGAGTCTGCACCCAACAACAACAGGACCTTAGTACCGCGGGACGTATATTACACGTGGTCAGGGGGTGCTGCTTTAGAGAATGCGGGAGACTTGCGAGAGACAAGAAATAGTAGTCCAGTACGGTGTTTTGGTTAGGAAGAGAGGAGAGGAAGGAAGGCACTCCTGAGGAGGAGAGGTGGACACAGACGCGAGAAGCGGCCATTCAGGAGGGTCTGGAGCCAACCTGGGAAGGTACTACCGGCACACCGTGCGAGTCGGTTTAGTATGGTTATCCTGTAACAGACTGGCAGGCTGTGGGTCTATAAGTAAGGTAGCCGCAGACCCAGACTAATCCCCTTCTGTCCAAATTGGATCCAGGATACTAATAGGAAAAAGGATCTAAACACGGTGGCGGGGAAGGTTCGCCTTTACAAGATAGTTCGTAGAAACGGGCGCGAAGTCCTTTTAGTAACAGATGGGGATAGGGAAGGGCTTTTTAGATGTGGTTGTGAGCAGTGCGAGAGCACTGGGAGTAGAGGAACAAGAAGCCAATTAGAAGAAACACTTGACAGCTCTGTAAAGCTCTGAATTGTGGCTTCCAACCATTAAATGGACTGTACTGTTTACTTTAAATCTGCTGATGAAGTTTAAGGTGAGGAACATCATCCCGGACATGATCCCAGTGCTCGTCGAAGTGCAATGCGAGATTAATGCGCATTGCACTAGGAAAGTGATTTTCTATAATGTCGGGCACACTGGTGCGCATTTGAAGTTGAACTGCAAAGGATTTAGTCGCGGATTGCGATGCATGGAGTTGTACGCACCATACAATGAAAAAAGGGATGCGTTAAAAAACGCCCCGGCAATCACATAGGCGAGTCTCTGTGACCCCCGGCTGTGACTCAGTGACAGCGGGCCGTGTGCTGCTTCCTGCCACCTGTGGGGGCGGCGGATCCCCCCCCCTTTCCTGGCCCCCCCCATTTGTCACTCCCCTCCCCCCCCCAACCCCGATGGGCCCCTTGTTGGGTTTCCCCCGGTGTGGTGCGGCGGGTGCACCCCCCCTCCTCGGCTCTCCCCCTACTTGTCATGCCCCCCACCCCCCCAACTCCATGCCGGCCCCTTTGTTGGGGTTTTCCCCGCGCGCTGCTGGCGGAGGGGGGGGTCCCCCCCCCCCTGGCCCCTCCCCCCCCCCTGGATGGCCCCCCCCCTGTCCCTGATTCACCCCCCCACCCCCGTGCCCGATCTCCCCCGCCCCTCGATCCCCGCCGCTCTGCCTCTTCTCCTCGCTGGAACCCCCTCCTCCAGTGCAGCTCCGCCCAGAGGCAAGTACCGTATGAATGAATGAATGAATGGAATGAATGAATGAATAAAATGTGAGTGGGTTCATGGAGGGGATGGATGATGGAAGGATGGGTTCAGGATGGAGGATGGGTTCATGGATGGATGAGTGTGATGGATGGGATGTGTGTGCACGGGGTGGTTGTAAGCACACGTGGATGTGTGGGTGCAGGATGTGTGGGTGCATGGATGGTGGGTGCGTGGGTCATGGATGCGTGGGTGCATGGATGGTGGATGTGTTGGGGGTTGCATGGATGCGTGGATGGTGGGTGCATGGATGCGTGGGGCGTGGATGTGTGGGTGCATGGATGTGTGGGTGGTGGATGTGTGGGTGCGTGGATGTGTGGGTGCGTGGATTTTGGGGTGCGTGGGTGTGTGGGTGCGAGGATGTGTGGATGGTGGATGCGTGATGCGTGGATGTGTGGGGTCATGGATGTGTGGGTGCGTGGATGTGTGGGTGCGTGGATGTGTGGGTGCATGGATGTGTGGGTGATGGAGCGTGGGTGCCTCGATGTGTGGGTGCATGGATGTGTGGGTGCATGGATGCGTGGATGTGTGGATGCATGGGTGCGTGGATGTGTGGGTGCATGGTCGGTGGATGTGTGGGTGCAGGGGAGATGCGTGGATGCGTGGGTGCGTTGGTTTCATGGATGTGTGGGTGCGTGGATGCGTGGATGCCTCGATGTGTGGGGGCTGGAAAGTGTGGGTGCATGGATTGGGGGATGTGTGGATGATGGGTGCGTGGATGTGGGGTGCGTGGTGCATGGATTGTGGATGTGTGGGTGCATGGATGGGGTGGGTGCGTGGATGCGTGGGTGGTGGATGGGTGGGTGCGTGGATGTGTGTGGGGTGTGTGGATGTGGTGCGTGGATGTGTGGGTGCATGGATGTGTGAGTGCATGGATGTGTGGGTGCATGGATGTGTGGTGCGTGGATTGCCTCGATGTGTGGGTGCATGGATGTGTGGGTGCATGGATGCGTGGATGTGTGGATGCATGGGTGCGTGGATGTGTGGGTGCGTGGGTGCATGGATGCGTGGATGTGTGGGTTCATGGATGCGTGGGTGCGTGGGTGCGTGGATGTGTTGGGTGCGTGGATGTGTTGGGTGTGTGGATGGTGGGTGCGTGGATGGGGTGGGGTGCGTGGTATGGCTGGGTGCGTGGATGTGTGGGTGCATGGATGTGTGGGTGCGTGGTGCGTGGATGCCTCGATGTGTGGGTGCATGGTTGTGTGGGTGCATGGGTCGTGGATGGGGTGGATGCATGGGTGCGTGGATGTGTGGGTGCGTGGATTGTGGGTGCGTGGATGTGTGGGTGTGGATGCGTGGGTGCATGGATGTGTGAGTGCATGGATGGGGTGGGTGCATGGATGTGGGGTGCGTGGATGCCTCGATGTGTGGGTGCATGGATGTGTGGGTGCATGGATGTGTGGGTGCATGGATGCGTGGATGCATGGGTGCGTGGATGTGTGGGTGCGTGGGATGTGTGGGTGCGTGGATGTGTGGGTGCGTGGATTGTGGGTGCATGGATGCGTGGATGGTTTGGGGTGCATGGTGGTGGGTGCGTGGATGTGTGGGTGCTTTGGATGTGTGGGTTTCATGGATTGTTTGGGGGCGTGGATGTGTGGGTGCGTGGAAGTTTTGGGTGCGTTTGGGTGTGTGGGTGCGTGGATGTGTGGGTGCGGATGCGTGGGTGCATGGAAAGCATGGATGTTTGGGTGCGTGAATGGTGGGTGTGTGAAGCGTGGGTGCGTGAATACGTGGTGCGTGAATACTGGGTGCGTGAATGGTAAATGCGTGGATGCGTGGGTGCGTGAATGCGTGGATGCGTGAATGCGTGGGTGCGTAGATGCGTGGGTGCGTGAATGGGGTGGGTGCGTGGATACGTGCGGGATACGTGCGTGGATGGATGTGTGCGATGTGTGACTGGATGTGTGATGTATGCACGAATGGATGTGTAAATGCGTGGATGATGGGTGGATGGATGGATGCAACAAGGGATCAAGTGTCCTCTTCAAGTCTCAGGGATCATAGTAATGGTGCACTGTATGACAGATCATTGCCATACAGTGCACCATAACTCTGACCCCAGAGACTGTAGGAAGAGGACACTTGATCCCTTGCTGCAATCTCTGGAGCAGAGGCGATCGAGCATCGTGGGACCTTCATTGTGGACTACGTCGGAGGCGATCGAGCATCGTGGGACGTTCGTTATGGACTACGTCGGATCTTTCTAATAAAGATGGAGTCTGAATTTTGTTTGTGTTTTTTTTCAAATAAAATTACTTTTCTTTGTGTATATTTAATGACTACTTACCAGAGATTCCTAATGGCGGGTCTAACACTGGCCCAATATTATGAATCTCGGGCTTAGTGCCAGCTGCCAATAAAAAGCTGGCATTAACCCCTTTATTACCCAGTTTGCCACCGGCACCAGGGCAACTGGAAGAGCATGGATACAGCGCCAGAAAATGGCGCTTCAATGAATGTGCCATTTTCTGGGGCGGCTGCGGGCTGCAATTCGCAGCATGTGGGGCCCAGAACGCTTGGGCCTCTCCATGCTTCGGATTGCAGCCCCCAGCTGTCTAGTTGTACCTGGCTGGACCAAAAATTTGGCGGAGCCCCACGTCATTTTTTTTCTAGAATTTGTTCTAGAAATAAAAATAAAATGCGCTTCGCTGTATTTTTGGTTGCCAGCCAGGTACAACGAGGCAGCTGGGGGTTGGTGGCAGTCCGTAGCTGCCAAGTTGTACCTGGCTGGACCAAAAATATGGCGAAGTCCCACGTCATTTTTTTTATTACTTCTACCAATAAACTGACATGGAGCTTTGCCATATTCTTGGTTGCCAGCCAGGTACAACTTGGCAGTTGGGGGGCTGCAATCCTCATCGTGGAGAGATCCAAATGTTGTGGGCCCCCCCATGCTGCAAATTGCAACCCACAGCCACCCCAGAAAATAGCGCATTCATTGGAGGTGCCATTTTCTGGTGCTGTACCCCAACTCTTCCAGTTGCCCTTGCGCTGGTGGCAATGCTGGTGGCACACAGGGGCTCTCCATACGCAACATGGTGTCCGCTAACAATTGTTAGCGGACACCATGTTGCGTATGGAGAGCCCCTGTGTGCCTAAACATTGAAGCCCCCCCAGAAGTGACCCCATTATGCATCTGGATTTGTTCCTTGGGGGAGTCTAGTTTCCAAAATGGGGTCACTTGTGGGGGACCTCCAATGTTTAGGCACACAGGGGCTCTCCATACGCGACATGGTGTCCGCTAACAATTGTTAGCGGACACCATGTCGCGTATGGAGAGCCCCTGTGTGCCTAAACATTGGAGCTCCCCACAAGTGACCCCATTATGCATCTGGATTTGTTCCTTGGGGGATCTAGTTTCCAAAATGGGGTCACTTGTGGGGGAGCTCCAATGTTGAGGCACACAGGGGGTCTCCATATGCGAAATGGTGTCCGCTAACAATTCCATTTGTTAGTGGACACCATGTCGCGTATGGAGAGCTCCTGTGTGCCTCAGCATTGGAGCTCCCCCACAAGTGACCCCATTTTGGAAACTAGACCCCCAAGGAACAAATCGATATGCATAATGAGCACTTTGAAGCCCCAGGTGCTTCACAATTTGATCCGTAAAAATAAAAAAATAAGATTTTTGTGGAAGAAAAATATTTTTTTCATTTTTATGGATCAATTTGTGAAGCACCTGGGGCTTCAAAGTGCTCATTATGCATCTAGATTTGTTCCTTGGGGGGTCTAGTTTCCAAAATGGGGTCACTTGTGGGGGTGCTCCAATGCTGAGGCACACAGGGGCTCTCCAAACGATACATGGTGTCCGCTAACAATTTGAATGGAAATCAGCTCAAATTGTTAGCTGACACCATGTCGCGTTTGGTGAGCCCCTGTGTGCCTCAACATTGGAGCTCCCCCACAAGTGACCCCCATTGATTGACAAATAAGTGGCAGCAAATCAGTGCAGTCTTGACACCAGGAGAAGGGTGCTAGTCTGTCGGATCGCAGTAGGAATGAAAAAATCTCACTAGCACCACACTAGCACCGCACTAGCACCGCACTAGCACCGCACTAGCACCGCACTAGCACCGCACTAGCACCGCACTCGCACTACTACACGCATCAAACTCGCATCAATATCGCGCTTCAAAAACACGCCGTTTTGGAGGGATCAGTGTGCCTTCAGCCTAAAGAACAGTTTGAGCTAATCTGGACTCTGTCTCAGTTACTCGATGCCAGGAGAGATATCTACAGCATCATAGAGGTGAGGACTACGACCCCCATCATCCACCCTGCTCTACCTGTGGGAAGCTGTACTACCAAAGCTGTATTCCCATCACCTCAGTGGCCGGTACTGGTAACTCTATTACCAAGTACCACAGGTGGCATCATGTTACAATTCCTCCATCATCATCACCCCCCACCCCGCCACTGAGGGTCCAGGGCACGGAATCGAGAACCGACCAGCTGTGATCCCCACTGAAGTGAACGCCCTGTCCCAGTATCCGAGTACCCCCTACCCTGTCGACCGACTCAACTCATTACTGAGTAAGTCCCTCCGGCCTCCTTATAAAGTATTTTTAACAGCTTTCAGCTAGAGACATAGGGGACCCCCTTCCCTAAATGCAGCAGACACACTGCATTCAGTTAGCATAGCACCAGGGGGTGACAGGTCCTCTTTAAAGGGGTTATCCCACAAAAAAAGATCATATTAAAATTGATTTTAATCAATAGATCTTAGATTAATAATTTAGGCTATGTTCACACGTTGTGTATTTGCCATGTATTCCCGCATTTACACTGCGCTTTTAAGCATTAGCGTAAATGCAGTGAAATGCAACTCTGGAAACACATTCCAGCAAAAGCTATGGCTTTTACTGAAATGTGTTAACAAGCTGCGCTTTTTCGGGTTTTTTTTGCAGACGCACTTTCACTGCAATGCGCGTCCGCAAAAAGAACTGCCATGTGAATTCTTTGCGCCTTTTTCGGCATGCTTTTCCCATAGGTTACATTATAAAATGGCCTCTGGAAAAGTGCGCCGGAAAAAACACGGCATGTGAATGCAGTAGCACTTTTTTGCGCAAACCAGCGCCACTGCAATAATATGTGGCAAATATGCCATGTGTGAACGTAGTCTTACACAGTTGGATATGTTTAAAAAAACGTTCCTGTGCTGAGATAATCTTGTATATGTGTCCTGCTATGTACCGTGTAATGGCCGTGTGTGACCGAACAGGGACATGGTTTAATCATACCACATTTCCTCGGCAGGGGAGGACGCAAAAGAGTATACAGACATTACAGCATGGAACCATATATGATTATTTTTGTGAGGTAAAACATTTCCCTGCCTGTGTTTAAAAAATATTTTACCTCAAAGAAACAATAATTTGCAATACCGTGCTGTAATGTCTGCATACTGTTTCACATCCTCTCTAGCCTAGGAAATGTGGTATGATCAGACCATGTTCCTGTACAGTCAGACACGGCCATTACACAGTACATAGCAGGGACACACATAAAATTATCTCAGCACAGGAGATGCGGTATGATCAGATCATATCCCTGTACAGTCAGACACATCCATTATACAGTACATAGCAGGGACACATATATAAGATTATCTCAGCACAGGAAATGTGGTATTATCAAACCATGTCCCTGTAAGGTCAGACACAGCCATTACACAGTACATAGCAAGGACACATATACAAGATTATCTCAGTACAGGAGATGTGGTATGATCAGATCATGTCCCTGTACAGTCAGACACAGCCATTACACAGTACATAGCAGGAAAACACATATAAGATTATCTCAGTACAGGAGATGTGGTATGATCAGATGATGTCCCTGTATGGTCAGACACATCCATTACACAGTACATAGCAGGGACACAAATATAAGATTATCTCAGTACAGGAGATGTGGTATGATCAGACCATGTTCCTGTACGGTCAGACACATCCATTACACAGTACATAGCAGGGACACATATATAAGATCATCTCAGCACAGGAGATGTGGTATGATGAGACCATGTTACTGTACAGTCAGACACATCCATTACACATTACATAGCAGGGACACACATATAAGATTATCTCAGTACAGTAGATGTGGTATGATCAGATCATGTCCCTGTACAGTCAGACATGGTCATTACACAGTACATAGCAGGGACACATATATAAGATTATTTCAGCACAGGAATAGATCTTTAAACTCATCTCATGGTGGAAATTATTATTATTATTATTATTATTCAAAGATCAATTAATTAAAATAAACTTTGTTCTTCGGAAACCATAAAGCTTAGTTGTTTGACTGTTTCATACCCCTCCCCCTTGTTATATTCCCATCTTTGCCAGATGGGAATACCCCTATATGGCGGTCGTCACACGCTGAGATATCTCTTGCGATATTGTAAGCGATCACGTGCACGCGCAATCGCTTACAATATCGCTCACATCGCTGGTGAGATGTCACACAGACAGACTCACCAGCGATGTGGAGCCGCGATCTCGCTGGTAACTATGGTACACATCGGGTTACTAGGCGCCGCGCGTCGCTTAGTTACCCGACGTGTACCATAGTTACCATCTCCCAGCATAGGCACTGCCGCTGGGAGATCGCTCATCGTGGTGTTATACACCACGATGAGACAGATAGTCAAATCGCTCATCGCTAGATCTGAGAACCGGAGCTCAGATCTGCGATGTCAGGATCAAGCGATTTACCATCGTAAATCGCTTGATTACATGCAACGATTTCTTGCCCGATATCGCTTAAGCGATCAAAAAGGAGATCGCTTAAACGATATCGGGCAAGAAATCGTCCCGTGTGACGGCCGCCTATCATATATTCATGGATGTGAAGTCGTTAAGCCAAACCTCTGACTCCAACTCCGACTCCTCAATTTCACTGAATCCAACTAACTCCACCAAAATGGACACAGACTCCGACTCTCTTCCTCTATTTTATTAGATTTAGTATTTTATTTGTTCACTTTGTGACTGACTTTATAAACAGAAAGGTACAGCAAGAAAAAGTAAGAGACCTAGAATTTACATTTCTCACCAACTTAGTTTAAGGTTTCTGCAAAAACTATTTGTCAAATAACCTTCTGAGGCCAAACTCTAAAGAAGTGCAATGCCATTACTGAAATGTAGCGTATCATCTCGGGGGCAATGTACTATTATTACAGCTGTGTAATCTGCCAGCAGCTTCAAAACCCCAGTAAGACACAAATTAAGGGAAATAAGTCTAGTTTTGCAGGATTAATGTGTGTTCGGCGTCTGGATAAGTGGGCAGCTCAAACTATTCCATCCTCATTTGTTGTGGGATATTAGGCACTAAATGAAACATTAGAACCAAACCACAGTGGACTGATGCCTTATAACTGCGGCCCGAAGATGTGCTCATGTGTGCAACATGATGAAAGGGATCTGCTAAGAGGATGCAAAACAGCAACATGTACATGGGATACAATAATACTAGAAAAAGGCTTTATATGCCACATATCAAAGAGTACATTTCACTTTAGTATTAAAATGTCATTTGGAAAGCAGCGAATATTAATTTGAGACGCACTGGCCCAGATTCATCAGACCCGGCGATGCCCAGGCGTAAGACGCTGCTCTTAATGAATGAGAAGTATCGGACATGTTTTGTGCGCCTCTGTGTACGACTTGCCACAAATAAGGTTTCTTTCACATCAGCGTTTTACGCTGATCGCGGCAGTTGCGGTGAAAAAACGCAACTACCGCGATTACCGCATAACGGCTGCACTGCGTTCACTTGCGGCAAGTCCCATACAATGTCTATGGGGCTTGCGGTAAGTGTGCGGCAGGTGCGGCAAGTGCGGTTTCGGCACTTGCGTCAGGTATGGTATGCCGCGGCCGCATCTGCCGATACCGTACTTGCCGAACACTTACCGCAAGCCCCATAGACACTGTATGGGGCTTGCCGCAAGTGAACCGCAAGTGCAGCCGTTATGCGGTAATCGCGGCCAAGATGCCTAGAAAATAGGAAATGCACAATAGAAGACACCTTATTGAAAATAAGGCTCTCCATCCTAAAAAATAAGATCATATGGGAAGAGAAATGAAAGAGCACCTTTCTTCTAGGTCTAAAGTGACCAGTTCTTACACTTAATTAAAGGGAAGGAGACGCAATTTTTTTATTATATTAATAATTGTTCAATATATAATCGATTAATTTAATACAAAATTAAATTCCCTGTTTTAACAATTTTTTAATTTTTTTCAATGGTTTTATTTATTCACCCAATGAGGGCTGCCATTTGCATACCATCTTCATGAAGCCTCACCTTATACTGGGGCTACACTTTACCCCTGTAGCTGACAGCTGTAGGTGACAGGAGCTGCCGAGACACCAGGGTGACAGGTGGTGGTGCAAGGAATGGAGGTTCAAGAGGAGATGAGTCCTGGCGATGGGAGTGGTGATCAATATCATTAGTACTATACCAGGCTGCAAATCAATGCTCAATGTCTCCGCCATGCTCAGAGCACAGCAGAGAAATCATCACACTGTTGTGCTGTATGGAGCACTATAAGGAACATTATGGGACACATATTATGGAGTATTATAGGTCACATATATGAAAAGCACTATAGGAGCGCTTTGTGGGATGAATTATAATATAAAGAACTATATGGACCCCACTATACTATAATGTATGGATCAGGCGGGTATTGGGTGCAGCATACTTTATGGAGCACTATATGAGGGCACAACATAATGTATGCATCAGGGGGGTATGGGGTGCATTATACTATATGGAACACTATAGGAGGGTGTATTATACTGTATGGAGCACTATATGAGGGTGCATTATACTGTAGGAGTACTATATGGGGGAACATTATACTGTATGAAGCACTATGTGGGGCCCATTTTAGTATATGGAAGACTATATGGGAAATCTAGGTACAGTAGTTTAATAAGAGGAAAATGACTTTATAAGCACTGCAAAGTTATGAGCTATGCTCTTCTGAGACCCCGCTGAATATTAATTTACTATACCCCTGGTGATATACCCCAGAGCCATGTATCGAATGCCCTTTACATTACACCACTGCTCCCACAGAAGTGGACAGAGCAGGGTCACACATTCCTAATGGAAAAGTAGTGTAATGTGTGAACCACGCTTTGTTCTCTACATTACTACTCCCATTGAAGTAGACAGAGCAGAGTAACACATTACACTACTGCTTCCATAGAAGTAGACAGAGTGGGATCAGATTACACCACTGCTCCCATAGAAAGTAGACAGCAGCGGGTCACACATGACATTATTGCTGTCATAGAAATAGACAGCGGTGGGTGTCACACATTACACTACTGCTCCCACAGAATAGACAAAGTAAGGTCATATATTTCTAAAGGGAGCAGTAGTGTAATATGCACACTTCTATGAGAGTAGTAATGCAGTGGACAAAGGAGGTCACACATTACACCACTGGTCCCATAAAAGTGGATGGAGCTGGCTCACATATTACATACATTAGATGCTGCGTATCTAATCTCATTTTGTGTTATACATTTTGCTGTGCAATATATCTAATCCCAACATGTGATACATGAACTAAGGTCTTTATCCACTTCCAGCATGTGTTATTCTAAGCATATGTAACCTCAGTTTATGTTCAAAATCGGTTGTGCCAGCCGTCCTTGGTGATACGGTTTACTTGTTATGCTGGTTTCACACCTCCGTTGTTTTTAATTAAGCAAGATCAGGCTTTTCAGTAAAAACCTGGTCATTTCAGGATCTAGTTTTTTTCTCATTCACTTTAATGGTGTTAGGTAGTCCTGTTAGCCTTAGTTTGCTACCTAACACCATTAAAGTGAATGGGAAAAAAAATTGGATCCTGAATGGATCAGGTTTTTGCTGAAAAACCTGATCTTGCCTGATCTGAAGTTGACACTGAGAGGTGAACGAGATGATGGGCGGGGCGGATCAGTGCATACTAAATTACCTTAAATAGTCGGCGCACATTATAAGTTACTGCAGCTGCAGCCAATGGCGATCATGTGTTTGAATATTCACTACTTTTCACGCATCATCACTGGCATGGGAAAAAGTGAATATTCCGGCAACAGGTGATTATACTAAACTCCTCTCTCTCCCAGCACTGCAACGTCCTAATGTCTTGTGGCGGCATCTGATACTGTGTGAAGCGGTGCAAGACAGTGATATCATAGCTGCGCACCACTCACATGATCAGATGCTGGGACGAGAAGACAGGAGGATGCTGCGATGATGCTGGCTTTTGTTTTTTTAAAGTTTGCGTTAGGATGGGGGCTGATATACCAGAATGGGGACTCATATACCAAGATGGGGGTTCATATACCAAGATGGGGGGCCATATACCAGGAAGGAGGATCATATACCAGGATGGGGAATCATATACCAGAATGGGGGATCATATACCAGAATGGGGGATCATATACCAGAATGGGGGATCATATACCAGAATGGGGGATCATATACCAGAATGGGGGGCTATATACAAGATGGGGGATCATATACCAGAATGGTAGGTGGCTATATACCATGATAGGAGGCCATATCCGGAGACGGGGGATTATATACCGGAATGGGAATTAGTGTGATGTTTGTGATTTGCATTCATTACCGCCTTTGCGGATTTTGAACCCACCTTTGTTATTTTGTACACCCTTGTTATTGTTACTTTGTATAGTCTTCTGATCAACCACTACACCCAGCTCTTCAGATCACTTACCTATTTGGTCTTGCTTTTTCACTTTACTGAATTACCATATGATTATTGTATATACGGCTTCCAGCAAATTAAGTACTGTTAATACATGTGATGTTATTATACTGTTGTTCATTCCCACGTGCCCTACTGTTTTTAATTGGTTTGAAAATTCCCTCTGTACATGTACACAAATATAAAAATATTTTTTTTTCACTTTTGCATATCTTGTGGTGCTGCTCCCATTTGTGCCTTGTCTTCTCTTTTTTCTACTACTGCTTTCCTGGCATGGTGAGCACCCCTTCAATATTAGGCAATTAGGTTTGCGTGATGCGCCTTCTTCCTTTGCTCCTATAAACCAGGATGGGGGATTATATACCAGATTTAAGGACACACACGCAGGACGGGGGACACAGCGCGCAGGACGGGGACACACACCCAGGACGGGGGACACACACACCAGGACGGGGGACACACACACCAGGACGGGGGACACACACACCAGGACGGGGGACACACACACCAGGACGGGGGACACACACACCAGGACGGGGGACACACACACCAGGACGGGGGACACACACACCAGGACGGGGGACACACAACACCAGGATGGGGACACACACACCAGGAGGGGGAACACAACACGGAGGGGGACACACACCAGGACGGGGGACATACACACCATGACGGGGGACACCCACTACCAGGATGGGACACACACACACAGGTACGGGGGACACCATCCCAAGGACGGGGGAACAACACAACCAGACGGGGGGACACACACACCAGGACGGGGGACACACACACCAGGACACAAACAACAGGATGCGTGACACAAACACCAGGATGAGGGATATATACAACAGGATGGGGGTACATATGTACCTGGAAGGGGCCCAGGATGGGGACATTACCCACATACCAATATCAGCAGCAGATCCCAGATCCCCATACCAGTGCATTATGACCACATTTTTTGCTTAAAATATTTTACTGCTATTTTCCTCCTCTAAAACCTGGGTGCGTCTTATAGTCCGAAAAATACGGTAAAACATTAATACTTCATATTTTTTCAATAGTTAAAATTTTTTATTTTATAGCACCTTCCCATTAATTCCCACTGCTCCCCTCAGTATTTTCTGCATTTTTGTTACTTTTAATATATTTTAGCGTTTCAGAGATGGGGGCCTTTTATTAGTATAAATCTTATTCTATTTACAAGGGGGAGGTGCTCATAGGGTAATAATGCAGAGCACCCTTAAGACAATCCCCTTAAGCAGTGTTCCCCAAACTCCAGTCCTCAAGAGCCACCAATAGGTCGTGTTTTCAGGATTTCCTTAGCATTGCACAGGTGTTAGAATCATCACCTGTGCAGGTGATTATATTATCACCCATGCAATACAAAGAAAATCCTGAAATCCTGCACTGTTAGTGGCTCCTGAGGACTGGAGTTTGGGAACACTTCCTCAGAGAAAAACTGTGATTGCCACCCCTTAACTAAAGGCCAAAAAAAAAAATTACTAAAAAGGTCTATACTCTGGGTTGATGTACCTCTTCACAACAGGGTCATTTTTTATTTATTCTACACATATGAGAGCTTGTTTTTTTTTTTGGGAACGAGATGTACTTTTGAACTACGCCATTCATTTTACCATTGTTTTTTTTTTTATCGTGAAAAAAAAAACAACAAAATTGACTTGATTTTGTGAATTCTTTTTGCGGTCTACATTTTCTGGTAAAAAAAAATACCTAGCAAGAAAAATCTCCTCATCAGTAGAATTGTGGCGATACTAAACATGACCAGTTTTTGTTTTTTTTATTATTTTAAATTCAATGTTAGCAAAAAAAAAAAAAATGATGTTGCTTTTTTCCCAACACATAGTACTTGTAACATTTTATAATTTCTCAGCTGTGTTTATGGCTTTTTTTCGTGGTAGTACAGAGACAAAAATAATTTTGCCATTCTTTAGATAGGAAGCCCCAATGGGGACAGTATTGCTGATGCATGTAAAGCGCTGTGAATTAATAGCGCTATATAAGTGAATAAATATTATTATTTAATATTATTCTTACATGTTTGTTTACAAATAAAGTTAATTTTTAGATTTGGATAAATCGTTCTTTTCTAAACCCCTGGATACCACAAATGTGGAGGTTTTTTTTTCTTATCTTTACTTTTAATTGGGCAATATATCGGTAATTTGAATTCATCTTTCTACACTTATTTCAGACATTTTTTTTTAAATTTTTACTGTTCCTAATCGTTCCCTTAGGAGACTTGAAGCTGCAATCGTCTGATCATACTACTGCACATAGTGAAAACTGTGTCCTTTGAAGCTCGGCCACAGGTAGTGTTTCAACGGAGCGCTGTAATTTCAATCATGGAGGTCTTCAGCAGAACCCCTGCTGACATAGCAACCCATCGGCTACCAGTCATCGCATCAGGGGAGCACCAATGGGTGTTTAAAATGGTGCGCCCTGAGCAGAACTTGACAGAGGGATTTAACAGGAAAACAAATCGCAGGCAGGTTTTGTATAGTGGCCATCCATCGTAGCCACAACACAGTATCCTATCAGATGTGCCTTCCATCAAGAAAGTGAAAATGACGTAGTGTGCACAATAAAGACGCAAAAAACTAATGACATAAGCAGTGAATACATTAGGTATGACAAATGAGATCAGACATATGAAGTGATATAAATGAGCTCACCCGGTACAAGTTCCATAACAATGTATATAGGTTGTCTTTGTGTGCAGACTCCAATAAGCTTTACAATATTGACATGGTCATACTGCTTCAAAATTCTGTGCAAACAAACAAGACAAAAATAACTCATTAAAAATAAGATCTCAATTTAAAGGAACGAAAAAAAAAAACCTTGACTAAACAGGCTGTTGCAAATCAAGCACCATAAAAGTGTCCATACAACTTCAATAGCGGTCGGCTGAAGACTTCTTAGTTCCATAACATTGTCAATTCAGCTAAGAGGTACATGTTAAGGGAAGTAATTGAGTACCCCCAAAGACCAAAAGATTAGGGACTGAAATTCAATATGTCCGATACCACCACCACCCCGACTCCATCTGTTATGAGGACCCTATGGAAGGATTCAGCCTTTAAGCACTTGATAAGTTAGGAGGCTTCAAGACTTATGGGGCCGTCACACGCGTCAATGTCCGTCATGATCATGTCACACACAGGCAGACTCACCAGCGATCATTTTACCAGTGACATCGTGGAAATTGATTTCTATATCGTTTCCACGATGTCTGCAGGTGGTATCCAGGGTAAACTGCGGGTAACTAGGCAGCGCGTGCTGCCTAGATACCCGATGTGTACCTTAGTTACCAGCCTCTCCGCTCACCGGCTGGTATCTAAAGTACACAGCAGGTAACTAGGGTAGTCAGTAGCAGCAGCAGCAGCAGCAGCAGCGATCGTGCACGCGATATTGACGAGAGTGACGGCCCCATTAGTTTCTTAGTAAACTTTATGGATCATTTTGAGGGAGGAAGCTAAATTTTGTTACATGTATCCGCAGTATTTATAATAGCGTCGAAGACGCTGCATTGTACACTACAAGCACAGTGAATGGAATTTGTAGAAATCCCATGCCCAGAATGATTCACCCGACCGAAGCATCTTTTCAGCTACGGTGCGGGTTGCCGCGCTCCCAAAGCAAGTGAATTTCATGCTGCAGAGTTGGGAGCATGCTGCATTCAGTGCTGCATTTAGTTTGTCATGCACCAGGGGGGTGACAGGACCTTCTTTTCGTTCAATTTAAGTTTATTGAGTTTATAAATTGAGGTATAACATAACATCAATTATATAACAGGTAGTACGCCAAACATTATAGGACCTATAGCATTCAAATATAGAGAGTTACTTCGAACTCTGGAAGTCCGTACCATGGTATCTACATGAGCAGTATCTGTTCATCTGTCATAGGCGTTTAAAAAGAGGAACAGCAGAAGATAAAACAGCAAAAGACATAATATATAGCACTACATACATTGCCCCTACCCAAGCACATATAATCCGCCAATTCAGTTTTCTAATTTGTGTAGGTGGGGTTACATCTCGCGCTTTACAATGTAAGCTGAATTGTCTAAACTGTCCTTAAGTCTTTAAAGAATATCTAGACATCATCATTATATTGTGACGCATTTCTAAATTTCTCATTATTGCATCTAATGCAAGAGAAGACAGGACCTTCTTTAAAGCAATGTGGAAGGAAAAAAATAAAAAATGTACTTTTTCCTCACACAAAAATATTTCTTTAGCTACAAATTTTGCATTTACACAATGGTAACAAGAGAAAATTGACAGTAACATTTGTTGTTCAATTTTAAGCACTCCGATACCCCATATCTGCTGAAAAACTACTCAATGGGCACACGACATGTAAGTGAAGGAGCATTGAAAGATCAATTTTTTCCCACAAAAATATTGTTTAGCCCAGCATTTTTCATTTTTACAAGGTAACAGGCAAAAACGGACTATAAAGTTTTTGGGGAATTTTTTTTTTTGAGCATACAGTTACCCCATATTAAGTGGATTGTTTTAAAAGGAATCTGTCAGCAGGGTTTTGCTACCTCATCTGAGAGTAGCATGATATACCAAAGAGTTCTGATACAGAATTTTTAGATTCAGCAACGCAGAAGAGCTGAGAACCTAATCCCGCTCATACCTGGCTCTCAATGTGAAATGTGTATAGACAGTGAGCTGCTAATCACAGTAGTAGCTATCATAAGTAGCTGACCTAGTCCGGCAATGATAATTTTCTAAAGCTAAAACAAACATTGCAGGTAAACAAAACCACGGTCCTGGATAAGCGAAACATCGTTAAAATCTCTGTCTACAGCTACAGTCTTCAGATTACAGAGCAAAAACTTTCACACAGATTACCTTCAAGAGTCTGTGTGAAAGCAGAGCTCTAACAAGCCATAAAAGCAGACCTTAACTTCACCCACCTCTGTTCCCCCTCACTGACCTCTCAAACTCACCCCTCCTGCTATCCGACCACAACCTACTGACTTTCTCCACCCCCCCCACGCTCCCCCCTCTTCGGAAACTCACTCATCCCCGCAGAAACCTTAAACTTATCGATTCTCGAGTCCTTTTTCCCTCTCACTGACCTAGCTTTTTTACTTGATGCAGACGCTGCTCCCACCCTCTATAACACCACATTAACTACAGCCCTCATCAGGCCGCCCCTTTCCACATACCAAAACCCGCGCCGAGCGGAGATGGAAGAAATCCCACTCCGCGGTTCACTTCGCCACATAGAAACAGTCCCTCTCCAACTTCAAGACTGCACTCACCGCCGCAAAACTAAACCTACTTCTCATCTTTCATAAACACTCTGTCCCACAACCCCAAACAACCATTCAAAACTTTCAACACTCTACTCCATCCCCCTGCACCTCATCCCTCCCCCCTCATCTCTGCCAACAACTTTACCGCCTCCTTCAAACAGAAGATCGACAAAATCAGAGAAAGCTTTGACCCACTGTCCCCCAGCAGCACCCCCCCCCCCATCACTGCCAAACCCTCTTCATCCAAAGGAAGCTTTTCAATCATGACAGAAGATCAACTCCCCTCCCTTCTGTCATGATCACACTTCACCACCTGTGCCCTCAACCCGCTCCCCTCCCACCTCATCCCGAACCTCACCACAGTCCTCATCTCTGCCCTAAGCCATCTCTTCAACTTATCACTCACTACCGGCATCTTCCCCTCATCCTTCAAACATGCCTTGATCACACTCATCCTCAATAAACACTCCCTTGACCCAGCATCTGTTTCTAACTATCGCCCCATATCTCTTCACCCCTTCACCTAAAAACTACTTGAACAACACGTCCATTCAGAACTGCCACCTCTCCTCCTGCTCCCTCTTTGACCGGCTATAATCCGGTTTCAAACCTCATCACTCCACCGAATCAGCCCTAAGCAAAGTCACCAACGACCTACTGACCGCCAAGAGCAAATGACACTACTCCATCCTCCTCCTCGATTTATCTGCCGCCTTCGACACTGTTGACCACTCCATCCTACTTAAAGGTACCGTAACACGCGGCAATATTGCTAGCAATTTCACTGGCAATTTGCTGTTTGCAGTGAAATCATGGACACATTGTTCTATTTTGTTGCCGTCTACAAATGGAACAATGTGTCCATGTTTTCACTGCAACCAGCAAATTGCCAGTAAAATTGTTAGCAATATTGCCTCGTGTGACGGTACCTTAAGATCCTGGAATCTCTTGGCATCACTGACCTAGACCTCTCCTGAATATCCTCATACCTAACCGAGCAGACATTCAGCATTACTCACTCCCATACCTCCTCTTCGCCATACCCCTTGTCTGTCAGTGTCCCCCAAGGCTCGGTTCTGGGACCACTACTCTTCTCTATCTACAACCTCAGCCTAGGGCAACTAATTGAGCCCCATGGCCTTCAGTACCATCTCTACACCGATGACACCCAGATCTACCTCTCTGGTCCAGACATCGCCTCCCTAGTATCCAAAATTCCACAAGGCCAGTCCGCCATCTCATCCTTCTTCTCTGCTCGCTTCCTTAAGCTGAACATTTACAAAACAGAGTTCATAGTTATCCCCCCAAGTTGCTCTCCCCCTCTACCAGACCTATCCATCCTTGTTAACAACTGCTCACACTCCCCAGTCCCCCACGCCAAGTGCCTTGGGGTTACTCTTGACTCTTCCCTCTCCTTCAAGCCTCACATCCAAGCCCTTGCCACCTCCTGCCGACTCCAGCTCAAAAACATTTCCCGGATACGCACTTTCCTTAACAACGACACCGCTAAAACACTTGTTCATGCTCTTATCTCCCGCCTTGACTACTGCAACCTCCTGCTCACCAGTCTCCCTGCTACTTCCCTCGCACCTCCCCAACCAATTTTCAACTCCACTGCTCGACTAATCCACCTGTCTCCCACATACTGCCATTTCCCCCCTTCTGCCAAGCCCTTCACTGGCTCCCCACCTCTCAGAGATAGTTTAAAACCCTAACCACAACATACAAAGCCATCTATCACCTGCCTCCTCCATACATCTCCGACATGGTCTCCCACTACCTGCCCACACGCAACCTGTGATCCTTCCAATAAATAGCTCCTTCTCTACTCTCCCCTCATGACCACATACAGTTAGGGCCAGAAATATTTGGACAGTGACACAAGTTTTGTTATTTTAGCTGTTTACAAAAACATGTTCAGAAATACAATTATATATATAATATGGGCTGAAAGTGCACACTCCCAGCTGCAATATGAGTGTTTCCACATCCAAATCGGAGAAAGGGTTTAGGAATCATAGCTCTGTAATGCATAGCCTCCTCTTTTTCAAGGGACCAAAAGTAATTGGACAATAGACTCTAAGGGCTGCAATTAACTCTGAAGGCGTCTCCCTCGTTGACCTGTAACCAATGAAGTAGTTAAAAGGTCAGGTTGGATTCCAGGTGTGTGGTTTTGCATTTGGAAGCTGTTGCTGTGACCAGACAACATGCGGTCAAAGGAACTGTCAATTGAGGTGAAGCAGAACATCCTGAGGCTGAAAAAAAGAAAAAATCCATCAGAGAGATAGCAGACATGCTTGGAGTAGCAAAATCAACAGTTGGGTACATTCTGAAAAAAAAGGAATTGACTGGTGAGCTTGGGAACTCTAAAAGGCCTGGGCGTCCACGGATGACAACAGTGGTGGATGATCGCCGCATACTTTATTGGGTGAAGAAGAACCCGTTCACAACATCAACTGAAGTCCAGAACACTCTCAGTGAAGTAGGTGTATCTGTCTCTAAGTCAACAGTAAAGAGAAGACTTCATGACAGTAAATACAAAGGGTTCACATCTAGATGCAAACCATTCATCAATTCCAAAAATAGACAGGCCAGAGTTAAATTTGCTGAAAAACACCTCAAGAAGCCAGATCAGTTCTGGAAAAGTATTCTATGGACAGATGAGACAAAGATCAACCTGTACCAGAATGATGGGAAGAAAAAAGTTTGGAGAAGAAAGGGAACGGCACATGATCCAAGGCACACCACATCCTCTGTAAAACATGGTGGAGGCAACGTGATGGCATGGGCATGCATGGCTTTCAATGGCACTGGGTCACTTGTGTTTATTGATGACATAACAGCAGACAAGAGTAGCCGGATGAATTCTGAAGTGTACCGGGATATACTTTCAGCCCAGATTCAGCCAAATGCTGCAAAGTTGATTGGACGGCGCTTCATAGTACAGATGGACAATGACCCCAAGCATACAGCCAAAGCTACCCAGGAGTTCATGAGTGCAAAAAAGTGGAACATTCTGCAATGGCCAAGTCAATCACCAGATCTTAACCCAATTGAGCATGCATTTCACTTGCTGAAATCCAGACTTAAGACGGAAAGACCCACAAACAAGCAAAACCTGAAGGCTGCGGCTGTAAAGGCCTGGCAAAGCATTAAGAAGGAGGAAACCCAGCGTTTGGTGATGTCCATGGGTTCCAGACTTAAGGCAGTGATTGCCTCCAAGGGATTCGCAACAAAATATTGAAAATAAAAATATTTTGTTTGGGTTATGCTTATTTGTCCAATTACTTTTGACCTCCTAAAATGTGGAGTGTCTGTAAAGAAATGTGTACAATTCCTACATTTTCTATCAGATATTTTTGTTCAACCCTTCAAATTAAACGTTACAATCTGCACTTGAATTCTGTTGTAGAGGTTTCATTTCAAATCCAATGTGGTGGCATGCAGAGCCCAACTCGCAAAAATTGTGTCACTGTCCAAATATTTCTGGCCCTAACTGTATAAGACTTCTCCCATGCATCCACCATACTCTGGAACTCTCTCCCCCAACACATCAGAAACTCGCTTACCCTTGGAAAGTTCATAAGACACCTGAAGACTCACCTCTTCTGACAAGCCTACGATACCCGATTGCTGCACCGTCCCGCTATTGGCACTTCCCCCTCCTACTGTATCCTCGCCCGACCCTTGTAGACTGTGAGCCCTCGTGAACAGAGTACTCTCCCCTCCTGTACCTGTACAACTTGATTGTCCATATATATTGTACTTGTCCTCGTTCTCCCCTCTCCATATGTAAAGCGCCATAGAATTTAATAGCGTTTTATAAATAAATAATATTTTATGACCCCAGTTTCCAAACTACACCCCTCAATGAATTCATCCAGGTATAGAGTATGTAGATTTCACATGTGACTCACAGACATTTATACTATTGGGTGATGAAGAAAGAATAATTATATTTGTATCAGTAAAATGTTTTAGAACAAAGTTTTTTATTTTTTATAATGGCGAATAGCAAAAAATGGACCAAACAGTTTGTTGTGCAATTTATCCTGATAGTACCAATACCCTCCATGTAACAAGGAACTACTTTTCAGGCACATGGCAGAGCTCAGAATGGAAGGAGCACCATATAATGCAGACTTTGCCATTACTGTTTGCAGGTGCCATGTCACATTGGCAAAGCCCCTAAGGTGCCAGAACAGCAGAGCCCTGCATAAATGCCCCCAATTTTCAAACGACACTTCACACTAAATTCATATAGGTGATCATATTAACACCACAGGTGCATAACAGAATTTTATACCATTGGATGGTGGGGAAAAAATAAGTACATTTTTACTACAAAAATATTGCTTTAGCCCCAGATATTACATTTTCATATGGAGAAATTGGTCATAATGGCTCTAAAATTTGTCACTAAATTTTAGCTGAAATGTACATACTCCACATGTGGCTGCATGGTACTGCTTAGCCACAAGGCAAGACTCAGGAGGGATGGAAAGCCATTTGCACAGATTTTCCTAGAATAGGTTTCAAATTCTATATACAGAGCCCAAAAGTGCCAGAACCCCCCCAAATAAGCCCTTTTTTAAATTTGCATCCCTCTGGGAATTTATCTGTAGGTGTAATGACTATTTTGTCTCTATGGGCGTTTACCAAAAAAAAAAAAAAAAAAGCAACAATAGATGTTCTTATTTGAAAATTGTAAATCTGCCATTATCGTGCTTGTACATTGTGCACAGTGGCTAGCTTGTGCTTCTGGAGACACACACACATTAAGATTAGCAGGCTCTCATCACTACAGAACTGACAAACATGTGGATACTAATTGTGCTCTAGGCACACTGTAGCGGGGCTTTGAAGAGAGGGGGTATTTTGGATTTGGGAGTTCAGAATTTAAAGGATTTGTTAATATTCCATTGGGAAAGTAGGGTGGTCATAGCGCTTTTACAGTCTGTTAACCGTTACATGGAAGCCTATATTTCTATTAACAGATAGTAGACCTAAGTGTACGCTTGTTTTTAATTCTGTGGATTTAGTTGGAGCTTTAAATGGGAACATTTTACATAAAATCTTGAACCACATTTATACCATGCTCTACTCTGAGCACTTACATCGGATTCTCCCATCTAAATATCTGACATGATTCAGATGAAACACCCGAGGAATTTATTCTCTCTAATGAAGAAGCAAAGTTTCTCTGGACTCTGTCTGGCCTCTGTTATTCTTTTCTTTTCATAAGCGCACAATTAGGGGCGAAGCACTTTTATGAACCAATAAAAAGATGGACACCACCAAATCACTGGAACGACTGAGTCCAAGGTGACTCCATCTGCCTCATTATGCAACATATTTCATTGGGGGAGCCTTGTGTGAACCACGTACACTACCGTTCAAACGTTTAAGGGTCACCCAGACAATTTTGTATTTTCCATGAAAACTCATACTTTTATTTTTCAAATGAGTTGCAATATGAATAGAAAATATAGTCCAGACATTGACAAGGCTAGAAATAATGATTTTTATTTGAAATAATAATTTTCTCCTTCAAACTTTGCTTTCGTCAAAGAATGCTCACTTTGCAGCAATTACAGCATGGCAGACCTATGGCACACAGCTCAATGGGGTTGAGATATGGTGATTCTGCTGGCCACTCAATTGCAGATCGAATACCAGCTGCCTGCTTCTTCCCTAAATAGTTCATGTATAATTTGGAGGTGCGCTTTGGGTCACTGTCCTGTTGTAGGATGAAATTGGCTGCAATCAAGCGATGTCCACAGGGTATGAAAAGGCATTGCAAAATTGAGTTATAACCTTCCTTATTCAAAATCCCTTTTACATTATACAAATCTCCCACTTTACCAGCTCCAAAGCAACCCCAGATGACAATCACATTACCTCCACCATGCATGACAGATGGCGTCAGGCACTCTTCCAGCATCTTTTCAGTTGTTCTGCGTCTCACAAATGTTCTTCTGTGTGATCCAAACACCTTACTTTGATTTGTACGTCCATTAAACTTTTTTCCAATCTTCCTCTGTCCAATGTCTGTTATTTTGCCCATATTAATATTTTGCTTTTATTAGTCAGTCTCAGATATGGCTTTTTCTTTACCACTCTGCTCTGAAGGCGAGCATCCTAGAATCTCCTCTTCACTATAGACATTGACACTAGCGGTTTGCAGGTACTAATTAATTGCTGCTAGTTGAAGAGCTGTGAGGTGTCGATTTCTCAAACTAGAGACTCTAATGTACTTGTCTTGTTGCTCAGTTGTGCAGCCGGGCCTCCCTCTTCTCTTTCTACTCTGGTTAGAGCCTGTTTGTGCTCTCTTCTGAAGGGAGTAGTACACGCAGTTGTAGGAAATCTTCAGTTAATTGGCAATTTCTCGCATGGAATAGCCTTCATTTCTAAGAACAAGCATAGACTGTCGAGTTTCACATGAAAGTTCTCTTCTTCTGGCCATTTTGAGAGTTTTATAGAACAAACAAATATAATGCTTCAGATTCTCAACTAGCTCAAAGAAAGGTCAATTCTATAGCTTCTCTAATCAGCCAAACCACTTTCAGCTGTGCTATCATACTTGTGCAAGGGTTTTCTAGGGTTTCCTACACATCCATTAGTCTTCTTAAAAGGTTAGCAAACACAATGTACCATTAAAACACAGGAGTGGGGGTTGTTGGAAATGGGCCTCTATACACCTATGTAGACAATGCATGAACAAATCAGACATTTGAAGCTAGAATAATCATTTACCACATTAACAATGTATAGCGTGCATTTCTGATTCATAATGTTAGCTTCAAAAAACGAATTTCTTCCAAAAATAAGGACATTTCTAAATGACCCCAAACTTTTGAACGGTAGTGTATTTCACAGATTTTCATGGAAACACCAATATAAGTGCTCAGTGTAGAGCGTAGGATAAATGAGAGTAAAGCCTTACTGTGATCTTCGGGAGGCAAAATTAACAAATCAACAGCTGTTCAAGAAATGTCACTATTTATTGTTACGACGTCCACCATGCAGTGCAAGTGATTATGTGGCTTCATTCTCCATGTCAGTGCGATTTCAGCGATACCATATTTATATGGATTTTTATGTTTACCTACTAAACACACTAAAAAAATGTTTGAACATTTTTTCACATCAATTTTTAGAAGAAAGAATAAACAAGAAAAAGCAATTCAGATTTTTCTTTTCCTTTTTACCATTCACTGTATGGAAAAATTGACAGCTTTATTCTTTGGGGTCAGCTCAGTTACAACAATACCATATTCATCGTTTATTTGTGTTTTGCCAATGTTACACAATAACAACAATTTGATAGAAATAAATTGTTTTTGCATCAATATCTTCTGAGAGCTATAGCGGTTTAATTTTTCTGCTGACAGAGCTGAGTGGGGGCTTCTATTTTGCTTAACAAGATAATGTTTTCAGCCATACCATTTCTATTTATTTTGACTCTTGCAGTTTATTCCACTAAGTTTTTTTGCCACCATTAGTATTATTATAATTATTTTTGCTTTTACGGTGTTCACTGAAGGGGTAATAAGGTAACAATTTTATAAATCTGGTCTTTCCAGATGAGGCAATCCAAAACGTGTACTTTGTTTTTGTTTTACATAAATATATGTATTTATTGGTGTAATATTTTTATTATTTATTGTCTGTTGTGATTTAAAAAAAAAAAAAAACACTTTTACAATTTTTTTAATTTAGCCCCTATATGGTCTGATCACTGGTGTAATCCATTGCAATGATTGACAATGACAGAATGCCGTAAGACCATGCTTCTGGCATGGCTTAACAGGCCACCATAGCTGGCAGACCTAAAGGTCATTATTTGACCATGGCTGCCATAACAATGATCATCCGCCTGCAATTACACTATTAATCTTGGCATTTAGGGTGTTTAACAGCCAGGGGTGGTGCAGGCTGTCAGGTACGCCAAGCGTCCAACTATGTCCTAACCATGACAAACTTACATCAAATGTCATGAAGGGGTAAGATTTTATTTATTTTTAAAGAAATCCATCTATAAAGATGCCCATAGTTGTATCACTTGAGGGTTATTTTTTCAATGTGCCAAGTGTGAACTCTTAGAACTCAACAATCAAAAAAGAATAAAATACGGATTTTGGGCCAATCTGACTTTGTGTATATTAAAAGCGTAAAAATGATACTTAGCAGCCCTGGTAACTACAAGGTTGAAGCAACTAAATGGATGGTTTCTATAATATTGTGTAATTTGTACTATGTGTGAAGATAGTCCAGCCATAAAAAGGAATTCTATGCGAAACTGCTCCTTAATTTGGTTTGCACATTACAAGAGCTCGTTCTAAAAATTGTCTTGTAGCAGCAGTTTCATTCTCATTATAATGTAACCACACAGTATAAATATCCATGACTGTTCTCCACTTTACCCACCTGGCTTCAGATAAAAATTTGATTTTTAATTCCTGAGGAAGATCTTCCTTGCATGTTTTAACGGCAACCGGTGTTTTATCTTTTAATGTTCCCTTGAAAACTTCACCAAAATTGCCCTGTAAAAGGAAAATAAATTCATAGTTAAACTAAAAACTATAACAAAAAGTATAGAAAGAAATGAAAGGAAACAGGAGAAAGTAAATGTGCGGTATATATGACTCTGCAAATAAATTTAGACAGGTATAGAATAATACTGAAAAACTACTTTTAAGGCTGAAGGCACATCATCCGACATGATCCCAGTGCCTCGCATTGCACTAGGACAAGTGATTTTCTATAATGTCGGGCACATTGGTGCGCATTTTAAGCATTGAACTCGCAAAGCGAGTTTCAGTCGCGGCATGCTGCGACTGCATGCGAGTTGTAAGCATGAAGCCATCAATAGAAACCAATGGGTGCGTTAAAAAAACGCACCGTGCAATGAATAGTGCGAGTCTCGCGCGTGAAAAAACACACTCCCCGGAATAAGCAGGGCGCACACCGCAGACCACCGGGAGCCAGAGCCCGCAAGCTGCGCAAAGCCTCCCGTCGGACCGGCCCCGCCAGGTACTGAGGCTGTGATCCGGCTGTGATCTCTGTGACAGCCGGGACCTGTGTGCGGCTTCACACGCCGCGCTGCTGGCGTTGGGGGCGGATGCCCTCCCCCTCCTTCAGGCCTTCCCCTTCTCAAGATGGCCCCCACCTGTCACTGCCCCCCACGCCTGATGCCGGGACCTGATTGCGGCCTCACCCGCCGAGATGCCCTATCCCTCCTCAGGCCTCCCCCTCCTCTGGATGGCCCCCACCTCCGAAGTCGGGTCTGTTTGCGGCTTGCGGCTAGCTGGGGGGGGGGGGAGCGGGGGCCCTCCCCCCCGATCCCCATGTCCGATCTCACCGCTCCTCGATCCCCGTGTCCGATCCCGCCGGTGTAGCCGCCGCTCTGCCTCCTCTCCTCGCTGGAACGCCCTCCTCCAGTGCTGCTCCTCCCTGAGGTAAGTACCGTATGAATGAATGAATCAATCAATGATTGAATGAGTGAGTGGATGTGTGGGTTTGTGGGTTAGTGGATGTGTGGGTGCGTGGGTTAGTGGGTGTGTGGATGCGTGGGTTAGTGGATGTGTGGGTGCGTGGGTTAGTGGATGTGTGGGTGTGTGGGTTAGTGGATGTGTGGGTGTGTGTGGGTTAGTGGATGTGTGGTTAGTGGATGTGTGGGTTAGTGGATGTGTGGGTGCGTGGGTTAGTGGGTGTGTGGATGCATGGGTGTGTGGGTGCGTGGATGTGTGGGTGCGTGGGTTAGTGGATGCGTGGGTTAGTGGATACGTGGGTGTGTGGGTGCGTGGGTTAGTGGATACGTGGGTTAGTGGATGTGTGGGTGTGTGGATGCGTGGGTGTGTGGATGCGTGGGTGTGTGGATGCGTGGGTGTGTGGATGCGTGGGTGTGTGGGTGCGTGGGTGCATGGGTGCGTGGATGCATGGGTGCGTGGATGCATGGGTGCGTGGGTTAGTGGATACGTGGGTGTGTGGGTGCGTGGGTTAGTGGATACGTGGGTTAGTGGATGCGTGGATGTGTGGGTGTGTGGATGCGTGGGTGTGTGGATGCGTGGGTGTGTGGATGCGTGGGTGTGTGGATGCGTGGGTGTGTGGATGCGTGGGTGTGTGGATGCGTGGGTTAGTGGATGTGTGGGTGCGTGGGTACGTGGATGTGTGGGTTAGTGCATGCGTGGATTAATGGATGTGTGGGTACGTGGATGCGTGCGTACGTGGATGTGTGGGTTAATGGATGCGTGGGTGCGTGGATGCGTGGGTGCGTGGATGCGTGGGTGCGTGGGTTAGTGGGTGCGTGGGTTAGTGGATGCGTGGGTTAGTGGATGCGTGGGTTAGTGGATGCGTGGGTTAGTGGATGCGTGGGTTAGTGGATGCGTGGGTTAGTGGATGCGTGGGTTAGTGGATGTGTGGGTTAGTGGATGCGTGGGTTAGTGGATGCGTGGGTTAGTGGATGCGTGGGTTAGTGGATGCGTGGGTTAGTGGATGCGTGGGTTAGTGGATGCGTGGGTTAGTGGATGCGTGGGTTAGTGGATGCGTGGGTTAGTGGATGCGTGGGTGCGTGGGTACGTGGATGTGTGGGTGCGTGGGTTAGTGGATGCGTGGGTGTGGGTGCATGGATGTGTGGGTGCATGGATGGATATTTGCGTATGTGTGACTGCATGTGTGGATGTGTGCACGAAAGGATGTGTACATGCGTGGATAATGGATGGATGAATGCAACAAGGCATCAAGTGTCCTCTTCTAGTCTCAGGGATCATAGTCATGGTGCACTGTATGACAGATCATTGCCATACAGTGCACCATAACTCTGACCCCAGAGACTGTAGGAAGAGGACACTTGATCCCTTGCTGCAATCTCTGGAGCAGAGGCAATCGAACATCGTGGGACCTTCGTTGTTGACTACGTCGGAGGTGATCGAGCGTCGCGGGACCTTCGTTATGGACTACGTCGGATCTTTCTAATAAAGATGGAGTCTGAATTTTGTTTGTGTTTTTTTCCAAATAAAAATATTTTACTCTGTGTGTATTTATTGACTACTTACCAGAGATTCCTAATGGCGGGTCTAACATTGGCCCAATATTATGAATCTCGGGCTTAGTGCCAGCTGCCAATAAAAAGCTGGCATTAACCCCTTTATTACCCAGTTTGCCACCGGCACCAGGGCAACTGGAAGAGCATGGGTACAGCGCCAGAAAATGGCGCTTCAATAAATGCGCCATTTTCTGGGGCGGCTGCGGGCTGCAATTCGCAGCATGGGGGGCCCAGAACGCTTGGGCCTCTCCATGCTGCGGATTCCAGCCCCCAGCTGTCTAGTTGTACCTGGCTGGACCAAAACTATGGCGGAGCTCCACGTCATTTTTTTTTTCTAGAATTTGGTCTAGAAATAAAAAAAATGGGCTTCGCTGTATTTTTGGTTGCTAGCAAGGTACAATGAGGCAGCTGGGGGTTGGTGGCAGTCCGTAGCTGCCAAGTTGTACCTGGCTAGACCAAAAATATGGCGAAGCCCCACGTCATTTTTTTAAATTACTTCTACCAATAAAATGACATGGAGCTTTGCCATATTTTTGGTTGCCAGCCAGGTACAACTTGGCAGTTGGGGGGCTGCAATCCTCATCATGGAGAGATCCAAATGTTGTGGGCCCCCCACGCTGCAAATTGCAACCCACAGCCACCCCAGAAAATAGCGCATTCATTGGAGGTGCCATTTTCTGGTGCTGTACCCCAACTCTTCCAGTTGCCCTTGCGCTGGTGGCAATGCTGGTTGCACACAGGGGCTCTCCGTGCGCGACATGGTGTCCGCTAACAATTGTTAGCGGACACCATGTCGCGTATGGAGTGCCCCTGTGTGCCTAAACATTGGAGCTCCCCCACAAGTGACCCCATTTTGGAAACTAGACCCCCAAGGAACAAATCTAGATGCATAATGAGCACTTTGAAGCCCCAGGTGCTTCACAATTTGATCCGTAAAAATAAAAAAATAAGATTTTTGTGGAAGAAAAATATTTTTTTTCATTTTTACAGATCAATTTGTGAAGCACCTGGGGCTTCAAAGTGCTTATTATGCATCTAGATTTGTTCCTTGGGGGGTCTAGTTTCCAAAATGGGGTCACTTGTGGGGGAGCTCCAATGCTGAGGCACACAGGGGTTCTCCAAACGCGACACGGTGTCTGCTAACAATTTGAATGGAAATCAGCTCAAATTGTTAGCTGACACAATGTCGCATTTGGTGAGCCCCTGTGTGCCTAAACATTGGAGCTTCCCCACAAGTGACCCCATTGATTGACAAATAAGTGGCAGCAAATCAGTGCAGTCTTGACACCAGGAGAAGGTGCTAGTCTGTCGGATCGCAGTAGGAATTAAAAAATCTCACTAGCACCGCACTAGCACCCCACTAGCACCGCACTAGCACCCCACTAGCACCGCACTAGCACCGCACTAGCACCGCACTAGCACTATTACACGCATCAAACTCGCATCAATATCGCGCTTCAAAAACGCGCCGTTTTGGAGGGATCAGTGTGCCTTCAGCCTAAATAGGACCTGTCAACCCCCCCTCTTACCCATGGATTAGAATCTGAACCCAGCACTGAATGCAGCATGTTACCCCCATAAGTGTCAGCAGCAGGTAAGTGCATTACAGCCACATTTTTTGCTTATTTTTTCCCTATGTTTCTCCTCTATAAAATCTGGGTGTGTCATGGAACGGTCTTATAGTCCGAAAAATATGGTACATGACAAGACAGTGACGCTGACGCTGTTTGGAAGGCAAAGAGTAGTCACGACAAATATGGATTTGAGTTCTCTCCTTTGTTTATCAACTTAACATTTTAATTAATTGCTAAATATACATTATACTTCTAAATTTAAAAGAGAGAGAGAGAATGAATACATTTGTGTTCTCCATCTGAGAAGCCATTAAGAATCATAAAATAGAGATTTAGGAGGCTCGTTCTGGCAGACATAAAAGAAAGTCTATTTGGTGTCCTTTTATAACCTCTCAAATTTTTACTTGAAAATAGGTGCCAATCCAAAGCAAGACATATCAAAGTAAGCTTTAAGAAAAAAAGAAATTGAAGATATACATAATATAATGAGTACTGGTTTTCCTCTAAGAGGCTCTACTCTGCCGAAATTAGCTTCAATATACAAGGAGACAGAGATGAAAGTTAGAACAAAAACCTAAAAATCATTAATGTTAATATAAAACATTACTGTTTGTAGAATGACAAAGGTTATTAACCCCTTCAGGACCCAGGCTATTTTGACCCTAAAGACCTTGGCATTTTTTGCAATTCTGACCAGTGTCCCTTTATGAGGTAATATCTCTGGAACGCTTCAACCGATCCTAGCGATTCTGAGATTGTTTTTTCGTGACACATTGGGCTTCATGCTAGTATTAAATTTAAGTCGATAATTTTTGTGTTTATTTGTGAAAAAATCAAAAATATGGCAAAAATTTTGAAAATTTCACAATTTTCACATTTTAAATTTTTTTTTCTGATAAACCAGAGAGATATGTGACAGAAAAAAGTTATTAAATAATATTTCCCACATGTCTACTTCACATCAGCACAATTTTGGAAGAAAAATTTTTTTTTGGTAGGACGTTGTAAGGGTTCAAAGTTCATGAGCAATTTTTCATTTTTCAACCAAAATTTACAAAACCATTTTTTTTAGTGACCACATCACATTTGAAGTCCTTTTGAGGGGTGTACATGACAGAAAACACCCAAAAGTGACACCATTCCAAAAACTGTACCCCTCAAGCTATTCAAAACTATATTCAAGAAGATGATTAACCCTTCAGGTGCTTCACAGGACCTAAGGCAAAGTGGAAACAAAAAATGGATATTTTAATTTTTTTATCAAAAATGTTCTTTTAGCCTCAATTCTTTCATTTTCACATGGGCAACAGGATAAAATGGATCTTAAAATGTGTTGTGCAAATTCTCCCGAGTACACAGATACCTCATATATGGTCATAAACCACTGTTTGGGCGCACGGCAGGGCTCAGAAGGGAAGGAGCGCAATTTGAATTTTGGAGCTAATTTTACATCCAAAAAGTGAAATGGCGCTCCTTCCCTTCTGAGCCCTGCTGTGTGCCCAAACAGTGGTTTATGACCACATATAAGGTATCGGTGTACTCAGGAGAAATTGCCCAACAAATTTTAGGATGAATTTTATGCTGTTGTCATGTGAAAATGAAAATATTTAGGCTAAAAGAAAATTTGTGAAAAAAAAAGTACTATTTCATTTTCACAGATCAATTTGTAAAGCACCTGGGGGTTCAATATGCTCACTACCCATCTAGATATGTTCCCTGGGGGGTCTAGTTTCCAAAATGGGGTCACTTGTGGGGGACTCCAATGTTTAGGCACACAGGGGCTCTCCAAAAGCGACATGGTGTCCGCTAACAATTTGAATAAAAATCAGCTCAAATTGTTAGCTGTCACCATGTTGCGTTTGGTGAGCCCCTGTGTGCCTAAACATTGGGGCTCCGCAACAAGTGACCCCATTTTGGAAACTAGACCACCCAGGGAACGTATCTAGATGCATAGTGAGTACTTTGAACCCCCAGGTGCTTCACAAATTCATCCATAAAAATGAAAAAGCACTTTTTTTTCCACAAACATTTTCTTTTTTCATTATTACGGATCAATTTGTGAAGCACCTGGGGTTCAAAGTGCTCACTATGCAGCTAGATATGTTCCCTGGGGGGGCTAGTTTCCAAAATGGGGTCACTTGTGGGGGAGCTCCAATGTGGAGACACACAGGGGCTCTCCAAACACGACATGGTGTCCGCTAACAATTTGAATGCAAAGTGAGCTCAAATTGTTAGCGGACACCATGTTGCATTTGGAGAGCCCCTGTGCGTCTCCACATAGGAGGTCCCCCACAAGTGACCCCATTTTGGAAACTAGACCCCCAAAGGAACGTATGTAGATGCATAGTGAGCACTTTCAACCCCCAGGTGCTTCACAAATTCATCCATAAAAATGAAAAAGCACTTTTTTTTCCACAAACATTTTCTTTTTTCATTATTACGGACCAATTTGTGAAGCACCTGGGGTTCAAAGTGCTCACTATGCAGCTAGATATGTTCCCTGGGGGGTCTAGTTTCCAAAATGGGGTCACTTGTAGGGGAGCTCCAATGTAGAGACGCACAGGGGCTCTCCAAACACGACATGGTGTCTGCTAACAATTTGAATGCAAAATGAGCTCAAATTGTTAGCGGACACCATGTCGCGTTTGGTGAGCCCCTGTGTGCCTAAACATTGGGGCTCCCCCACAAGTGACCCCATTTTGGAAACTAGACCCCCAGGGAACGTATCTAGATGCATAGTGAGCACTTTCAACCCCCAGGTGCTTCACAAATTCATCCATAAAAATGAAAAAGCACTTTTTTTTCCACAAAAATTTCTTTTTTCATTATTACGGACCAATTTGTGAAGCACCTGGGGGTTCAAAGTGCTCACTATGCAGCTAGATATGTTCCCTGGGGGGTCTAGTTTCCAAAATGGGGTCACTTGTGGGGGAGCTCCAATGTGGAGACGCACAGGGGCTCTCCAAACACGACATGGTGTCCGCTAACAATTTGAATGCAAAATGAGCTCAAATTGTTAGCGGACACCATGTCGCGTTTGGTGAGCCCCTGTGTGCCTAAACATTGAGGCTCCCCCACAAGTGACCCCATTTTGGAAACTAGACCCCCCAAGGAACGTATCTAGATGCATAGTGAGCACTTTGAACCCCCAGGTGCTTCACAAATTGATCTGTAAAAATGAAAAAGTACTTGTTTTACGCAAAAAAAAAATTTTTCTATTAATTTGTGAAGCACCTGGGGGGTCAATATGCTCACTATCCATCTAGATAAGTTCCCTGGGGGTCTAGTTTCCAAAATGGGGTCACTTGTGGGGGAGCTCCAATGTTTAGGCACACAGGGGCTCTCCATATGCGACATGGTGTCCGCTAACAATTGGAATTGTTAGCGGACACCATGTTGCGTATGGAGACCGTCTGTGTGACTAAACATTAGAGCTCCCCCACAAGTGACCCCATTTTGTAAACTAGACCCCCCAGGGAACATATCTAGCTGCATAGTGAGCACTTTGAACCCCCAGGTGCTTCACAAATTGGTCCGTAATAATGAAAAAAGAAAATGTTTGTGGAAAAAAAAGTGCTTTTTCATTTTTATGGATCAATTTGTGAAGCACTTGGGGGTTCAAAGTGCTCACTATGCATCTTGATACGTTCCTTGGGGGGTCTAGTTTCCAAAATGGGGTCACTTGTGGGGGAGCTCCAATGTGTAGGCACACAGGGGCTCTCCATACGCAACCTGGTGTTTGCCAACAATTGGAATTGATAGCGGACACCAGGTCGCATATGGAGAGCCCCTGTGTGCCTAAACATTGGAGCTCCCCCACAAGTGACCCCATTTTGGAAACTAGACCCCCCAAGGAACGTATCTAGATGCACAGTGAGCACTTTGAACCACCATGTGCTTCACAAATTGAGACGTATAAATGAATAAAGAAAAAACATACTAGTCTAGTAGTTGCAATTCGCAGCATAGGGGACCCATGGGGCTCTGCCATATTTTTGGTCCAGCCAGGTACAACTTGGCAGCTACGGACTGCCACCAGCCCCCAGCTGCCTCGTCATACCTGGCTGGAACCAAAAATACAGCAAAGCCTGTTTTTTTTTTATTTCTAGAATTATTTCTAGAAAAGAAATGACATAGGGCTCCGCCATATTTTTGGTCCAGCCAGGTACAACTTGGCAGCTACGGACTGCCACCAGCCCCCTGCTGCCTCGTCATACCTGGCTGGAACCAAAAATACAGCAAAGCCTTTTTTTTTTTTATTTCTAGAATTATTTCTAGAAAAAAAATGACATAGGGCTCCGCCATATTTTTGGTCCAGCCAGGTACAACTTGGCAGCTACGGACTGCCACCCACCCCAGCTGCCTTGTCATACCTGGCTGGAACCAAAAATACAGCAAAGCCCATTTTTTTTTAATTTCTAGAACTAATTCTAGAAAAAAAAATTACGTGGGGCTCCGCCATATTTTTGGTCCAGCCAGGTACAACTAGGCAGCTGGGGGCTGGAATCCTCAGCATAGAGAGGCCCAAGCGTTCTGGGCCCCCCATGCTGCGAATTGCAGCCCGCAGCCGCCCCAGAAAATGGCGCATTCATTGAAGCGCCATTTTCTGGCGCTGTACCCACGCTCTTCCAGTTGCCCTGGTGCCGGTGGCTAACTGGGTAATAAAGGGGTTAATGCCAGCTTTTTATTGGCAGCTGGCACTAAGCCCGAGATTCATAATATAGGGCCAATGTTAGACCCGCCATTAGGAATCTCTGGTAAATAGTCAGAAAATAGACACAGAGAAAAATCTTTTTATTTGAAAAAAAAACACAGACACAATTCGGACTCCATCTTTATTATAAAAAGATCCGACGTAGTCCACAACGAAGGTCCCACGACGCTCGATCGCTCCGACGTAGTCCATAACGAAGGTCCCACGACATTTGATTGTCTCCGACGTAGTCCACAACGAAGGTCCCACGACGCTCGATCACCTTTGCTTTCAGATCGCTACTCTGGAGCCCGATCCGCCAGCATGGTGATCGAGCTGCAGAAAGTGATCTGACACCCCGGGCGCAGTGACCCATTATGTGCATCACTGCGCCTGGGCTGCCAGATCACTTTCCGCAGCTCGATCCCCATGCATGGGGATCGAGCTGCGGAAAGCGATCTGGCAGCACAGGCGCATTGACCCACTATGTGCATCACTGCGTCCGGGCTGTCAGATTGCTTTCTGCAGTTCGATGCCCATGCAGGGAGATCGGGCTGCAGAGCAGCGATCTAAGAGCCTGGGCGCAGTGACCCACTATATGCATCACTGCGCCTGTGCTGCCAGATCGCTTTCCGCAGCTCAATCCCCATGCATGGGGATCGAGCTGCGGAAAGCGATCTGGCAGCACAGGCGCATTGACCCACTATGTGCATCACTGCGTCCGGGCTGTCAGATTGCTTTCTGCAGTTCGATGCCCATGCAGGGAGATCGGGCTGCAGAGCAGCGATCTAAGAGCCTGGGCGCAGTGACCCACTATATGCATCACTGCGCCTGTGCTGCCAGATCGCTTTCCGCAGCTCAATCCCCATGCATGGGGATCGAGCTGCGGAAAGCGATCTGGCAGCACAGGCGCATTGACCCACTATGTGCATCACTGCATCCGGGCTGTCAGATTGCTTTCTGCAGTTCGATGCCCATGCAGGGAGATCGGGCTGCAGAGCAGCGATCTAAGAGCCTGGGCGCAGTGACCCACTATATGCATCACTGCGCCTGTGCTGCCAGATCGCTTTCCACAGCTCAATCCCCATGCATGGGGATCGAGCTGCGGAAAGCGATCTGGCAGCACAGGCGCATTGACCCACTATGTGCATCACTGCGTCCGGGCTGTCAGATTGCTTTCTGCAGTTCGATGCCCATGCAGGGAGATCGGGCTGCAGAGCAGCGATCTAAGAGCCTGGGCGCAGTGACCCACTATATGCATCACTGCGCCTGTGCTGCCAGATCGCTTTCCGCAGCTCAATCCCCATGCATGGGGATCGAGCTGCGGAAAGCGATCTGGCAGCACAGGCGCATTGACCCACTATGTGCATCACTGCGTCCGGGCTGTCAGATTGCTTTCTGCAGCTCGATGCCCATGCAGGGAGATCGGGCTGCAGAGCAGCGATCTAAGAGCTTGGGCGCAGTGACCCACTATATGCATCACTGCGCCTGTGCTGCCAGATCACTTTCCGCAGCTCGATCCCCATGCATGGGGATCGAGCTGCGGAAAGCGATCTGGCAGCACAGGCGCATTGACCCACTATGTGCATCACTGCGCCCGGGCTGTTAGATAGCTTTCTGTAGCTCGATCCCCATGCATAGGGATCGAGCTGCGGAAAGCGATCTGGCAGCCCAGGCGCAGTGATGCACATAGTGGGTCACTGCGCCCGGGGTGTCAGATCACTTTCTGCAGCTAGATCCTCAGGATCCAGCTGTAGAAAGTGATCTGACAGATCCAGCACAGTGATCCACAGTGACCATTATGTGATCACTGTCGATCACTGTGCTGGATCTGTCAGATCACTTCCTGCAGCTAGATCCTCAGGATCCAGCTGTAGAAGTGATCTGGCAGCTCCAGCACAGTGATCGACAGTGATCACATAATGGTCACTGTGGATCACTGTGCTGGATCTGTCAGATCACTTCCTGCAGCTAGATCCTCAGGATCCAGCTGTAGAAGTGATCTGGCAGCTCCAGCACAGAGCTCAGATCGGAGGCGGCGATACTCACAGAAGAGGAGGAGGAGCGGGACGCAGCGCTGACAGCCGGGCCGCCGGAGGTGAGTGGGAGAAGCCGATCGCCGCTCCGGGGATCGGGGGGCAGGAGGGGGCAGTGGGGGGGCTGGCAGTAGATGTGGCAGGGGGCACTTAGGACTAGGAGGAAGCGGGGGCAGTCAGGAGGAGGCGGGCGGCAGGAAGAGGAAGCGGGAGGCAGGGACAGGAAGCGGGCGGCAGGGACAGGAAGGGGGGGGTAGAAAGATGAAGGGGGGGGCAGGCAAGAGAGGTGGGGGACAGGGGGGCAGTTAGAGGATGACAGGGAGCAGATCAGAGGGTAGGGAGAGCAGCGGCAGGCAGGGAAACATTACAGGCGCGGTGATTTTCACTTTCACTTTTGAGCGCCAATCACCGCGCCTGTAGCCGGGGGGGTGGGGGTGGGGGCAAATCGACCCCCCCTGGGGTGTAGTACAACTCCCCATGTACCTGCAGGCCGAGTGACAGGTCAGTGAGACCCTCACTCGGCCTGTAGTAGCCCGATCATTCCATGGCCCACCCCTAGGGCCAAGGGTCGGGAATGACTTGGTTTTCATGGCCCAAACGTAGGGCCAAGGGTCGGGAAGGGGTTAAAGTAATAGATAATGAAGCAGTCAATGGGCATGCTCAGGACTGGGCTCATGGAGCTGGACAAATCCAAAACATTGCCCAACATGAAAAATAAGGATCCTAATTATTACACCCATGATAAAATGTTTATAATAATACAATAATCTGTCATGATTTTAGAGTATATATATCTTCAAGGTCAAGCACATTCAGTGCTGAAAAGCATAGTCTGGGGGAAGGGAGAGGGTTATGTTCCTGCAAGCAAGTTGTAATTCTTAATAAAGCCGTGCATTTTTTCTGTGGATCAGCTGGCCCTTGCTGTGAGGTCGCTGATCGCTACAAATCATTCAGGACCATTTTTTGGTACTTAGCCTCCAGCTGGTCAGTATGCATCACTGTGTGTAACAGCGAGAGACCAACGATCAGCGACCTCACAGCCAATGCCCAACGCCGCACATTAGATGATGGGCACTGGTAACCAAGGTAAACACCGGGTAACTAAGCAGCGCACTGATTAGTTACCCAGTGTTTACCCTGGTTACCAGCATCCTCCCGCTTAGTCTAGCCTGTAAGTGGGAGGACGCTGGTAACCTGGGTATACACCGGGTAACCAAGCAGAGAGCACTGCTTAGTTACCCGGTGTTTACCCTGGTTACCAGCGATGTCGCTGCTGACTGGTCGCTGGTGAGTCTGTCTGTTTGACAGCTCAGCAGCGACTGCGTAGAGACTTTCCAATGATCCCGGCCAGGTCGGATTGCTGGTGGGATCACTGGAAAGTCTCAGCATGTAAAGGGGCCTTTACACATCTATGTTGAATGGCAATGGATTTGTCTCATTGTGCCTGGATGCCTTGTTATTTACTTCTCTTTGTTTTTGCTTATCAGCAATAATAGGGACTAACTATTGCATTCCATGAAAAGTCTACTATGAATGGAGGCGCCATAACATGATCTTTAGGATGCTAACCTCTGTAGATTGGAAGATACAATGATAGGGCAATATACAGGGAAAGCACACTGTAATATATTATTGTAACTCTATACACAATTTCATGTAATAGTGGGATACATGTAACATACGGATAAGTTGTGGGTGGTATAAGCTATTGCTATGGTGCCTACTTTGGAGACATCATACGAAGAAAAAAATCACTAGAGAAGGACATTATGGTAGGAAGAATATAAAGTACAAGGCAAAGAGGAAAAGTAGCAACCCAATGGCTTGAAACGGTCAAGATAACGACGCAGAAGACTCTGATGGACCTATCTAGGCTCACACAAGATCGATCTTCCTACAAAGCTTTCATCTATCAAGTCACCATGGCTTGAGAATAAGCTGAAGACCGATAAATAATAATCCAAGTTACTTACCAGTAATGGGATTTTCATAAGCCCATGACAGCATCACATGAGAGGATCCACCCCTCCAGAACAGGAAACCCACTAAAATAAAAGGGCGGCATCTCCCATCCACATCGGTAGTTTTACCGAGTCAGAGAGGACTAGGAAACAATTTGTTAAATGCTCCTACCCAAACACCGATTTCATTAACATTAACCCGATAATGTGATCATATCAGTGAATAAGAAAAGAAGGGGATTGGGTAACTATGGGTGATGTCATGTGCTCATGAAAATCCCATTATTGGTAAGTGACTTGGATTTTTCCCTATTTCCCATGACAGCACCACATGAGAGACTATAATAGAGAAACCAGCACCTAGATAGGGATCACTGCTTGAAAAAAACCTTCTCCCAAAAGAAAGATTGGTTGCGGAGGAAAGATCAAGTCTACAGTGCCGGAAAACCTTAGAAGGGAGTGACCATGTAGCAGCCCTACAGATCTGATCTATAGAATTGAAACCCTTCTCTGCCCATGAATTAGAAATCTATCTAGTAGAATGGGCTCTAATTTCTGATAGTACCGAAGTAACAGTAGAGGAGTAAGCTAGGGAGATAGCGTCTCAGACCCATCTAGCTAATGTACTTTTAGATATACTACAACCCTTAGTGGAGCCCCGAAAGCACATGAACAGAGCCTGCGATTTCCTCCTGTCTTTGGTATTGTCTAGGTAATGAATCAGGGTCCTCCTCAGATCCAAAGTATGAAGTTTCTGTTACTTCACAAAGGGATATTAAGGTAATTTCCGGTGATCTATGAAAATGTTTAACCACTTTTGGTAAGTAGGCAGGGTCAGGTCTTAAAAATACCCTGAAGTATTTGAGTATAAGGAGGATGGATTGATAGAGGTTGTAGATCACTAATACTCCTTGCTGATGTGAGAGATACCAGCAAAGCTAGTTTTAAGGTAAGGATTTTAATCTGAATCAAAATGTAACAGGCAACAGAGTCTCACCCTTCCGCTGGCTCACCAGGGTGTAGAATATAGCACAAGAAAGTCTGTAGCCAGGTGACCGGATCGTCCCAACCTGGGTTGCGTCCTTATGTAGTCTTTGTTATCCCAGCCGAATCCAAACATTCGATGCTGAAGTCCTTGTAGAATTACCATCCAGGTTCTGATCCTCACGGTCGGCACCGTAATGCCTAGGCGTGGGGTTATGGCTGGCTAATCGGGTCCAAAGATCCTAGATTAGCTGCCTGTATCAAGTCCAGTGCACCTCTAGCCGGGACCAAAATCCCTAGACAGAGGTCACTAAACAGAATCAAATTCACCCTGGTTAATCAACAGGTCTCCTTATATACCCTCAGCTCTCATTGCAGGATATTGGGGACTTCACAATTGGTGGAATAAAACTGTCTTCTCATTGGCTGGATCTCAAGCCTAAAACATTTCTAGTAGTATTGCAGTCCTGTCAAAGGAGAGACATACTAATTGACATAACACCTAGCAGGATACATTTAGTCTGCAATCCATGACATTAAACAATGGTGGCTGAGGCCATTTACATAAAGTCAACAATCCACATAGTAATACAATGGCATCCTAACAGGATTAAGTTTCTCTGATCTTCTATGACAAACTAGTGAGATAATTACATTACACATATTAAACACTAACAGTCATCTACAAGATTTGTAGGAACAATGAGTTAGCCATTACAAGGTAGATAATTACATTACCCACTTTAAATACTATCAGGCTACTAGAAATCTTGTGTAATCCATAAGTGGCATAGTACAAGTTTGCAAACCAAAATACAATATTGTCTGCATAAATAAGAAATCCTCATAGGTTATGCATTAAAGGGGTCCATTTCATCACACATTAGTCTAATAGATTGCATAAGATAAAATAATAAAGAAGAGAAGCTATTATAAAATAGTATTAGCAGTGCTGACAAACACTGTATTAAGAGAGTTTTTTTCCTCTCTTCTTATATAAAAAATGCTCAGGAATAATCATTTTACTCAAAAAAGGGGTGTAGGGAGAAAATATATAACAGGGGAAAGAGGGAGTGGGGGGGGAGGAGGGGGAGATAAAAAGAAGGAAAAAAATATATAAAAAAAGCTTAATGAAAACTGAATAAAAATGGTCAGAATGGATATTTATTATACCACATTCTCCAATGATAAATTGAGCCTCTCTGGAGAAAATGTATCCAGTTTGAAGGTCCAGTAATTTTCCTTGGTAACGAGTTTACTGATAGCCAGCTCCTCACTAACCACAGGCTTCTCCTGAGGTTGTGCAAGGGGGCACAACCCAGATAGGTGAGTGGATCACCACTCTAACAGAAACCCCACTAGACCACCAGGTATAACTCTAGTAGTGCCCCCCTGCTCTGTTTATTCTTTGTCACTTTTCTTGTGGAGTCAACAAACTCTGTACTGCTCTGCCTTTCATATGGGCTGAAGGCACTGGCATCTGTGGTAATGACATCTGTGGCTGGGGACACTCATGGTACAACTCAAGATAAGTTGTCTCTGTCCAACCACAATCTAAGGGAATAGAGCATGTCTGAGGAATGCGTTAACCTGCCTTCCGTCTTTTAACCTTTACTGGTTGTGGATCACTTCTCGCTGTGGAAGATGGGGAGTATAACTAGCTCCACTTGTGGACATCTGGAATACAAGATGTGAGAGAACCAATCAGAGACACAGACAGCCGGAGAAACATTTCTGGGTGGGCCTGCTATCAGAGAAACTATTTTCTGTTTTTTATGTCCCCTGGGAGGTGGCAAATTTGAGATCTTGAATTTAGAATCAGACATAGAAACAGCTGTGAAGCTGATGGACATAGATGGGATTTCTCCAGATTCACCAACAAACCAAGGTCTTTCAGGATCTTCATTAACTCCTGAAGTTGGTGATTGCAATATGTCTCCAAGTTCCCTATGATGAGAAAATCATCCAAATAGGGGATTATAAGCGTATTTTGAACCCAAATGTGTGCCATCTTTTTTACTACCACTTTAGTGAACACTCTTAGAGCCAAATACCAAAGGGCAGCACTCATTACTGCAAGCGTCTTATTTCCCCCCTCAAGAACGTCCGGTGATCTGGGTGAATAGGAATATGGTAGTACACGTCTTTCAATTCGAATACTACCATGAAGCAATTAGGGTAAATAATAATAATCTTTATTTATATAGCGCCAACATATTCCGCAGCGCTTCACAATTTAAAGTTCATGTTTAAAGGGAACCAACCACCCAAATGACTACCCCGGACTATTAATATCGTTCCCTACACCCAGCACATACATGTGCTGCAAGGTTTTTTGCTAAAAAAACCTGTTTTTTAAAAGTTAAGATAATGCTTTATAAAGATTATAAAGAAGGGACGGGTGGGCGTTACTTAGCTGGGGCTAAAGCCGAGATTCTGCTGCCAGTCATCCTCGTGTGCTCGTCACATCAGTAACGGCCAGCCCTTTTTGCAGCGTCCCAGGCTGGTGCACGGGATGTCATGCCCGTGCACACGTCATCAGCTACAGCCGGGTTGCGAGCGCGCGCTCTGACTTCCACAGCCGAGCGCAGGAAGTCAGAGCGCGCGCTCGCGACCCGGCTGTAGCTGATGACGTGTGCACGGGCATGACATCCCGTGCACCAGCCTGGGACGCTGCAAAAAGGGCTGGCCGTTACTGCTGTGACAAGCACACGAGGATGACTGGCAGCAGAATCTCGGCTTTAGCCCAGCTAAGTAACGCCCACCCGTCCCTTCTTTATAATCTTTATAAAGCATTATCTTAACTTTTAAAAAACAGTTTTTTAGCAAAAAACCTTGCAGCACATGTATGTGCTGGGTGTAGGGAACGATATTAATAGTCCGGGGGGGGGTCATTTGGGGTGGTTGGTTCTCTTTAAACAATCATAAGAAACAGTTATTAGAAAATACAATACAATGCAAAAAATACAATATGGGATAGAGCATAATACAATACAATAATTAGAGCAAAATAATGACAGCCCTGCTCATAAGAGCTACAATCTAACAATGAGGTGGGGGTGACACAAAGTATAGGTGCTTACTTACAATGATGGTATAGTCAACTTGAGGAGATGGGGAACAGTTAGGAGCAGTATAAGTGGCCACCAACCATTATTTGTGATACATTTGAGACTGCTGGAGCGGATAGGCTATGTCTAGATGACTAACTAGGGATCATCATAGGCCGTCCTAAAAAGATGCGTTTTTAGGAATCACCTGAAACTATGTAAGTTGAGGATACACCTAATTTCTTGGGGTAGAGCATTCCAGAAAATTGGTGCAGCTCGGGAGAAGTCTTGGACCTGGGAGTGGCAGGTTCGGATTAATGCAGTAGTCTAAAGTCACTTCCAGAGTGAAGAGAACGGGTGGGTTGATAGACAGAAATGAGGGATGAGATGTAGGGAGGTGATGCACTGTGAAGGGCTTTGTGGGTGAGAACAAGCAGTTTGAATTGGATCCTATAGTGTATGGGCAGCCAGTGCAATGACTGGCATAGAGCAGAAGTGTCCAATTAACGGTTAGCTAGATAGGTGATCCTGGCTGCTGCATTAAGGAAGGACTGGAGAGGGGAGAGTCTAGTGCGGGGGAGGCCAATTAAAAGAGAATTACAATAGTCAAGGCGGGAGTGAATCAGGGCCACAGTAAGGGTTTTTGTGGTTTCCAAGGTGAGAAAGGGGCGAATTCTAGAGATGTTCTTCAGATGCAAGCGGTAAGCGCAGATGAGAGATTGTATATGTGGGGTGAAGGAAATATCAGTGTTAAACATAACACCTAGACAGTGAGCCTGCTGACTAGGCGTTATTGTGGTGCATACATATTAACCAATGGTAAATTATATGCCTCTGGTCAACGAACCAATTTCAGGCATGTTGCAGCTCAACACAAAAATTGTCAATATAAAAAGCACAAAAAATGGAGCTAAATGCTTATAAATTTATTACATAAGTTGCATAAAAACTAGACAGTGTGACACAGTAAGTGCAGGATATAAAGTGACAGCATGGTCTGCAGATGGAAAAACAATCGAATCAAACAGATGATTTCGGTGTAATCATAGAATAAACAATTGATACAAATACATAAACATACACTGTATACAAGTTTGGCCAGGAATTACATATATGGCCAGAATCCAAAAGGTTAATAACTGTTTTTGAGCAATTAGCACAAAGTTAATACAGTGCATCAGAGTGGTACGTCCATTGTTAATCTGAGGGGGGGGAACTCAAGGCAGGGTGTATAGGGCGCATTCATAAATTAGTTTCTGCAATCATGACAGTATAAAATATACCCATACCACCACAGCCAGAAAGCCTCCACCTCTCACCTAGTTTGATAGGATGTCAGCATATCCCCCATGATGCAGCACAGCACTTGCACTTTATACTCTTAAAGCGAAACGCACGTAGGGGTTAATCCTGGGATCCTTATCCCACTACTTGTCTGCTGTCCACACTGAGCCCCAGCTGCCAAGTTGTACCTGGCTGGCTACCAAAAATACAGCGAAGGTTTTTTTTTGATAGAACCGATTCTAGTAAACAAAAATGACGTTGGGCTTCGCCATATTTTTGGTCCACCAAGGTTCAACTTGGCAGCTACTGACTTCCAACAGCCCCCAGCTGCCTCGTTGAACCTGGCTGGCAATCAAAAATACAGCGAAGCCATTTTTTTTATTTCTAGAACTGATTTTAGAAAAAAAAAACGACGTGGGGCTCCGCCATATTTTTGTCCAGCCAAGTACTACTTGGCAGCTACGGACTGCCACCAACCCCCCCATCTGCCTCGTTGTACCTGGCTGGCAACCAAATATACAGCGAAGCCCATTTTTTTTTTATTTCTAGAACTAATTCTAGAGGAGAAAAAATGACGTGGGGCTCCGCTATATTTTTGGCCTAGCCAGGTACAACTAGGCAGCTGGGGGCTGGAATCCTCAGTATGGAAAGGTCCAAGCGTTCTGGGCCCCCATACTGCGAATTGTAGCCCGCAACCGCCCCAGAAAATGGCACATTCATTGAAGCGCAATTTTCTGGCGCTTTACCCAGGCTCTTCCAGTTGCCTGGTGCCGGTGGCAAACTGGGAAATAAAGGGGTTAATGCCAGCTTGTTTATTGGCAGCTGGCACTAAGCCCGAGATTCATAATGTTGGGCCAATGTTAGACCCAGCCATTAGGAATCTCTAGTAAATAGTCAAAAAAATACACCACACAGAGAAAAATCTTTTTATTTGAAAAAAAAAAACACACACAAAATTCGAAATCCATGTAGTCCACAACGAAGGTCGCACAATGCATGATCCCGAGGGCTGATCTCTGCACTGCAGCCTGATCCTCCTGCATGGGGATCGGGCTGCAGAGAAGCAATCTGACAGGCCGGAGCGCTGCGTCGGGGCTGTGAGATCTCTTTCTGCAGCTCGATCCCCATGCAGGCGGATCGGACTGCAGAGTAGCGATCTGACAGCCAGGGCGCTGTGATCCACTATGTGGATCACAGCGCCCTGGCTGTCAGAACGCTACTCTGCAGTCCGATTCGCCTGCATGGGGATCGAGCTGCAGAAAGCCATCTCACAGCCCCGGCATAGTGATCCACTATGTGATCACTGTGCCATGGCTGTCAGATTCCTTCACTGCAGCTCGATCCCCCTGCAGGTGAATCAGACTGCAGTAGAGGGACCCCACAGGCAGGGGGACTTACCAGACGTTGGACACGGAAGCGATGGCGGCGGCGGGGACTGGAGTGCGCAGAAGGACCAGAAGAAGACCGGAGCGGTGGGAAACAGAGTGCCGGAGGTGAGCGGCAGGAGGCAGCGGCAGGAGGCAGCAGGGGGAGGTGAGCGGCGGCGGGAGTAGGTGATTACCGCTTCAGTGATCGGAGGTCAGGGGCAGAGCGGAGGACAGGAGGGCTGAGCAGGGGGGCATGAGACAGTGGGGGACAGGGGAGGATGATCATGGGGGCGCCCAGGAAGAGACAGGGGGATGATCTGGGGGGCTGGAGGAGCCATGCAGGGGAGGAGACCGCAAACTCTGCAAAGTCGTGGTAATTGGCAGTTTCATTTTCAACCGCCAATTACCGCGGCTGTAGTCTAAGGGGGGGGGCAAAGTGACCCCCCCTGGGCTATAGTACATGTCCCCATGTACCTGCAGCTTGAGTGACAGGTCAGTGAGACCCTCACTCGAGCTGAAGGAGCGCGATCCCCCCATGTCACGAACACTGTGACACTGGTCAGGAACGCACTGGTTTCCATGTCACAGACACTGTGACTTTGTTCGGGAAGGGGTTAAGGTTAATGATTGATCTATATGAACCGTCTGGCTTCTGTACAAGGAATAGGGAGAATAGGGGGGAATAGTAGCCAAAACCCTCTTCCTCTTTCAGCACGGCCGGTACAACATTCTTTTCTACCATACCGAGGTCTGCTATCTCCAAAGCCTGTTGTTTCGTTTGAGATTTGACAAACGTTAATACCAGAGGCCCCCTAGGATGCCAATGAAAATCTAGTTGCAAGCTGTCTATAATAATGTCTAGCATCAACTTATTTGTCGTGATTTTCTGCCAGGTGAGAAGGAATAAGACGGTTTTTCCACCAGATCGTCAATCTTTACTAAAGAGGAATTCGCCCTCGCAGGATATGGAATATAATTTAGACTTTGCCTCAATGTCTTTTTTCCAGCAAGAATGCTCTTCTGGCGGAGTTGGAAAGAGCCAATGCTTTAACTGATAACGTGGGTGTGCCAACTGACACGTCATCAATGAAGGCTGTAGCTCCCTGCAAATTGGAACTCCAATTGTTGGAGCCAGACCAACATTGATCTTGCCACACACACGCGCGCAATGGCTGGCCTAAAATATTCTTGTGGTTGACTCCAAGTTGTTCCGTAGAAATCTATTTGCTTTCCTATCAAGCTGATCGTGCAGAGAATCCAGGTCTTCAGAGGGCAAAGCCATATCATAATTGGGGCACTTAACCCATAAGGAAGAAGCAGCTTGAGGGAAGAAGATCTGGAAAGTCGATTATCCGGTTTCTCCCACTAACAACTTTATCCACCTTCGGTTTTCTTTCCCATAAGGCCCCCAAACTTAACATCTTGCATGGTCTCATGTCCTTTGGCCTCATTCAGACCCATTGTTGATCTAACGGCCTTAATCAACTGATTCACATCCTCCAAATGGAAACAGGATTTTCCACCTGAGGAGCTCTTATCTGAAAAGGTGGAGGCGAAGGAGGAACCAGAAGAGGATGCACAACAAGCCCCTGATTCTCGATTGAACCTATAAGCCCTGTCTAAGCCTGATGCGGAAGCCTTCCGTTTTTAAAAGGTATCCCTCATTTCTGCCATCATAGCCTGGAAACTGGAGGCAAAATCAAAGGTTTCTTCTGAATACACCCCCCACACAGGTCTTTAAGGTAATCGATGGCTAAAGAGGACTTGCACAAAGAACACTCCTTATTCTTTTTCTTGACACAGCCTTTTCTTAGGCTTATCCTACAGAAAAAGAAAAGGAGAGTTCCCAAGTAATCTATATGATACATTAATGAAGATCACTCACCACACAAGAAGTATCGGTTCAGGAGCCGCTGGTAGGCTGGCCGATTCTTACAAACGGTGACTTGCCTGACTGGAAGGGCTAAGCAAAGTACCACTATCATGCAAAGACATACTTTGCTGTCTGGGCGTATGTTGCATCCTACATGAGCGTTCGTCTTTCATTCCTGAAAGGCAAACTATGCTCACTACACTGGTCCTAAATCCTCCTCCAGTAAGTCCGCAAACCTCCCCACGCTGAAAAAAGACGGCTGCAGAGCGCCACCATCTTGAGAGCGTTCCGCGCATGCTCAGAAGACGACTTCCGGGTTGCACCCGCGTCACTGAACATCACTTCAGGGTTTCCCATGGATCTTCACCTGGCATGTGTGTGACACAAAACACCACAAGGGTACCATGCGAACACAAATTGCTCCAGTGCAACGTGGTGACCGAGCCTCCATGCTTTAATGCAATGCATCAGCCCAGCTATGGGAGGACACCTCTGAACCCGTGATCCAGTGCAGCAGTAATTACTGCTTTTCATGCCCCAGTCCCGAAGCCGAGATCACAATCTTCTGCTGCATACCCATCACACAGCCACATGTGAGTCTCCTCTCCTCGAGGAGAGGAAACTGACTGATGCAGAGGAGAAACGCCGCCCTTTAATTTTAGTGGGTTTCCTGCCCTGGAGGGGCGGATCCATTGGCAAGGGGGAACAACATCATTGCCTGTGACTACAGCCAATAATATCTTTACAAAGAACAGTATAAAATCTTTTTAAGTCCTTATGTTACTCCAATCGCTTTTCTACACTGAAATTGCAACAAGAAAGAAAAGTTGTGGCATTATTTAAGTCACATGAGCAATACATATGTTAGGTTATCGAAATTAAAAAAATATGGGATAAAAATTTTCAAAACGTCACCTCAATTTATTTAGTATTGAGTATGAGCACCACACTCAGCATAGGTAGCAGAATGGACAGTTCCTTAACACCTGTAGTCTTCACACCATGTACACTAAATAATAAGTATTATATTGCTTTGATGGTGAAAACAGCCCAGTAACCATTTATTAACACCATAATACCAGGCCATATGTTGCTCATTCTATTGAGAGCAGCCTACGTGGCCTAAATGTGCTGCCAACAGCTGCAGTATCTTCGAACTTATCTATCATTAAGTATATCTTGGACATCATTGGTTGTCAACTGCAATTGCAGCTGCCAGAAGCGGATCTTGATGATTTGCATGCTCCTATATTCCTCAGACAACCATTTTTAACTTCAAGGACAAGTAATGTAACATTATGTATTCCTGGCCATGGTCTTCATACTGAACACTGAATTGAGGTGACCTGAACAAAGTGTGTCCAATTAATCACATGCATATCATATGTCTATACTTCCTAAAAGTTTCATAATTCAACAAAATAATTTTTCTTAGAGTTGTAATTTTAATGTTGAGAAAAGTATAATAGTTGTATGTATGAAATGTATTTGATTCGCTTAACCTTACTGCATACTAGAGCCTATATACAGCTAATAGTTTCTTCTAAAAAGTCTGTACACACGTTGTCAAAATTATTGGTACCTCTCGTTAAATGAAAGAAAACCTCACAATGGTCACAGAAATAACTTGAATCTGACAAAAGTAATCAATAAAAAAATCTCTCAAAATGAACAAATGAAAGTCAGACATTGCTTGTCAAAACTGCTTTCACAGAGTATTTAAAAAAATTAAACTCATGAAACTGGACTGAAAGGGAACCAACCACCCCAAATGACCCCCCCGGACTGTTAATATGTGTCCCTACACCCAGCACACACATTTGGGGCAATCGTTTTTGCTAAAAAAAAAAACTGTTTAGTAGAAGCTAAGATATAGCTTTATGAAGTTTAATCAATTCTGACGAATGGGTGTTACCTAGCTTTGTCCTCGTGCATTTGTTCGTGCCTGTCAGCCTCCTCTCCCCACTCCCTTCAGTGAAGCCCTTCTGTGCAAGCCGAAAATGCCCCGCCTGTCTGCTGCTGCCTGATAAATTATGCACGCCCCTCAGCTTCTAAGAGCCTGGCCGCGTCATGAAAGGGGCGGGGCTAGATCGCGTCATTCCGGAGCCCCGCCCCCTTTCATGACGCGGCCAGGCTCTTAGAAGGTGAGAGGGGCGTGCATAATTTATCAGGCAGCAGCAGACAGGCGGGGCATTTTCGGCTTGCACAGAAGGGCTTCACTGAAGGGAGGGGGGGGGAGAGGAGGCTGACAGGCACGAACAAATGCACGAGGACAAAGCTAGGTAACACCCATTCGTCAGAATTGATTAAACTTCATAAAGCTATATCTTAGCTTCTACTAAACAGTTTTTTTAGCAAAAACGATTGCCCCAAATGTGTGTGCTGGGTGTAGGGACACATATTAACAGTCCGGGGGGGTCATTTGGGGTGGTTGGTTCCCTTGAAATGACGGTACCCCTGAAAATAATGTGACAAAAGGGACATGTTAAATCAAGGTGTGTCCACTAATTAATATCACAGGTATCTACAAACTTGTAATCAGTCAATGGGCCTGTATATAGGGCTACAGATACTCACTGTGCTCTTTGATGACATGGTGTGTACGACACTCAACATGGACCAGGGGAAGCAAAGGAAAGAGCTGTCTCAGGACATTAGAAAAAAAATTATAGACAAGCATATTAAAGGTAAAGCTTATTAGACCACTTTCAAGTAGCTTGATGTTTCTGTGACTACAGTTGCACATATTCAGAAATGTAAGATCTATGGGACTGTAGCCAACCTCCCAGGATGTGGCCGCAGGAGGAAAATTGATGACAAAGAGAAGGATAATACGAATAAAAACAAAAGAGCTCATGAAAACTTCTAAAGAGATTAAAGGTGAACTTTAAGCTCAAGGATCATCAGTGTCAGATCACACCTTCCGTCATTGTTTGAGCCAAAGCGATTTCATGGGAGACTACCTAGGAGGACACCATTGTTAAAAAAGAAAAAAGAAAAAAAAAAACATAAAAAAGCGAGACTGCAATTTGCCAAACTGTTGACAAGCGCAAAGCACTACATGTTGACAAGCCACAAAGCTTCTAGGAGAAGGTCCTATGGACACGAGACAAAAGTGGAACTTGGCATAGGCACATCAGCTGAAACATGCCATCTGGAAAAGGCAACCTTCACACACAAGAGAACTGGAGCAGTTTGCTCTTGAGCGAAAAAAATAGCTGTCGAGAGGTCCAGAAGTCTCATTCACGTTACAGGTATCGTTTGATTGCAGTGATTGCCTCAAAAGGTTGTGCAACAAAATATTAAGTCAAGGGACCATCATTTCTGTCCAGACCTATTTCATGAGTTTAATTTTTTTATTAAATTATGTGGAAGCAGGGATTAAAAAGCAGTGTCTAACTTTCATTTGTTCATTTTCATATTTTTTTTATTATTTATTACTTCTTTTGTCAGATGCAAGTTATTTCTGTGACTATTGTGGGTTTTTCTTTCATTAAACGAGGGGTACCAACAATTTTGACCATGTGTGAATGTACAGATTGAAAGAGTATTTGTACCCCATAAAGACATAAAAATTTGTTCATATGACACAAACTTAAATTAATTATATTGGGATTTTATGTGATATATCAACACAAAGTAGCAAATATTTGAGAAGTCTAAAGGAACTAATACACGATTTTCGAAATATTTTATAAATCTAAATCTGAAAATTGTGACATTGTATGCAGTCCCCTATAGTGCGATACCCCATAGAAAAAATCCTGAATTAACAATTGCCTTCAGCAGTCACAATTAGTAAACTTGAAGTGCATCTGTGTGTAATTTATTCTCACTAAAACTGCAGCTGTTCTGTTAAGGCCTCAGAGGTTTGTTTGTTTTTGTTTGAGATCATTAGGGATCAAACAGCATTGTGAAAACCAAAGAACACACCAGACAGGTCAGGAATAAAGTAGTGGATTAGATTATAAAAAAAAATATCCCAACCCTTGAACATCTCAGTGCACTGTTCAATCATTAAAAAATTAAAGAAGGGTGTTACAACTGTAAACATACCTAGACATGACTGTTCACCTATACTGACATACCAAGCAAGGAGATCACTAATTAGAGAGGCTCATGGCCACTCTGTGTAAATCCACAGCTCAAGAAGGAGAATCTGTCCACAAGACTACTATTAGTCATAATCAGTCTGTCTTTATGGAACAGTAGCAAGAATAAAGCAATTTTTGAAACCAAGCAATAAGAGTTCCATTGCAGTGGCAAAAGAAGCTACAGCTAGTTGTGAAAGAGGTGCTCTGTCAGATAAACGAAAGTAGAACTTGGGCTAAATGAAAAACATATGTGAGACAGTAAACTAATACTGCACATCACCTTGAGAATACCATACCACTATTAAACACTGGTGGCAGCATTATGCTGATATTATTCAGCAGTAACCATGAAGCTGGTCAGAGTGATGGAAAAATGAATTGAGCTACATACTGCAATCCTGGGAAAAAAAAGCTATTAGGGGCGGCAAAAGGTAATGACCCTACTCATTCTCCAAGAGCTATAATGCAATAGTTTAGCTCAAAGCTTTTTCATGCATTTGAATGTCCCAGTCACAACCCAGACTCAAATCCCAATGAGAATCTGTGGAAATACTTGGGCTGCACGGTGGCTCAGTAGTTAGCTCTCCAGCGACAAGGTTCTGGGTTCAACTTCCACCAACATCTGCAAGGGTTTGTCTCTCCGTGTCTGGAGTGTGGGATGAAACCCACAGAAAGACATATTGACAGGATATTTAGATTGTGAGAACCAATGGGGACAGTGTTACTGATGTATGTAAAACGCTGTGGAATTAATAGAGCTATATAAAAGAATAATTATTTTTAAAATTGCTGATCACAGACTTCATCTAATCTCACTGAGCTACATCTATTTTACCAAAAGGAATGGGCAAACATTTCAGCCTCTAGATGTACAAAGCTGGTAGAAACATACCCAAAAATGCTTGCAAGAGTAACTGCAGCAAGAGGTGGTCCTACAAAGCATTTGCTTTATAATTCACAAATACTTGCTACTTAAGTGATTCTACAGTTGTTCTCAAAAGTTTACATACCTTGACAAGACTTTTTCCTTTCTTGGCCTTTTTTCAGAGAATATGAATGATGACACAAACTTTTTTCCCACTCATGGTTAGTGGTTGGGTGAAACCATTTATTGTCAAACTACTCATAATGACAACCAAAAACATCCAAATTACCCTGATCAAAGTTCACATACCAGTTCCTAATACCATGTATTGCCCCCTCTAAAGTCAATGACAGCTAGAAGTCTTTTGTGGTAGTTGTGGATGAGCCTGTGCTTTGTAGTTCACAAAGCCCCACATCATCAGTGATCAATCTCCATGCTGTACAATAGAAATGGTATTCCTTTCATCATATGCCTTGTTGACACCTCTCCAAATTAACGTTTAAGCTTGAGGCAAAAAGTTTAATTTTGGTCATATCACTCCAAATTACCTTGTTGCAGAAATGTGGAGGCTTGCCTCTGTGCTGTTTGGTGTATTGTAGGTGAGATCCTTTGTGGCATTTGTGCAGTAATGGCTTTCTTCTGGTGACTCGACCATGCAACCCATTTTACTTCAAGTGCCTCCTTATTGTGCACCTTCAAACAGCCACACCGCTAGTTTTCAGTGAGTCCTGTATTTCAGCTGATGTTACTTGTGGGTTTTTCTTTACATCCCGAAAAATGTTCTTGGCAGTTGTGGCCGAAATGTTTTTTTGGTCTACCTGATAGTGGTTTGGCTTTTACAGAGCCCCTGATTTTCCATTTGTTAATCATAGTTTGAACACTGCTGACTATCAATTCCTTGAATATGGAAAAACAGACATGCCAGACACCACTCAAAAAACCAACCAGTGACCTATTCCTGGTCATTCAGTATAAACTCTGTATGAGACAGCTGAACCACTGTGGTGCATTTCAATTTTCAGAAGTCCAATGACAATTCATAAGCAAAAAAGAGAAACAGCACTCACCTGCAAAAGAAGAACTGGTGAGTGCCGTTTCTCTTTTCTGCTTATGAATTCCTTGAATATCTTTTCGTATCCCTTTCCTGTTTTATACAGTTTAACTATCTTTTCCAGTAGATCCGTTGACAACTCTTTTCCTTTCCCCATGACTCACAACCCAGAAACGTCAGCGGCTGGATAAAAGATGCAAGAGCCTTTCTTGATACCAGAAACTCACTAAGCTTTTATGCATACACACTGATTATAAGCAAACAGGTCACTGGTGAGGATGTTACTTTTACAGCCATTTAAACCCATTGTGTCAACTTCTGTGCATGTCAACAGGCCAAATTCACCAGGGTATGTGAACTTTTGATTAGTCATTTGGATGGTTTTGGTTGTCATCATGATTTAACAAGAGAAAATACAGTAGTTTGACAATAAATGGCTTCACCCAATCTCTAACCATGAGTTGAAAAAAGTTTTTGTGTTATCATTCTATTCTCTGAAAAAAGGCCAAGAAAGCAAAAAATCTGCCGGGTAGGTAAACTTTTGAGCATAACTGTATATAACATAAAATCCATATGAAATACATTTAGGTTTGTAGGTGCAATGTGAAAAAAATGTGGAAAAATTCATCTGGCAGATGTACAAACTTTATGTGGATACGTTTTCAGCGTATCAATTTCCAATATGGGTATTCATTATTTAGTTCTACTGTAAACTTGCCTCATAGTACAGAATAGATAGGAATTGGTGTAATTCTCAAATAAATTGCCTTCATTTTAGAACTGAAGTGCTCAGAGCTCATTTCTATTTTAACAGGTAGTTGTACATCTTTAGTACTTAAATATAGAGACAATATAAACAACTAGACAGGGGCCCAATTCTAACGCATCGAGCGAGTCTAGAACGTGTCTGATGGGGAGCCAGTAAGAGCCAACTGGATTGTCTGCTGGGGAAATGGGTGAGAAGCTCTTTATATATCCTCAAAGCTACTGTCTCTAAATCATGAAGGTTGAATGGAGAAATTAGTCATTGCTCACAACCTGGACAGTAGCAACATTGATTAACAGATTACTGTGCAGTGCATCAGTGCAGAGTCGTCAGTCAGTCAGCCAGTCCTGGGTCGTACCTACAGCTGCCACACTCAATGCTCTGAGGGGCGACAAACTGATCTGGGCATGCTTGCAGCTCCCAGGAAAAAGTCAAAAAAGGTTATTAACCTGCAGATACTACTCTATAGTGCTTGATGGTCGTTTTTAACTTTTGGACCTGGCAAAGATTTGGAAATACCTGTATCATAAAGTGAATGTACAATGGTCTAATCAGGGCGCAGACACCAACACAAAAGTAAAAGGAGTATATCAGCACATAATGACTGTTCAAACCAAGCAAAGGCACTAAGTACACTGGTAGCATAACCAAAAAAGTCTGTGCACCTTCCCACCTATTTCTATCTTTGGATCCTAAAAAAACAAAGCTGTCAATGAAGCAAGAAACAGAAAGAAAAGTTCAAAGCCAGTGTGAGGAAAGATCCACTAGACTGCATTGCCCCCCAGGGACGCATTAAGCGAATGTGCTTGGTTTGAACAGTTATATTTTACTCGTATATGAAGTTTTTGGTGTGTACTCTGCATGGTAGGGAGGTGTTGGTTGAATTAGGTGGTATGCCAAGCAATAAAATGAGATATTTTCTGATGACTCACTTTAACAAAGAAATATAAACCACATGGTTTAAAATAAAAAAAAAAGTGAAATAACATTACATAGTATTTGGAACATTGAAGCTTTTTTTGTACCTGAAAATGCTTTTAGCCTATGGGCCTATAATGCATGCTTTCCCAGCCTTGTTAGATAACAATTGATAACAAACCTTTTTTTAAACTACAGAAACGCATTAACAAACTTCATGCTTGCTAAAATAAAGTACCTGTTTTATATTGTTATTTACTTACTTTGCCCAGTAATTCTCCAAGGGTCACATCTTCATGATTGAGGATCCATTTTTTATCCTGGAGAAACAGAAAGAAAAATCATATCATTCTACACGTGATAAAAGATCTCTTAAGCAGATGGGGAGAACTGTAGAGAATATTACAATTACTACTACATTGCTGAAACCATCTTAAAAGCTCGTAAAATACTCGGGCACAACAGGATATTAAAAGCTACATTGCTGTAATTTCATTTTACAGAGTAAAGCCTACAGCATGATGGCGTATTTATAAGCATTGCACAGCATGTACCGTTACACAATGATCCGGATACGGTGCCGTCTGCTTTTGAATACTAAAATTACTTACATGGAAGCAGATAAGAATGAAGCTCTCATAATGTTTAGTGATTTCTTATCAGCCTAATATTTCATGCTTGGAATAACTCAATTCTTGTCCTCTAATAAGATAAACATTCATTCCTGCCACATTGTAGGAACATGATCATAATAAGAAAAAGAAAAAGTTTTCAAATACGCGGCAATATTAAATTAGGCAGATATTACAAGCAGAGCAATGGAGAATAAAGCATAACCAAGTAGTTTGTCAATGATGGGTTAATAGTCGAAAAGCAATTATAAATCTGCCTGGTTATAACGGTGTTATTCACTTTTTTTTTTGTGAGGGTCAGTTTAACCCTAAAGATCAAATGAAAAAAAGGGATTTTCACATCTAGTTTACAACTAAAATTAGTTTTTACTTCCGGTAGTTGTAATCTGAAGTTCCTTTACACGGGAGAATTGATTCACTTCAATCTATTGGCTAGTTCTGTAATCTTTGGCCGATGGACAGGAGGCCTGTGAATGACCGTATCATCTGACTATTGTGGGGGCATCACGTCACAATGATGACATCGTGTCAGCCCGGCCAATCAAAAAAGGAATGGCGGTGAATGGTGCGGAGTAAGGAGACTCGCACACATATTTATTTATATATTACCGTATATATCATCAGGGATATGACAAATTATGTCAATGTATGTCACAGGAGTCAAGGGGACCTTTTGTCACAAATCAGGGTGTGTGCAAGAAAATAGAACTTTACGGTGTGTATCTCATCTTTCTAGTCTCTAAAGACAAGAACAGTAGAATGTTTCTTTTTCATCTCCCCAGAGTACCCCTTTCTCCATATTATTAGATTTCATTTTCCCATCCCTACCAGTTGTCTTGCATTAAGCAATCTGCAAGGAAATCTGGCACCAGATTTTTACTACCTAATCTGAGAGCAGCATAATGTAGAGAGGTGGAGAGAGACTGATTTCGGCTCAGTGTCAAATACTGGAATGCTGGCTGTACTTGTGATAAAATAACCATTTTATTAGTTAGAGATTATCCCTAAAGAACTTGTAAAATCACTGCCAGGTAGTCCTCCATACTCATAACCTCAATATAACTTTGTCCTCACCACTGATTGGTAGCTTTCTATGTACACTGTGCATAGGCAGAAACATGCCAATTGGTGGTGCATGCAGGTTTATACTGAGCTAAGCATTCAGAGAACTAAGAAATCAGCAGCAGATGAAAAAGTTATTTTATCTCTGCACTTATTTAAGCTGCCAGAAAATTGGATAGCAAAAACCTGGTGACAGATTTACTTAAATCGGTCACTATGTAATCTGACCAATGGGACAGATGCCCCGATTCCAGAGATGTATCACTCGAGCAGGACATACACATTAAAAATGGCTGTCGTCCGGAAGATGCTTGGCAGATGATACAGCCAAAATCGATCTTAGCTGACACTTTCATACACAGAAGCACTCCCGTGGCCGAGTACTCCTGTATGCTCTATGATAAAGCCACTGAATGACACGTTGGTCGGCGACTTATCTCAGGAAGAACAATGTAATCAGCATGAGCAGGAGCAACATCTTTACCAACCATGAGGTGGCACACGACTCCATACATATTAGTATGTTGGCTGATTCTGCTGATATCGGCTAGTTCAGCCATCATTAATATGTATGAGGGCCATTAGTTTAATGGGTGCTGCAATAGTGATAGAATCACAGTTTTGTCTGCTGCAGAGATAGCAGAGCTATCAAGGCTGAGCTGTGTGTAAACTGCCTACATCACTTATTGGCAGCTTTATGAGTGCACTAGTATTGACAGAGAGAGATGATGGGTCTAGGCTGAAGCAGGGGACACGAGGCACCAAGTTCTCTAGTGAGCAGTGACGTTACTGAAATAGCAAAACTCTACCTAGTAAATGACACATTGCTGGAATCTGGGTCTTTGCCACTACATCATGCTGTTCTCGGATTACATAGCTAAAACCTGTTGAAATATTCCTTTTAAAAATGTCATCAATGAATGCAGCTGAAGAATGAATGAACAAAGTACGGATAGACAAGAAAAAGCTTTACATTTTCTGTGTTCTCTTGGTTCACAATAGACATACACCTTCCAGGATATCTATACATAAATTTCCCCTCCCTTTGTTATATTTCAGCAGAATATAACCAATCTGGTAATATGAACCCTTAATATTTCGCTGCACATGATCAGATGGGGCATTTTACAACTTTAACATCAGACCAGATTTGCTGCCCAACAACATGTAGTATACAGTCCTTATAACCAAACACTTACGTATTTGAAGCACAAAATAAAAAGAAAGCCTATAAAGATCAAGAGCTTTTCTACAAAGGCTGCATGAAAGTGCTACTGAAATGTTAAAACACTGCACAAACTATTTATACCTCGGTCCAGACAATACTCTAGAGAGATAGAACAAGAAACATGTCTCCAAGGATCAAACCATGAAGCATAAAGCTGTCGGGTTAGAAGAGGCTAAATGGAAAGCGCAAACAACACAAGAAAATGTTATAAAAAGGTTATTTCTAAAATTGGTAGAACGGTGATGAGGAAATGGAAACTGTGTCTTCCAGTATAGTACAAGCATTCGGTACGTTTCTAGACTTCTTGCACAACTTCACACTTTAGGGCAAGCATGTGTAGAAACACTTAATTACTTACCAGTAATTTCTTTTTTTCAGAGGCCCTGACAGCACCCAACGAGAGAGGGATTCACCTCCAAGGACAGGGAAACATCAGTATAAAAAGGGGTGGTTCCTCCCTCCTCATCAGATGGTTAAAGAGTCTGAAAAACAGACCTCCGGAAAAATCATTTGCCCACCACAACCCCAAACACCACGTATAAAAAAAACAAGAGGAGAAGAAGAAAAGTAATGAACTCTCAACAATAGGATGGAATATAAGGGTGCTGTCATGGCCTCCGAAAAAAACATTACCGGTAAGTAATTAAAGGGAACCTGTCACCTAATCTATGGCCCCTAAACTATCACTACCTGCCCCTACAGACCCTAACTAGCTCCCTAATCATCCCTGCCTGTCCTAATAGGGCTTTATATAAGGTGAATAAAACACTTTATAAACTTACATGATTAGTGGCAGTGGGGCGTTCCTGACAGTAGGGCGGGGTCCCCAGAGCCGCGCTCTCCCCGCCTCGCTCCCTTCCTAACGCCCTAATGGGCGGCATTGTGTATTTGAAGAGCGGGTGAGCCCAGTGGAATCATCCGCCCCGCTCTTCATGACGCGAGACCAGAAACCGCGTCATTTCCGATCCGCGCATGCCCAGTGCGGCGGGTGAAGCCGACGCGCGTCCCGGCGTCGCTAGGCAACGATCGGCGTCTTCGGAAGGTGAGTATCGGCGGCCCCCCCCCTCCCAAAACTGCACATATATATGTGTGTGTAATCCACATGCATATATGGATTACACACACATATATATATATTCACTTTGATTAGGCGCATTTCATATGTGCATCTATATATATATAGATGCACATATATATATAGTTAGATTATATATATATGTGTGTGTGTGCATGTCTATATATATATATATATATATATATATATATATATATATATAAAATATATGCACACACACACAAAAAAAATAATATATAGATATAGTGTTAGAGTATATTTATATTTGCATGTATATGTGCACATACATATATATATATATATATGTATATATAATCTATGTATGTGCACATGTACATGCAAATATAAATATACTCTAACTATATATATATTATTTTTTTGTGTGTGTGCATATATTATATATATATATATATATATATATATATATATATATATATGTATGTATGTAACTATATATACACATATATATATGTGTGTATATATGGTTAGATAGATTATATATATATATTATATATATAGAATACCTATAGATGCGTCATATATATACTGTATATATAAAGTGGATGCAGCTATATATGTATATATATATGATGCATCTACTTATATATATATATATATATATATAGATTCATCATATCTATAGATGCACCATATATATATACTATATATATATATATATATATATATATATATATATATACACACTATATATATATATATATATATATATATATATATATATATATATTAGTGTATATATATATATAGTATATATATATGGTGCATCTATAGATATGATGAATCTATATATATATATATATATATATATATACAGAAATATATAGTAAATAGTGAAGCCAGATGCCGTTTTTTCATGCCAGCCAGGTACACCTATGTAGTAGGGGGTGGATGGCAGCCCACAGCTGTCTAGGTCTACCTGGCTGGCAAGAAAAAAAACGGCGTCGGGCTTCGCCACATTTTTCTTTGCCAGCCAGGTACAACTAGGCAGCTGGGAGCTGCCATCCACCCCCAACTACCTAGGTGTACCTGGCTGGCAAGAAAAAAAACGGCGTGGCGCTTCGCCGCATTTTTCTTTGCCAGCCAGGTACAATTAGGCAGCTGGGAGCTGCCATCCACCCCCAGCTGACTAGTTGTACCTGGCTGGCAAAGAAAATTGTGGTGAAGCCAGATGCCGTTTTTTCATGCCAGCCTGGTACACCTATGTAGTAGGGGGTGGATGGCAGCCCACAGCTGTCTAGGTCTACCTGGCTGGCAAGAAAAAAAAACGGCGTGGGGCTTCGCCGCATTTTTCTTTGCCAGCCAGGTACAACTAGGCAGCTGGGAGCTGCCATCCACCCCCAGCTGACTAGTTGTACCTGGCTGGCAAAGAAAATTGTGGTGAAGCCAGATGCCGTTTTTTCATGCCAGCCAGGTACACCTATGTAGTAGGGGGTGGATGGCAGCCCACAGCTGTCTAGGTCTACCTGGCTGGCAAGAAAAAAAACGGCGTGGGGCTTCGCCACATTTTTCTTTGCCAGCCAGGTACAACTAGGCAGCAGGGAGCTGCCATCCACCCCCAACTACCTAGGTGTACCTGGCTGGCAAGAAAAAAAACGGCGTGGCGCTTCGCCGCATTTTTCTTTGCCAGCCAGGTACAACTAGGCAGCTGGGAGCTGCCATCCACCCCCAGCTGACTAGTTGTACCTGGCTGGCAAAGAAAATTGTGGTGAAGCCAGATGCCGTTTTTTCATGCCAGCCTGGTACACCTATGTAGTAGGGGGTGGATGGCAGCCCACAGCTGTCTAGGTCTACCTGGCTGGCAAGAAAAAAAAACGGCGTGGGGCTTCGCCGCATTTTTCTTTGCCAGCCAGGTACAACTAGGCAGCTGGGAGCTGCCATCCACCCCCAGCTGACTAGTTGTACCTGGCTGGCAAAGAAAATTGTGGTGAAGCCAGATGCCGTTTTTTCATGCCAGCCAGGTACACCTATGTAGTAGGGGGTGGATGGCAGCCCACAGCTGTCTAGGTCTACCTGGCTGGCAAGAAAAAAAACGGCGTGGGGCTTCGCCACATTTTTCTTTGCCAGCCAGGTACAACTAGGCAGCAGGGAGCTGCCATCCACCCCCAACTACCTAGGTGTACCTGGCTGGCAAGAAAAAAAACGGCGTGGGGCTTCGTCGCATTTTTCTTTGCCAGCCAGGTACAACTAGGCAGCTGAGGGCTGGAATCCCCAGCGTAGGGAGGCCCAAGCGTTCTGGTCCACCCCCGCTGAGAATTGCAGCTCGCAGCCGCCCCAGAATATTGCGCTTTTATAGAAGCGCAATATTCTGGAGCTGTACCCAGCTCTTCCAGCTGCCCTGTGGCGGTGGCAGACTGGGTAATAAGGGGTTAATGCCACCTTTATTTTAGCAGCTGGCACTAAGCCCGAGATTTATAATGTCGCGCCAATGTTAGACACGGCCATTATGAATCTCTATTTAGTAGTAAAGAAGACACAACACCGAGAAAAATTTTTTTATTACAACAAAAAACACAAACACGTATTTTGACTCCATCTTTATTACTCCCACATACCCATCCAGGATCCTGGTAGAGGTCCGTCCGTTAGTGAAGATTCCCTAAAAATTATATTTGAAGGCTCGTGCAGTGAAGCATTCATGGTCTGTGTCACCTGAGGTCGGATAAAGCAATGTGTTTCTCTGACCTCATGTGAAACTTCCCACTTCACAGCGTGACCCACATAGAGTGAGTTTTCTGTTACCGATGTGAACAGGGTGACATCAGTGTAGATCACCTGAGGTCAGGTAGAGTGACGAGGATTAACTCTGACCTCAGGTGAAGTTTACTGCGTCACCCAGGTCCCAGCGTTACACAAAACTCACAGACCCTCTCACCCTCAGTCTCTCTCTCTACAAAATATATATATATATATATATATATATATATATATATATATATATATATATATGTGTGTATATACACATATACACACACACACAAGTATATATATATATATATATATATATATACATGCACACATATACATAGATAATGTGTGTATACTGATATGTATGTCTGTATATACAGCTATGTATTTATACATATATATACATACACACGTATATGTATGTGTGTATAAGAATGTGTGTGTATCTGTGTGTGTATATATATATATATATATATATATATATATATATGTATTTCTGTGCATATAGATATATATACATGTGTATATATACATATCTATAGATACAGATATATATTACTATATACACACATTATGTATATATGTGGCTAATCATATGTATACACGTGTGTATATATTCATATGCACACATATACATATGTATTTATATGTCTTAGTATCCACATATATGTATATACATTTACACACATATGCATAATATGTGTAATTTACTATATATATCTGTGTATATATATATATATATATATATATATATATATATATATTCATCATATCTATAGCACCATATATATATAGTAGAGGCATCATTATATATATATACTGTATATACTATATATATATATATTATATATATATATATATATATATATATATATATATAAAGTAGATGCATCATATATATATATATATATATATATATATATATATATATATATATATATACACTATATATTAGCTGCATCCACTTTATATATACAGTATATATATGACGCATCTATAGGTATATATATATATAATCTATCTAACCATATATACACACATATATATATGTGTATATATAGTTACATACATAATATATATAATATATGCACACACACAAAAAAATAATATATATATATATATATAGTTAGAGTATATTTATATTTGCATGTATATGTGCACATACATAGATTATATATACATATATATATATATATATGTATGTGCACATATACATGCAAATATAAATATACTCTAACACTATATCTATATATTTTTTTTTGTGTGTGTGTGCATATATTTTATATATATATATATATATATATATATAATGTGCACACACACACACATATATATATATATATATATATATATACAGACATGCACACATACATATATATAATCTAACTATATATATGTGCATCTATATATATATATATATAGATGCACATATGAAATGTGCCTAATCAAAGTGAATATATATATATGTGTGTGTAATCCATATATACATGTGGATTACACACACACATATATATGTGCAGTTTTGGGAGGGGGGGGCCGCCGATACTCACCTTCCGAAGACGCCGATCGTTGCCTAGCGACGCCGGGACGCGCGTCGGCTTCACCCGCCGCACTGGGCATGCGCGGACCGGAAATGACGCGGTTTCCGGTCTCGCGTCATGAAGAGCGGGGCGGGATGATTCCACTGGGCTCCCCCGCTCTTCAAATCCACAATGCCGCCCATTAGGGCGTTAGGAAGGGAGCGAGGCGGGGGGAGCGCGGCTCTGGGGACCCCGCCCTACTGTCAGGAACGCCCCACTGCCACTAATCATGTAAGTTTTATAAAGTGTTTTATTCACCTTATATAAAGCCCTATTAGGACAGGCAGGGATGGTTAGGGAGCTAGTTAGGGTCTGTAGGGGCAGGTAGTGATAGTTTAGGGGCCATAGATTAGGTGACAGGTTCCCTTTAAGTGTTTATCAGTCGTCCATGAGAGAACACAACAAGAGAATTATAGAGAAGAGTCAGTAATGATGGAGGGACCACAGCCTGTAGAACCCTACTCCCAAAGGTGATGTCAAAGCCAGAGTGCTCCAGTCTACAGTGCCCTTAGAAAGTAGAAGGCGAAGACCACGTTGCAGCTCTACAAATCTGATCAATAGATAAGTCTGACCTTTCTGCCCAAGAAGCAGCTACAGCCCTCATGGAGTATGCTCAGAGATTCACATCCACTTCTTTACCACTTGTAAAATAAGCTAGACTAACAGCTTCTCTCATCCAATGGGCTAATGAGGCTTTGAAGGCCGTACAATCCTTCATCTGACCCTGAAAGCATACAAAGAGGGATCTATTTTTTTTCTCCAGGAACTAGTTGCCTCTCCAGACAACGTCTAACATCTAAAGAATTAACTTCTTTTCCTTGTCATTTTTAGGGCTCCTGCAGAAGGTTGGAAAGGAGATTTCTTGAGACCTGTGGAATGTAGAAACTACCTTAGGGGGATCTGCCGAAAGGGCCTGAATATCTCCTATCCAACGAGTCGAGGTCAGAGCTACTAATAGGACGATCTTAAAGGATAGAACCTCAATAGGAATTGCTGTAAGGGTTCAAAGGGGGGCTTAGTTAAAGCAGAGAACACTAAATTATGATCACATGGAGCTGAACTAATGGCATGCACAGGCTTAGATCTAAACCCAGAAACCCAAGGGTCCCTTGTCAAATTAAAATTATAAAGGGCTCCTAGGGCTGACACCTGAACCTTTAGAGTGCTCACTAAGAGACCTATCCCCAACCTTTTCTGTAAGAACTCCAAAACAGAATTAATCGGAACCTTCCCTTTTGGATCTGCCCCGACTACTAACAAATTTCCTCCACGTTCTATGGTAGATCATAGAGGTTACTGGTTTTGTAGACATGAGGAGGGTCAAGGTTAACCCCGCAGAGAACCTCCTGCTACTCAGAAGCTCCCTTTCAAATTCCAGGCAGTCTGGTGTAACCTGTCTGCCTGCAGGTGATGAACCAACCCCTGGAAAAGAAGGTCAAGCAATTCCGGGAGAACCAAGGGGTTGGTGACTGACATTTGGTGGAGCCAGAAAAACCACGGCCCCCTCGGCCAAAAGGGGGCTATTAGGATCACCCTTGCCATGTCTTCCCATATTTTGCAAAGAACTGTTGGAATAAGGATTAATGGGGGAAAGGCATATGCTAGCCTGAAATTCCATGTGATCAACAGGGAATCTATGACAAATGGTTGCTCTCTGGGATCCAGAACCACTTTCTTGTTGAGACTGTTGCCAAATAAGTCCATGACCGGGTACCCCCAGACGTCTGCTATCTGATTGAAGACCGATTGTTTCAAGGCCCACTCGCCTTCGCTGAGTTGTACATGACTGAGGAAGTCTGCTTGTAGTTGTCTTTCCATCCCGCATAGGTGTACTGCTGAGATGGAGGCTGTATGTTTCTACTAGTAGAAAGTTTCAGCTGACGACTTCCATTAGTCCTGGACCGAGTCCCCCCCCAGTGATCTATGTAGGCCACGGCACCTGATTGTATGACAAGATTTTGACATGATGGCCCTGCAATACTGGTAAGGACCGTTCCACTGCCTTCTCCACGACCAATAATTCTTTCATGTTTGAGGAACTGTCCCTTTGTAAATCTAACCAATCTCCTTGAAGGACTTGCTTACCCCCCAGTGAGCCCCCCACCCGAGAGATTTGGGTTGATTGTGACCACCCTTGTGGCTGGGGACCACCAGGGAACTCCCCAGGTTAACACTTAACTGTTCAACCACCACCAAGAAACTTCAGTGTGGTGAGCTGTAATGTCAATTTGCCCTCTAGATTTTAAGACGGGGCTACCTCATTTCCCAAAATGTTCCACTCAAGAACCTTGGTGTGAGCCTGAGCCCAGCGTATCCCAAGTATGCAGGCCATAAGAGAACCCAGGAGCGACATAGCCTTTTTCAGTCATTGTCAGTGAATCTATGGCTTTTGTCACTAGAGCCTGGATCTTCATCACTTTGGTGGTAGGCGACAATCCTGTATTTCTAAGCCCAATAGGAGACCCAGAAATGTCTGAGACATTGAAGAAATTAATATGGATTTTTCCAGGTTGATGAGCCAGCCTAGATTCCTTGACATAGTGAGGGCTTGTAGAACTTTGTCTGAATAGTGTTAAGCAGCCCTCATTATTAAGAAGTCGTCAAAATATGGAACAATTAGAATAATCTTCTCCCGAAGATGGACAGATACTTGTAATATTACTTTCGCAAAGATTATTGGAGCAATAGCTAAGCCAAACGGAAGAGCCTGGTATTTCAAGTGCTCTAGCTGTGTAGCCATCCGAACTGCGACACAGAGGAACTGCTGGGTCATATAGGGATGTGATAGTATGCATCCTTAAGTGAAAGGACTGCCATATGGCAGCCTGGAAAAAGCAACTTTATTTCAGAGCCTATCGACTCCATCTTGAAATGTGGAACACCTAGATGGTTGTTATAACCCCTTAGATTCACAACTGTTTAAAAATAACCATCTGTTTTGTTTCACCATGAAGAGGGGAGAGTAATACCCTCTCCCCTCCTCCCGGAACGGGACCCGAATCTGCACCGCCTTGTCCAGGAGACTTTGTATTTCACTCTCCAGCACTAGTTCTGCTTGAGAAGCCCTGGGAGGGTAGGAATCTTGATGGGGTGAAACTCTGGAAACCACAACGTTAGAGCTGCTCTTCTTAGGTCTAGAATCCGGTTGCTTGAAGAGATCTTTATGCAGGCTGGGAAGAAGTGAGTCATCTTTCCGCCCAGAAAAAGCCTTCTTGATGTCATGGAAGGGTACTTTAAACATAAAGCCCTTTCCTCCCCTCGGATGAGGTTGAAATGTTCTTTTTTAGGGGAACTCTTCCTGCAATAACGTCTGTTCCAAAAGGACTTTTGGAACAAGCATAGGAGAAATCAGGAAATTTCACCTGCCTTCTCCAAGATATCATCGAAAGCCGTTCCAAACAGAAATTCCCCCTCACCGGGGAAGAGGCTCAATTTTCTTTTTGTCCGCAGGTATCCTGGCTAGCACTTCAGCCACAATGCCCTTCTGTCTGCATTGGATGAGGCCACCGATCTCTCCGCTGGAATGGTAGAATCCGCCGAAGTGTTTGCCAGGAACACTGCAGCTCCCTGCATGACTAAAATTGAGGCTAAGAACTCATCCCTGGGGACTTTGCTTTTCAAGTGGCTCTCAAGTTGATCCAGCCAGACCATCAGGGATCTGGCTGTACATATGGCAGCAATACGTGGTCTTAAGCCTCACGCAGTTGATTCCCAAGTATTCTTCAGGAACAGATCTGCTTTTTTATCAAGTAGATCTTAAAGTGTCCCCATAACCTAAAATGGAAGAAAGTATTTTTTGAAAGCCTTAGCTACCACTACATCCAATTTAGGTGCCTTATCCAAAGAGGAGGAAGATGCCTTCTCAGAGGGATATTTACGATTGAGAAAGGCCATAGAAGCGCCGTTCTTATCCGGTTTTCACCACTCCTTAGCCACGAGGACCTGGATTTTTTTATCCAGTGGAAAGGGACAACGCTTCTTCTGTCACAAACGCCCAAACATTAAAGTTTGGACGGCTGAGTTTACTCCTACTCCATGCCCACCATAGACCTTAAGGCTTTGACCAAATTTCTGACCTCTTCAACCAAGAAGCAGTGACATCTTCCATAAAAATCATCTGAAGGGGATGCTGAGGATGCCACCAAAGACCCACATTCTCCTTCTGATCTGTCTGAATCTTCTGATGGATGGGAGGATACTTTAGAAAATGTCAAGTTTGAGATTCTGATACTGCTTATCCTCCATCTTAAATTTCACTATGTTTTGTTAATCTGTTAATTGGTTCTCCTGTTATTTTCTTGTTGAAAATTTACAATAAAAATCTATTGGATAAAAAAAAAATAAGCATGATATCTGCAGTCACACTCAAACAGATGAGCTCAGGACAAAAAAAGCTGATATATCGACGTGGAGCAGCTGAATCGCCAGCAAGAGTGCTCAATGACAGATATGGAACAACAGGCAGGTAGTTGACCATTAGTAATTGAATGTACGATATAGACATATAGCAAAAAAAAAAAATCCCTGATAACCCCTTAAAAATAAATTTTCTCTGAGCATAGAATTGCATTTTATCGGCAGCACATGTTGGGGCGATGTGTCGCTTTGGCCTATAATTATTTTAAAGCTTTATAAATTGGTGCACCGAACAAATTAGATTTTTTGTCTGTTTAGAAGGACCAATAGTTGGGCACAACTGTTATGACCAACACTTGTTCCCCAATTATAGGTCAATCTAACTAGGTCATAAGCCTCCATCCATTGATGTCATTACATCGAATCAATGTGCTGATTAGCAGCAGCAAAGTTGCAAAAAACAGTCCCCTCTGATTTTTGGTGCAGACATCACGGGTCAAATTTATTGACCCCTTGTAAACAGGATCTGGCGAAAAGCCAAAAAATATATTTTTTAAAATCTACTTTTTACAAGGGCCAATCATTTAAGGGCTAATCATGAAATTAGCAGGAAAGCAGGTCCTTACATGTGAATGCATTGAGAATAAACTTTCTCATAACCTTACCTTTTAGAAAACATAACTATATTCCTTATTATGGCCAAGTTGCACATTAGATTGAATTTTACCAATGAAATCCCTTTAATTATAAAAATTATGTTTCATCATTACTTGTATATTTATGCCATGGTCATACTTAGAAATATGAATTTTTAGCGAGAAATTTATTAGATCAATCACATGTAAACATTTTTTTCCTAATTAAGCATTTAGCAATTTGGCAGCCTTCAGAAATGGACAGCATGGCAATTTCCTTTCATATAATTAAACACAAATCAAATTACTGTAGATGTTAGTCAGTACAAGTATTTTATTGCTGATAACTGTTATTTTCTATCATGCAGAGGTTTGCCGAGAGATTACTTAATTGCACACATTTCCCCAACTCGCTCTGCATATATTTAGAGGGAGCATGGGATTATTCACCACGTGATCAACTTTGTCAAAGCACTTTCAATCTTAAAGCCTTATTGACAAGCGCATGCAAATTAGTCTATCTTATTAGAAGCAGCTTCACAAGTTCCCGTAATTGAACTCATGTTTGAGAGAAAATGCAAATGAATGTCATATAATCAAAAAAGTTCTGAAAGTATGCAGAAAATAGAATGGGCATTTTATTTTGATAGTATTAGTTTTACGTTGGGAATCATAAGACCAAATTTAGGCCAAAATAGCCAAAGAAAAATAACAAAGATAAATTAGATAGATAGAAAGATCCATAGGTAGCTAGATAATAGAGATAGACTACATAGATTATTGGCACCCCTTAATTTTTTTTCATAGACTGTACAACATTTTCAGAAATAAATGGAAATGCGCTTACGTTATATCCTCAGGGTTTTCTTTAATTTATGGTCAAAAGTAAGAAATATATTAGAATCTGAGAGTCCTCAGTGGTTGATTCCTTTTAATGGCTAACTGAGAAGATGGTAAAAAATAGCAAGCTTTTGAGACTCTATGGCCTCTTCATCAGGATTAATAATGACAACTTCTAAACACACATATACCGTATTTTCGGACCATAACATGCACTTTTATTCCCCCAGATTGTGGGATAAAGTGTGGGGTGCGTCTTGTGGTCCGAATACAGGGGTTGCTGTGCTAATTTCAGTACCATCTTTATGCTGATGACACACAACTATACACTTCTTCCCCTGACCTTACTCCCACTCTAATAAAGAACACCCATGACTGTCTAACCCAGGGGTCTCAAACTCCAGGCCTCGAGGGCCGCACACAGTGCAGGTTTTCAGGATTTCCTTGGAATTTGACTGTTGGTCATTTGATTACCAACTGTCAAATACTATGGAAAGCCTGAAAACCTGGACTGTGTGCGGCCCTCGAGGCCTGGAGTTTGAGTCCCCTGGTCTAACCGCAGTTTCCAATATTATGTCTGGTCTCTACCTGAAACACAACCTTTCCAAAACTGAACTTCTTCTGTTGCCGCCCTCCTCTAACGTCCCTAAATAAGACATCTCTCTCTCAGTGTGCGGTACCATGATAACGCCTATTCAGCAGGCTCGCTGTCTGGATGTTATGTTTGACAGTGATCTTTCTTCACCCCATATATACAATCCCTCGCCCGCGCTTGCTGCTTGCACCTGAAGAACATCTCTAGAATTCGCCCCTTTCTCACCTTGGAAACCACAAAAACCCTGTGGCCTTGATTCACTCCCGCCTTGACTATTGTAATTCTCTTTTAATTGGCCTCCCCCACACTAGACTCTCCCCTCTCCAGTCCATCCTTAACGCAGCAGCCAGGATCACTTATCTAGCTAACCATTACCCGGATGCTTCTGCTCTATGCCAGTCATTGCACTGGCTGCCCATACACTATAGGATCCAATTCAAACTGCTTGTTCTCACCCACAAAGCTCTTCACAGTGCAACACCCCCTACATCTCCTCCCTCATCTCTGTCTATCACCCCACCCATTCTCTTCGCTCTGGAAATGACTTTAGACTCACTTCTGTATTAATCCAAACCTCCCAATCCCGACTTCAAGACTTCTCCCGAGCTGCTCCAATTCTCTGGAATGCTCTACCCCAAGAAATTAGGTGTATCCACAACTTACATAGTTTCAAGCAATTCCTAAAAACACATCTTTTTAGGGTGGCCTATCATGATTCCTAGTCCAAGTCATCTAGACATAACCTACCCACTCCACCAGACTCAAGTGGATCACAAATAATGGTTGTTGGCCACTATCTGTTTCCCATCTCCTGAAGATAACTATACCATCATTGTAAATAAGCAACTGTACTTTGTGTCACTCCCACCTCATTGTTAGATTGTAAGCTCTTATGAGCAGGGCTGTCATTATTTTACTCAAATTGTTTTATTGTATTTTATTGTATTTTTTTTGTATTGTATTTTCTGTTAACTGATTCTTACTATTGTTTAAATATATAACTGTGAATTGTGAAGCGCTGCGGAATATGTTGCCGCTATATAAAGATTATGATTATTATTATTATAACTGTGCTGAAGGGGTGGCGGTTCTGGAGCAGCTGGAGGGGAGAAGCAGTCCGCTGTCCATCTCCCAGTGCCGACGCTAGCGCTGAGTGTTGGCGGGAGTCAGTGTATATTACAGTACACTAAGTGTACTGACCTCCTCCATCATGGATATGGCCCCCCTGCTGCCACACACAGTGAAATAATAAACGGTGTAATACATACCTGTCCGCTGTCCCCTCCATCTCTCCCTCCGCAGCCGCATTCATCTCTTCCTGCATGTGCAGGTATCCTGTCATGTGACGTGGCACAACACAATGATTTCATCACTGTGCATCCCGGTCACATGATCAAATACCCTGGGAACGCACAGACAGGAAGAGATCGATGTGGTTGCAGAGGGAGAGATGGAGGGGACGACGGACAGATATGTATTACACTATGTATTATTTTACTGTGTGCGGCAGTAGGATGGTGGCCATATCCAGAGATGTGGGCTGCAATATCCCAGGATGGTGGCCATATCCAGTGATGGGGGCTGCAATATCCCAGGATGGGGGCCATACCCAGCAATGGGGACTACAATATCCCACGATGGGGGCCATATCCAGTGATGGGACCCTGCAATATCCCAGAATAGGGGGCTGCAAAATCCCAGGATGGGGCCATATCCAGTGATGGTGGCTGCAATATCCCAGGATGGGGGCTTAATATCCCAGCATGGGAGCCATATCCAGTGATGGGGGCTACAATATCCCAGGATGGGGGGCATATACAGTGATGGGGGGGTACATTATCCCAGGATAGGGGTATATACAGTGATGTGGGGTGCAATATCCCAGGATGGGGGTGCTATATACCAGGATGGGAAGCTATATACCAGGAAGGAAGTCTATATATCAGGATGAGAAGCTGTATCTAGGATGGGGGACATATATTACCTGGATGAGTCCAGGGATAGGGACATTATCCCCATAACAGTGTCAGCAGCACATCCCCCCCAATAACAGTTCATTATAACCACATTTCTTGCTTAATTTTTCCCTATTTTCACCCCTCTAAAGTCTGTGTGCAATTATAACCAAATTTTTTGCTTAATTTATCCGTATTTTCCTCCTCTAAAGTCTGGGTGCATCTTATAGTCCCATGCATCTTATAGTCCAAAAAACATGGTATACACATATAAGGGGATAGATAACAAAGAAAATAAGACAGGTGACGTAAAGCAAAATATAGTGGTCAGTCTTGTGAGCGGGCAAGAGCAGCTGGTGAAGTAAAATCAGAGTTCAGATTTAAGAGGCACAGATAGTTTTATTGTCCTTTAATTAGTGGTTGGTCCAAGACTTGAAAATTCCTTAGTTGATGTAGAAAAACATAAATCTATCCAACACATTCATTCCTGCTTTGAATGTGTCAAAGGTTAACATAAGTTTATATTCCCAGATTCTTCTGATTCTTTGTGATCTGAAGTTAGCTTTCAGAACTTGTATTTTCATACTCATTATGGTAAAACACATAGAAAAAGTAGAGACCGAGCACTAATCGCTGTACTCATATGACTGTCAGTCTGCACTCAACTCCTGCAGCAGAAGGCTGTATACGATGGACCGGGGTGCAAGCTCTAAGCTGCCGGTCGGTGCAGAATTCATTAATGGTGCAAGTTACGGGTACATAAACGCAGGGAGGGGGTGATGGATTCACGGACTACGGTGCAGTTTTGCGCAGTGAGCACTTCTACAGGTCCTGACCTATAGAAGCGTTCACTGTGCAAAACGGCACCGTAGTCCATGAATCCATCACCCCGTCCCTGTGTTTATGTACCTGTAACTTGCACCATTAAAGAATTCTGCACCGACCGGTGAGTGGCAGCTTTTTTTCTTCTCTTATGTATTATAGATCATGGCTACAGAAGTGTTTAGACACAGACAGATCTGCCCTTTCTTTTATTGTGTGGCAATGAGATTTAATCAGCACACAATAAAAGAAAAAAAGGGACTGATCTACCTGTGCTATCTATTCGTGACCTAAAGCTGAAGCACACTTTGGTTATGCAGCAGCATAATGACCCAAAACACACCAGCAGGTCCATATAGCCAGGTCCACATCACGTTCAGGCTTTCTGTCCCGGCGGCTGCGCTTGTCATCAGCATTAATGCAGTGTAACTCTTGCGTTAGCTTACACTAATGCTGCCATAAACTTAGGCTGCTTTCACATCAGCGTTTTTTTTAAAACGCGGCAGATGCGGTGAAAAAAACCGCATCTGCCGCGGTTACCGCATAATTGCTGCACTTGCAGCACAGTTGCGGCAAGCCCCATACAATGTATATGCGGGCTTGTGGCAGGTGCGGCAAGTGCGGTTTTAGCACTTGCGGCAGGTGCGGCCGCGAAAAAAAACGCGGTCAGCATTATGAAAAGTAAAATATCTACTGACAGGACTGCAGAGTTCCTTTAAAAACATTAAAAGGGAGCCAACGAGCTGTGATTCAAGCTGCCGGAATGGCAGACAGCATAAATTAGACAGGGGCATACATGTAGGTTTTACTTTGAAATGTGGCCACGAGATGACTAGGATAACTCGTCATAGAGTTATGTCTCCATCAGCTTCCACCTGCTCAGCTCAAGTAGACCATTTTAGAAAGACTTACCAATCTAGATGAGCCAACTCATTCCTGACCACCACCTTAATGTAGGATTTCTAAGCTGCATGTTTCATAGTAAAATATAAAGGTGCGAAATGAGTGAGCCACTCTCGGATTTATGTTGCTCATGTTCACTTTAATCAAATTGTGTAGTTAGGAATTTACAGAAATAGGTTAATTCAATTTAAAAGGCAACTCTATAAGGCCTTTCACAAAGGCGTTTTTGCCCAGATCCGGCAGATCCGGACAAAAAAACGCATCTGCTGGAAGTGCCGCCTAAAAGCAGCACTTGCGACAAGCCCTATGCATTGTCTATGGGGCTTGCGGTAAGGTGCGGCAGGTCCGGAAAGTGCGGTAGTTGCAGCCGCGAAAAACACGCGTTGAGCAGCGTTTTTTTCGCGGCCGCAACTGCACCTTACCGCAAGCCCTATAGACAACGCACGGGGCTTGCCGCAAGTGCGGCAGTTAGGCGGCAGATGCGGTAAATCTGCAGCATATGCCACATTTTGGTGAAAACACCAGTGTGAAAGCAGCCTAAGGACATTATTTTAATTTATGGATTAACTGGATGGTGTAAAGGGTAGACATAAATAATAACATGACTATGAGCTTGCAATTTCCACTGTAACCACAGGGGCCTTTGTAGACACTTAAAGCTACATTAGATGGCTGTTGACTGAATGACTATTTTGCTGATCATTCTGCAGGTGGCCATCTCACCTAACCCTCTTGTATATAAGGATGCTTGTTTAGCAGAGCGCTCTACTGTTCCTTATGAGGGAACAATCACCAGACTCTTCCAGAAGACAACAAGACTGAATGTATACCAACCCTTCCCCATCAACCCTACCAATCAACCTTCCGTGGCTGCTATATATAGACGTTTGGCCGAACTCTTTGACATTGGTGGGTTTGTCCGATATTAGCCTTAAGTGTATGGAGTTCTTGCTTGCATGCATGTACGTATGTATGTGTGCCTGTACATGTGTGCGTGTATGCGTCTACATTTCAACACAAAGACATGACTGAATCAGTAGGTGGTGTACTCATGATACCGTAGTTACATTTTAAAGGGCTAACTAAGCAGTCAGAATTCAGGAAGCATTATATAATAATCCTGAACTTGAAAAATTTAAACAGCAGATAAATTAGTTTTACTATAGAAGAAAGTGATTTGTCATTTCAAATGCCCTAGGACCTCTCATAGAGATATGAAGTGCTTGGATGAAATGCTGCTTGTATTTTAGGTTTATGGTTCTTTAAGGCAGAGAACACCTAGCTTTAAGAAAGCAAGTGTAATACAAGCTGGTGTCCTCAGAACAAGCCAGTTGCTTGAGCATCTAAATGCTTTATAGTTATCAAATCATTAATGTGCACCATCTGTCATAAAAACAAGACTTTCAGGCATCATTTGTCATAACATGCTGATCTACTGATAGCAGTGATGGAGAACAAGAGGCACATAACTACTGGAGCACTTCTATCAAGGAGATGATAAATGATCCAGTGACAAAGTTTCTCTCTGCGAATATCCGACACATTGGTATTTATACAACATGTACAAATGACCAAAGATAGTCAAATCGTATTCTGCATCAGAACCAATAAATACAGTAAGACATCTAGACTTCTAGATACCCGGAAAGCTGTAAACAACGCGTGGCACATGCTTCATCAAATAAATTACACACTGTACAATTTCTTTAAAAAATGCTGCATGAGTATAAATGTATTAATTCATAAATGGCAAACGACAGACGCCTAATGCATGCAAACCTCAGGACATGGCTTTCTATTTGGCCTTGGAAACCAACCACTTCTGAGACTTTTTTTTTTTATATGTATGGGTCACGGTAAATGATTACAGATAATTCTATAACGGTATGAAATCTAAAATCCACCGCTGTCTTTTTTTATATATATAGTAGTTAAACTTTAAAGAGCCTGTATGCTTTGAGCTGAGCTCTACTAGCCATAGCAGAAGGCTACTATGAGGGATCATAGCTGTGAATGAGCACCATAAACATTTCCGCATTACCACAAACAATCATTGGACACTTTCCACTACTTTCAGCCAGTCAGCTAATCCCCCAGGGGAATGTCAAAACTGTGTTTTTATCTTTTCTGTAATAAGTTATATATTTATTTTATATATAATTATATACACACAGACGATCAAAATAAGGGAACACTACACATTTCCTTAATGTTAAGATCATTATTTTTGTCTTATGTGAAAGTATCCTAACGAGTAAAATCTCTCCCTCTGCTGCCGCATCGATCTCTTCCTGTCTGTGCGAGCTGGCGTTCTGTCATGTGACCCAGCACAGTACCATGATGTCATCACTGTGCGTCCCAGTCACATCATTGGATGCCCGGGGACGCGTCACACAATTGTGACCGGACGCGCAGTGATGACATCGCTGTGCTGTGCTGCGTCACATGGCAGGACGCCAGATCGCACAGACAGGAAGAGATCGATGCGGCAGCAGAGGGAGAGAAGGAGGGATGGCTGACAGGTGTGTAACACTGTTTATTATTTTAGTGTGAGCAACAGCAGAGGGGCCATATCCAGGGATGGGGGCTGAAATATCCCAGGATGGGGGAAGGCTGGACACTTAGAGTACTGTAATATACACTGCCTCCCGCTCAGCGCCAGCTTCAGCACTTAGTGGACAGCGGGATGCAGTGAATATTACAGTACACTAATGAGCAGGAACACGTGATCATGGGCGGCAGCTGCAGCCTGTTCCTGCCTCCTCAAGCAGCTCTGGAGCTCCTGCTCCCCCCAGCACAGCCCCTGTATATTCAGACCATAAGACGCACCCCACTTTCCACCACAATCTGGGAGAAAAAAGTGTGCCTTATGGTCCAAAAAATAGGTAAATGGGATAAACTAAAAAGAAAACTGATGATAATTAGAGAACACTTTCAGATACAGTGGAAAGTATTCAGACCTTTTTCAATTTTTCATTCTTTGTTTCATTGCAACCATTTGGTAAATTCAAAAAAGTTAATTTTATTCTCACACTCTGCACCCCCCTTCTTGACTTAAAAACACAAATGTAGAAATTTTTGCTAATTTATTAAAAAAGAAAAACTGAAATATGAAATAGTCATAAGTATTCAGACCCTTTGCTCAGACACCCATATTTAAGTCACATGCTGTTCATTTCTTTGTTATCCTTGGTTAGTTTAATCCCCGGAAGTCGTTACAAAACCGTAACGATCAGTCAGGTTTTGGGATCAGAACAATGGGACTGGTACACTTGCTCCTGGACTTCTCAATCACCCCCACGTGAAGCATTTTTTTTAACCTCCTCTACAATATCTTGTCTCCTAGCCTCCGGTACGGTTTCATGCATACCTTTACGTGAGGATCGGTGACAATATCGTGTCGGATGATGGATGTCGTGCCTGGCAGGTCTGAGAATACATCCAAGTTCTGCTGCAATAATCTCCATGCATCCCACCTCTGTTGTTTTGGGAGAGTGTCCCCCCTCTTCAATCCTGTCTCATTGTCCCCAGTTGCTACTGTAGCAGGAGTCATGGGACCAGAGGAAGATAGGTCCGGGATTACATCAGATACCATACATTCTCTGTCTTTCCAGGGTTTCAACAGGATTACATGGTATATTTGCTCTGGTTTCCTCCGACCTAGCTGAAATACCTCGTAATTCACTTTGCCAACTTTTTCCCGGATTTTATAGGGACCTTGCCACTTAGCTAAGAAATTACTTTCTGCGGTGGGTACCAAACACTAACACATGATCCCCCTGGTTAAAGGACCTGAATGTGGCCTGTCTGTTATATCTAGCGCTTTGAGCTGCCTGGGCATCCTGCAGATGTTCCTTCAAAATTGGCATGACAGCTGACAATTACGCTTTTAATGGGAAGGGGGGGTGGGCTCATGCTCCCATGTTTCTTTAGCTATGTCCAGCAAACCCCGGTTATGCGGACCATACAACTCAAATGGTGAAAACCAGGTTGATGACTGTGGCACTTCACTGATAGAAAACATTAAATAAGGAAGCAACATGTCCCAATCCTTCCTGTCCTTGGAGAACACCCTTTTGAGCATGGTTTTCAGGGTTTTATTAGAACACTCCACCAGACCATTGGTTGTAGGGTGGTACACTGATGTACACAGCTGCTTAATCTGGAGAAGTTTGCACAGCTTCTTGGTGACCTTGGACATAAATTGGTTCCCCTGATCCGTAAGTATCTACTTGGGCAACCCCACATGACAGAACATGGCAAATAAATCCAGAGCAATAAGCTTAGCTGAAGTATGTCTGAGTGGTACCGCTTCCAGGTAGTGAGTGGTGTAATCTACTATTACCAGGATATGTTGGTGACCGCAGGCAGAATTCACAATAGGTCCTACCAGATCCATGGCAATCCGCTCAAAAGGTACCTCTTTTATAGGCAACGGTACCAATGGACTGTGGAAATGAGCCTTCGCTGACATTCAGGGCAGGATTCACAAAACCTTTTTATCTCCACGACGACTCAGGGCCAAAAAAAAGCTGCAAAAGTCACTCCTGCGTTTTCTTTACCCCCAACTCTTGGTCCTGCCAGCGATACAGCTGAGGAATTAACAGATTCTCCACTATATCACCCAGTATTTTAACCACTTGCTAGAGTAAATCTCGCTTGAGAGCGAAATAGGGAAAACTCACCGCGGTGCCCCATAAATTAGTCACCCTACTTCGGGCATGGACCAACGTAGGATCCTGAAGTTGGGCTGTCTCAAATTTAACCACCCAGCATATCCGAGACCGCATAAGCAAGCACAAATCCACCATCAGGTGTAAAAACACTCTATTACCTATCCCGTATCATTTTGTTAAAGAAGGACATACTATATCTCAATTGAGATTTCAAGTAATAGAACATGTCCCCTTGGCACGTAGAGGAGGAGATAGGATACGCCGCTTGAAAGAAAGGGAATCGTATTGGATTTTTCATTTACAAACTCTAGAGCCACAGGGCTTAAATAGAGAATACGAGGTTTTTATCTGATTTCTCTGACTAAATACCTATTTCTAAAAGAAGCACATCCAAAACCACAATAATCTAATATAAATGGCTTTTTAGTATATATGGTTCTGGGATAGATCAATTATTACCTGATTATTGCATATGAGATGTTCCTGGTAGATCGATTTCACATCATTATTCATTGATTCTAAAATTTTCATTTTCCCTTTTTTTACAGATTTATCTCATTTAATAGTCTTCTACATCATATACTAACTCCCTCTTGTGGTTTATACCTTACTTTGCTTGTGAAAAATGAACCTAGAATGATTCAGAACGAACTGAACCGGGATTACACATTGAAAGCGCGCGCACGCGCACTGAATGGCTGGCTGAGAAATTTCTGCATTCCATTCCCCGGAAGTGGGAGTGTCGGCGAGCGGTCACGTGATGCGTCAGCTGACGCAGTCATTTCCGGATATCGGGTTTAAAGCGCGGTGCCGCGGCGTCCTCTTCACATGCCTGTGGAGAGGACGGTCGCCTGTTACCTGCTCTTTGCCTGATGCCAGTGAGTACACAAGGGGCAGTTATATCATACACAGTATTTGGTTAGTTTGACCGGATAACTGATTAGATGGATCTATTTACAGGTTTTTGGCTTTACCTAGATTGTCCTGAGGATACATTTACCTCTGTTATTCCAGAGTACGTGGTTATATAGACACATATGGTAAATATGAGAATACTTTCTATTCTGGGATGTATATTATGACTTTCATATTGATAAAAGGATATTGGGTATACCACACTAGGTGATGACAGATGGGGATATGGATATTTTCCCTTTTGATTAATTAAACGTGGGAACGTTATGATATGTTATGATATATTATGCCATTCATGGGTAATGAAGGAAATGATATCATCTTTAATCACTGTTCTTTGATGTTATAGAGATTTCACTGGGGTCTTGTTCAGGGTTATCACCTGTAAGGTATACAGGAACAGGACACACATGAATTGGAGGTATTTATGTAGTTGTTATGATACATGTGTAATGTGTGGATAGTCAATAGAATTAATATTGAATAGATTATGTGGTTTGTTTGTAGCTATATACAACTCCTGTTAAGGTCCCAAGACCAGGTCTATACTTGATTATGACCATCACAATATAAAATTTAAACTTACGCTGGTTGGTTATTACAAACTATGTAATTTTGGAAGAGATTATATATCTTTAGATAGTTATATGAAATGATGGAGGATTTACTTTAATATCCATTAGATTTATAGGATCAATTTTCTCATATTCACCCATGATGATAATAATTTGTGGTCACTTTTGTTAACAGATATTCCTGAGATTTAACATTGATTATTGGGTTGCAGTATCTTAGCCGACTATTTGGAGGTATTGATTCTATTATTTATCATTTTTTCTGTGTAGTGACCATCGCTCTGTATAGACTGAATTGATTCGTTGTCAGAAGCTAGATTGTACATTATATAATAATTTTTTTGTATATACTTTTGTTGTATATCTTGTATTAGCCCACAAAGGGCATATTATTGTGATAAGTTGTGTATAAAGATTGATGTGAAATTCAAATGTATTTACTTTTGTATGTCATGTTGTTACAGTGATTATGAATAAGGCATAAGTTAATGCCGAAACGTCAATCAAAATCAATGTGATACCAACTCAATTTTGCTTTTCATCTTTTTCTCAATAAATGCCAGTGGAATAAATTAAGTCTTTCTCTATTTTTTCGTGTGCAAGGGTTTTTCTCTTCAAATTTATCTGGAGACACCTCTAGCTCCAGGATTGGCTCAAACATCTCAAGCTCTCCTGCCATTACCACTAGGGGAGACCTGTCGTGTTTACACTCTGTCCTTATATCGTTGACCCCTATTGCAGGTATCCCAGACTCGGGATCTTCAAGCTCAGAGTCTGGTCCGTCCATTACCTGAGGAGGTTTGGGTTGCCTCCTACATAGAGTCCAGAAAAGAGGCAGATCCCTCCTCAAAATCATATCATAGGGGAGCGTTTTCATGACCCAGTTCATGTTGAACCTGTCCACACAGGGTAGTGATAGTGACTACCTCTGTCAGGTACTCTCAGAAGTCCCCATGGATACAGAGTACCCCCACTGTACAACAGATGGGTTTTGTCCCAGAGACCAGAGATGCCTGCACGAGGGTCACGATGCTTCCCGAGTCCAACAGGGCAATCACCTTGTACCCATTAACATGCACCCCCCTTCCCCGTACAAACAGTCTGGGTATACATCGATACCATTGGATCTGTGGTCAATGGACACTGTGCCATCATATGTCCCAGCCCTTGGCATCATCAACACCCCATAGAGGGTTTTCAGCCCTCTTTAAGGCAGGGTCTGAGGTGGAGTCCAGCACAGGACTGGGTTGAGGGTTTTTAATCGTTTGTTTGGTGGATATGGACCGACAGGCTGCACGTAAAGTCCCAGTGTCCCGGATTAAGTCTTGTGTAGCCACATGATGCTCCACCAAACTAACCAACTGATCAAGGGTACCTGGGTCACCTCGTCCCACCCACTGTTGAATGGAGACAGGCAGAGTGTGCACAAACCGATTAACCACCACCCTCTCTACCATCTACGCTGGGCTCAAAGTCTCAGGCTACAGCCACTTCTTCACCAGGTGCAATAAGTCATATGCCTGAGACCGTACGGGTTTATCCTCCTTGAAGGAACACTGGCTTATCCGCTGAGCCCTTCATTCAGGGAAGGATCTCACCTTTTACGGACCCGTAATCCCTGGTGTCCTCTGAACAGAAATCCAGGTCGGCTTTTTGGGTCTCTCCTGTGAGATACGGTGCCAAAACCTCTGCCCACTGCTCCGGCGGCAGTTTCTCCGGCTCTGCGACCCTCTCAAACACCACTAGGAAACCTTTCAAATTATCCCCCAGGGTAATCTTTTGCAAAGCCCGCCTTACCGCTTTCCAGACACTGCAGTCCTTGCTTTGCCTGGTGGATGGGCCAGCTGCCCTTGCACGGATGGCCTTAGTCAGGAGTTCCATCTGCCGCTGCTGATGATCCAAGGACTGTAGTAAGTGTGCATTGGTCTGTTGATGTTGTACATTAGCCTGAGCCAACTGCTTTAGAATATCCTCCATGGTAGCTGCAGGTTTATACTGGAGCGTATCAGGTTTAACCACTGACATGTGTTAACTGGGTATGCCTCATGCCGACGCCCTCACGGCCATTCAGGACTTCAGGATGCTGCAGATTCCTAGCACGCTGCTTGGATCCACTGGGTCAATGCCGTTAGCAATCAAGTTGCGTTGCCTGCATTCTCCATCATATGTGAGGAAGCGGCATTGGTTAAGCAAGACGTGAGGCAGTGACCCAGGCTCTTGTTCACACAGTACACAGTGTATTTACAAGTCCAGGCAGTTACAGACCTTTTGTGATCCGGGTCGCAGCTGGTACCACCCTGTTCACGCACTCCTGCAAAATCTCTACACTGCTGCTAGGGTCTGTCTTGGTCAGGTCCCCTTGGAAGGGCTAAGTTCACACTGCCAGGCTGTGTTAAACGGCACACAGCCTGCACACAGAGCTGCTCCTGCTCTGTCCACCTGGCTCCCACTGAAAACCCTGCCTTGTGCTGCAGTCCAGGGTAAAAACCTATTCCTGGACATGAGAATGGTAGAAATCCTGGAGTGGATGGAGATTACAGGGTTTCCGAGCACAATCTTGGGGACACATAACGGCCTTCATATATGACCCTGGTCATGGTGCCACTAGATTATATATATACACAACACTCACACGCCCAGGACGGAGGCACGCACCATAATGAAATAAGGCATCACTCAACCAGGATCTAAGGATCCCTTGGTTTGTTATAGCTTACAGGAATACTGAAAAATACCAGTGTGGGTGGCGGTGCCCCCATGTATGAAGAAAAGCATAATACGGAGGCAACTACCGTGATGAAGGTCCTAGGTTTGGACCGAAACGTTGGTTCCCTGTTGCTATAAAAATAAAGAAACACTTTTTTTTGCAAAAAAGAAACAGTGTGCAATTGTCATTTTCTATGAAACTGATAGCAGACACCATGTCACCTTTGCAGAGTCCCTGATGTGCCTAAACAGAGGAAACATCCCACAAGTGGCCCCCTTTTGGAAAACAGAGCCCTCATAGAATTTAGAAGTGTTGTGAGCACCTTGACCCCGTAGGTGCTTCACAAACGTTTCTAACATTTTATTAAATTGAACCGTAAAAATAAAAAAATAAAAATCACATGTTTCCCACAAAAAGTTTTGCTTTAACCCCAATTTATTTTATTTTCAGAAAGGTAAAAGGAGAAAAATAACCTCAAAATTTATTGTGCAATTTCTGCTGAGTACACAGACGGTGGTGAAAAACTAGTGTTTGGACACACTGCTGAGCTACAAAAGGAAGGAGTGATGATTTTCAGGGCAGACCTTGATGGGATTGTTTACTGGCGCTAGGTCGTGTCTGCAGGGCCCTTGAGAAGCCAAAACAGTAGAAACCCCCCTATGCCAACCCTATACTAGAATTAATCTAGTGATTTCCTGCTATGTGAATTCTATAATGTGGTGGAATATGCGAGTTTTGTAAAGTGCATCAGTTTGGCATATGTAAAATGTGTAGAATGCGTCAGGTTTGCATACCTAAGGCTCCTTTCACATCAGCGGTATTGTAATTTCACAGTAGATCTGGCAGATGTCACCGCACTTGCCGTATCTACCGCGTAATGGCACACTTGCGGCACTGATCCGGCAAGCCCCATTCATTATTCATGGGGCTTGCGGTAAGGTGCAACTGCAAGTGCGGTATTGCTGAGTCCGTCAGATCCGGTACTTGCGGCCATACAAAAAAAACGCAGCTTGCCGCACCTGCTTGTGAGTGGTCATATTTGCTCACTGCAAAAAGCAGCAGTAGTCCCTCAAGATGTTGGGATTCCAGGGGGTTTGTTATCTATTCTTCATTGAAGAAATATCTTTATGGAATCTCTCTCCATGTTTGTCACTTATGTGTCCCAAATTGGGTGGAAAAAAAAGTCAAGCAGGGAATCTAAGAAATGCATTTTCATTAACATTCGGCAGCCATGTTGTATGCTTTAATTTGTTTGTAGTTCAACATAATTTTCTGCTTGTCTGTTCCCAAGTAATTTCTGCACTACTAGCACAATGTATCCCAAGATGCAAGTTCTAGGGGGCTGAGTTTTGTTCTGAATTTGTCACCATGCATTAAATGATTTCGGGGCCAACCAACCTTTTTTTCAGCGCACGTTTTCAGTGTGCTAAAATTCTCTTTTACCCCTTCAACAGGAAATTTCCTGCTTTCCCTCCCCTTTTTCCAAGAGCCATAACTTTTTTATTTTTTGTCAATATAGCCATATGAGGACTTGTTTTTTTGCGGGACGAGTTGTACTTTTGAATGACATCATCAATTTTATCATACATTGTACTGGAAACCAGGGAAAAAAAATTGAGTGCAAAGACATTGCAAAAAAGTACAATTTCATTAATGTTTTTTCGGGATTTTTATTCACTATATGGTAAAAATGATGCCTCAGGTCAGTATAAGTTCAGTGATACCAAGCATGTATGCTTTTTTATCTAAGTGGTGACAAAAAACCCCATAAATTTGTCAAAAAAAAGAATGCGCTTTTGTCGCAATTTCAAAGATCCGTAGTATTCTCACTATCTGAGGCTGTGCGTGACTGCTTATGTTTTGCGTCTTGTGCTGACGTTTTTAATTATACCATTTTTAGGTAGATGAGATATTTTGATACCGTATATACTAGAGTATAAGCCAAACCCAGTATAAGCCAAGGCCCCTAATTTTACCCCCATAAACTGGGGAAACTTATTGACTCGAGTGTAAGCCTAGGGTGGGAAATGCAGCAGACCCCCATTCTGGTATATGGCCCCCATAACTGGTAATAGCTCCCCATCACTGGTAATAGCTCCCCCCCCCATCACTGGTTTACATTATTAGATTTGCCAGTAACAAGCAGGAAGAGCGGAGGGAGGACATGACAGTGCCTGAAGAAAATCGTCGGAGGGTGAGAATGATCAATGATTTGTTATTTTATTGTGAGTGCCAGCATGGGGGCATATACTATGATCACGGGGAGCAAGTATATATAGTATAATGTTATATGCACTGCTCCCCCTGCCGGTGATGGACAGGGTGATGCAGTGTATATTACATTACACTAATGAGTGGGACCACATGACCTCAGCTCTCTCTGCAGCTCTCTCCTGCCTCCTCCAGCTCCAGGTCAAAATCCCCCTAGCAAATAGCACTGACTCAAGTATAAGCTGAGAAAAGCACTTTTCAGAACAAAAAGTGTGCTGAAAAACTCTGCTTATACTTGAGTATATACGGTAATTTGACCTTTTTTTTCCCATCTCTATCCAGCTTGACAAACACTTACTGCTCACTTCAGCCTATAGACCTGTCTCAGCTTGAACATATTTTCAATATACACCATATTTTTCGGACTATAACACACACTTGTTCTCCAAATTTAAGATGAAAGTGAAGGGTGCGTCTTAAAGTCCGGATAAAGAGAATTTTGTTTACGTACCGTAAATTCTTTTTTCTTGAATCATCAATGGGAGACCCAGACAATGGGGTTTAGGGCGCTGCCCTCCGGAGGTCACACTAGGTACTACAAGTTTGTAGCACCGCCTCCTCCGCTTATAAACCCCCACCGTAGGAGACATCCTCAGTTTAGTCCATAAGCTGCGAGGAGAAATAAACCACACCCGAAACATCGGGAAGAATGCCGTGCACAGACGGTGTAACAACCCGGAAACACTGTCTCAACAGAGAACAGATCAAATGCCAACATGCAACGGAACAACTGGGTGGGTGCTGGGTCTCCCATTGATGATTCAAGAAAAAAGAATTTACGGTACGTAAACAAAATTCTCTTTTTTCTGATCATCATAATGGGAGACCCAGACAATGGGGATGTCCTAAAGCAATACCCCAGGGCGGGAAGAGTTCCTCAACAAGACGGATAACACCTGGTTCCCTTTTAAAGGTGGGCAACCGCCGCCTGGAGAACCCGCCTGCCCAAACTCGCATCCGCAGAGGCATGGGCATGCACCATATAGTGCTTAGAGAAAGTGTGCAGGCTGGACCAAGTGGCCGCTTGACACACCTGTAGAGCAGAAGCTCGATGTCGCAAGGCCCAAGAGGCACCTACAGCTCTAGTAGAGTGTGCCTTCAAACCCACCGGGAGAGGCAAACCAGAAGACCGGTAAGCCTCCTGAATGGGAGCCTTGATCCATCTGGCCAAGGTCGACTTTGAAGCCGCGGACCCCTTACAGCGACCCATCGTGAGGACAAATAAGGAATCCGAACTCCTAAAGGAGGCGGTCCTGGACACATAAATGCGTACAGCTCTCACGAGATCCAGAGTATGGAGGTCGCGCTCAACCTGATGAACGGGAGCGGGGCAAAATGATGGGAGAACAATCTCCTGGTTCAAGTGGAATGTTGAAACCACCTTCGGCAAAAATTCAGGCCGTGGGCGCAACACCACCTTGTCCTGGTGAACCACCAGAAAGGGTGACTTGCACGAAAGTGCAGCCAATTCTGAGACCCTTCTCAGAGACGTAATCGCCACCAGAAAGACCACTTTCTGGGACAGACGAGAGAGAGAGACGTCTCTCAGTGGCTCAAACGGCGGTTTCTGCAGTGTCGTCAGGACCATGTTTAGGTCCCAAGGGTCCAGAGGTCGTCTATAGGGCGGGACCACCCGAGACACCCCCTGCAGAAATTGACGTACCTTCGGGAGGAGCGCCAAGCGCCTGTCAAACAACACTGAAAGTGCTGATACTTGACCTTTCAGAGAGCCAAGGGATAATCCCAACTCCAACCCCGACTGTAGGAAGGCCAGCAATGTCGGGATAGACAAAGGCCACGGTGAGCGGCCACCAGAGGCACACCAGGTAAAAAAGATTTTCCACGTTCTGTGGTATATCTTCCTGGAAACAGGTTTCCTTGCCCGATTCATAGTGGCAACCACTGTAGGAGAGAAACCTCTGGATGTCAGCAGCCAGGCCTCAAGAGCCATGCAGTCAATCTGAGGGCCCTGGAATTGAGGTGGAAGAATGGCCCTTGCGCGAGTAGATCTGCGCGTTCTGGAAGAGCCCACCTGTGTCCGCCTGACAGTTGCCACAGGTCCGGGTACCAAGACCTCCTGGGCCAATCTGGAGCCACTAGAATGGCCACTCTGCATTCTGTCCTGATCTTCCACAGGACCCTGGGAATCAGAGCCAGAGGCGGAAACACATATGGCAGCTGGAATCTGGACCAGCTCAGAATCAGGGCGTCCGCCCCCAGAGACTGGGGATCCCAAGATCTTGCCATGTATTGGGGCACCTGATGATTCAGCCGTGAGGCCATCAGATCCACGTCCGGAGTGCCCCACCTGCCGCAGATGTCCCGGAAGACGTCTGGATGTAGAGACCACTCTCCGGCGTCCATCCCCTGTCTGCTCAGATAGTCGGCCTCCCAGTTCTCGACCCCTGGGATGTGAACTGCGGAGATCAGGCAGCCGTTTTCCTCCACCCAGAGTAGAATGCGGTGGACTTCGGCGAGGGCCTGAGCACTTCTGGTCCCTCCCTGATGATTTATGTAGGCGACGGCCGTCGCATTGTCGGACTGTACCCGAATGGGCTGTCCAGACAGGAATTTCTGAAACGCCAGTAGCGCCAGATAGACCGCCTTGATCTCCAGCACGTTGATCTGCAACGCCGACTCCGACTGAGTCCAGAGGCCTTGAGCCCTGTGGTGCAAGAACACCGCCCCCCAGCCCTTCAGACTGGCGTCGGTGGTCACCACTAACCATGACGGTTTTAGGAAGGACCGGCCCCGTGACAGGTGAAGTGGCTGGAGCCACCACTGTAGAGAGTCCCTGGTTGGTTGTGACAGTGTCACCAGCCGATTCAGAGAGATCGTCCTCTTGTCCCATCTGCGAAGAATCTCCAGCTGGAGAGGACGGAGGCGAAACTGTGCGAACGGCACCGCCTCTATCGCCGCTACCATGCGACCCACCAGTCTCATCAATACCCGTAGGGATGACTGTGGAGACAGGAGGACATTCTGCACTCCTGATTGGATCGCAAGCTGCTTGGCTTGAGGTAGGGACACCAGGGCCGAGTCCGTGTGGAAGTCCATGCCCAGATATGTCAATGACTGGGTCGGAACCAGGGTCGACTTCTGAATGTTGATAAGCCACCCGAACCGTTCCAGGGACTTCATGGTCACCTCCAGGCTTACCCGACAAAGGTCTTCCGATGGCGCCCTGACCAACAGGTCGTCCAAATAGGGTATGACGGCGTGTCCCTGCGCATGCAGGAGAGCCATCATGGAGGCCATCACCTTTGTGAACACCCGTGGTGCTGAGGCTAGCCCGAATGGCAGTGCCACAAATTGGAAATGCTCTTCCCCCACTGCGAATCTCAACCAGCGCTGATGAGCTGGTGCAATGGGGACGTGAAGGTAAGCGTCCCTGATATCGATGGACGCTAGGAAGTCTCCCTGTGACACAGCCGCGATCACTGAGCGCAGGGATTCCATGCGGAACTTCCGAACCAACACGTGACGGTTGAACAACTTGAGGTCCAAAACCGGGCGAAAAGAGCCGTCCTTCTTTGGGACAATAAAGAGGTTGGAGTAAAAACCCCTGAACCTCTCTTCCGTGGGCACAGGGACCACCACTCCGTCTCTGCGGAGTCCCTCCAACACCAGGTAAAAAGCCTGAGCCTTTTCTGGAGAAGGAACCGACCGATGGAATCGGTGTATTGGTTGTGACGTCAGCTCTATCCTGTAACCTCTTGAGACTACGTCTCGAACCCACTGATCTTGAATGTGAAGAAGCCACTTGTCCTGAAAGCGGGACAGGCGGCCCCCCACCTGTGGGGAGGCAGGATGAGATAGCGAGTCATGTCGAGGCGGGCTTGGGGGTGGCAGCCGCTGCCCCCGCCGGCTTCTTCTGACGACTCTTGGAACGCCACTGAGTAGCAGGCTTGCCCCCTCGGTCTGAGCGAGTGGACGCCGTTGATGACTGTGAACCGGAGCGAAAGGACCACTGCTTAGGGTTCCTTTTCACGGTGTACCGTGGCTTAGGCTTATTCTGCGGTATCTTAGACTCAGCAGAATCCTTTATCAATTTGTCCAGTTCGGTGCCAAAAAGCCTGTCACCAGCGAACGGAAGATTTTGTAAAATCTTCTTAGATGTGGCATCTGAGTCCCAGAGACGCAGCCACAATAGCCTGCGGATCGCAATTGCATTGGCCGAGGCCACAGCAGAGCGAGTGGCAGTTTCCAAAGATGCCGTCCTGGCATAGTCCGCATAGGCCCTTGCTCTCTCAGTGAGAGCCAGGACCTCTGGACTGGACCTAGCTAGATCAGTGATACTATCCAAACAGATAGTGATCGCTTGTAGGGTCCAGACTGCGGCAAAATTAGGGGCAAACGAAGACCCCACAGCCTCATAGGAAGACTTGGCGAGTTGCTCGACCTGTCTATCAGTAGCATCCTTCAACGAGGAGCTATCAGAGGCAGAAAACAAGGAGCGCGCAGCAATCCTAGTCATGGAAGCATCCACCTTGGGAGACTGCGACCATTCCTGGAGCGCCTCCTGGGGAAAGGGAAAGCGATTGTCCTTAGTTTTACGGACATAACGCCGCCCAGGATGCAACCTGGGAGCTTTAATCACCCTTCCGAAATTAGTGTGGTCCATGAAGGAGCCACTTGGTCTAGCCTCTGGCCGCAGCCATTGATAGATCTCCTTGGGGTGTACAGTCACCTCCTCAGGAGGAGTGACAAGACGCAATGTCTCATTGATGGAGGACACCAGATCCTCCACCCCATCTGGAGGTTCAGACATAGACCCAAGAGTAGAACCCCCATCATCTTCCTCACCATCAGAGGAACGCTCCTCCTCAGACAGAGTCTGGAGCTCAGGAGAAGCCTCACGGGCTCGCTTAGGGGGTCTTACAGCAGAAGTAAGAGACACCCGGGGGTAACTAGGAGGAGTAGCTGGGTTCTCCAGTCTCCTATGCAGTGCCTCCAGGGTTTGCGACATGGAGGACATCTGGGACAGCAGAGATTCATTGATCTTATTCTGCGTTTCCCATGGCCCTGGGATCACCTGAACCTCAGGGTATAATCCCGGATTTGCAGACTCAATAGTAGCAGATCGGGCCTCTGGGCGTCCGCAGTTATTGCAGGACCCCTCCACCAGTGTCCCGTTGCATGTAGTACAGACAATGGTGGCCACCGCCGCCTTAGCAGCATGCTTCCCAGCTGAGGACATCTCCACAGTGGGGGGAATATAAGCCAAAGTTCACAAACAAACCGGGATTCCCGGTGGCTTACCGACCGCAGTAAAGCGGTAGGAGGAAGCGGTGTGTGTGTGTGACCTCCGCGAGTTCCGGTCTCCCTTGCAAGTGCAGACACGCGCTGTAGTTCAGATCCCAGCCGGGAAGTGAGGGAGAAGATGGCCGCCGACAGTGAAGATGTGGGCGGAGCCAGGAACACGCGGAAGAACACACAACACGCCCAGCGGTGAGTCACCATAAGGGCTGCCTCCTCCTCCTCCAGACTGCCTCAGCAATGGAGGTGCCGGAGCCCGCAGCGCGGGAAACGAGAGTGAATATCACCACACACACTCTCAGACTGCATGTACACATAAAACACCCGCAGTCTACAGCCTCAGCCCCTGTGAAACACAGGGCGGTCAGCCAGGGAGACCCCAGCACAGGGCCACCGCCAGAACCGCGGACCCGAGGGTAACCGCGCGGTCTGAGTGTCATGACACCACAGTGACAGACACTGCCCCCAGGCACACAGGAGACACACCAGGTGCCTCAGTGCCGGTCCGGTCTGTAAGCACCTTTAGGGAGGCCTCGGACGGGGGTACAGCACCAGTCCGGAGTGTAAGCACCATTTAGGGAGGCCTCGGACTGGGCTGGCTCCGTCCGGTCTGTAAGCACCATTTAGGGAGGCCTCGGACGGAGCGGAGCTGTGCAAGGCTCCAGGCTCCCCCTATCCAGAGCCTCCATGGAGGGATGGAAAGGACAGGAGCACGACAGCGTACCGGGAGAACACTAAAGTGTCCAGGCTAAAAGCCCTCCGGTACCTCCACCAGCGTGTTCCACAAGGGTGAGCGGGGAGGCTGTCGAGGGTCCCGAATGGGACCATTTTACCTTGTCTTCATACGCCATCACGTAAGTTGTGAGAATGCAGTGAAGTGCAAGCAAAGCGTGATCCTCCGAGCACACTAAGTTTAAAACTGAGGATGTCTCCTACGGTGGGGGTTTATAAGCGGAGGAGGCGGTGCTACAAACTTGTAGTACCTAGTGTGACCTCCGGAGGGCAGCGCCCTAAACCCCATTGTCTGGGTCTCCCATTATGATGATCAGAAAATAGCGGTACGTAGCTTGCTGAAGGAGAAGGGGTCACAGAAGGCAGAAAATATTCCCTGCTGAAGAATTCGGCTGCTGGGGCCAACGCATGTGCCATCTATTTAAGAAGATGAATGAAATGCAGCACTAAGCTGAATGGCATACCATACACTTTTCTGTTTCTAGCGCAGTGACATAGTTGGGCCTAGAAAATTAACCTGAGCACATAGATTGCATGCTGTAATATTAAAGAACTTTATGTGTTACTCTGCCCCTGTCATCAGTCATTATCCGTGCAGCAGTGAATTCAACACGACTGCGGCGCTGCCACAATTGCGCCACTGACATCCTGCTCCTCTGCTCCTATTTTCTTTAATAGCAGGCGAACAATTTCCCCAGCAGCTGCAGGAAGCCGGCGGCGGGGAAGAATAATGTGTGCGGTCTATTTAAGAAAATGAATATTCACTGCTCCGAAGCCTGGGATGATGTGCATGGGAGCCGTAACAATCACAGCAGCTGAAAGCGTGTGAAACAGGGCACATGACAAAGCGCTGACACGCTGATCAGTTGACAGCATGAAGAGGACGTCACCATGCAGGGAAGCAATAGATGTGAGTATAATCGTTATTTTTTTAAGTGTGCGCCATAATGTGGGCTGTATATACCAGGATTGGGAACATATACCAGGATGGATGACATATTACCAGCATAGGAGGACATAGACCCCCCATAAAAGTGTCATCAGCAGTTCCCCCCCACCCTTTCATATCAGTGCATCATAATCACACTTTTTGCTTCAAAATTTCTTTCCTATTATGGTGAGTCTTATGGCCTGGTGCATCTGATAATTTATTACCGTATTTTTCAGATTAATATAATAAGTGAATAGGCTTGGCTTGTATAACTTTAAATCCAGACATGTCAGGCAAATTTGGAGTTCATATCTGGAATTTGTGCATTGAATTTTTGCAATAAATCACATGTTCTTTCTCTCAGTAGAAAAATCATTGCTGTGTGGTGAAATAGGGGAATATGGTGTGCTGTCCTTGACTATTAATGTTGGAGGGAACAAATTTGCAAGCTTCCTTGGCTGAATACATTATTAGGGAAGAGTGTGACATTATATTTTTCATGTGGGTGGTGTGTGTGTCTGTTGTGTTTTTCTTGTATGTATGTATTGGATAGCCTAATTTTATTTAGGTGTGTGTTTGGTGTAAACTTTCTGTACAGCACAAATACTTATCTCCTGTGAATGCTAACAAGCAGCCAGCATTCAAAGGAAGTTCTTGACAGACACAGAGGTCCTCAGCTAACCCTCAGATATCATTATTTTCCATCGGCTCCCCGCAATCAAGTCACAGGGCTGCCGATGGGAGTGGTGAATTACACTCTCAACAGATAACAATCCATGCAGGTCTTCTGATGGCTGAACCATACGTGACATTACTGGTTACCTACTGTGACCCTTAATTTCCTTATTGATTGTAGCGTGCGAGCAGCTCCCTCTCTACTCCTGAAACAGCTGAAATGTGTGTTACTTTGTAATGTCATTATTGTCTGTACATGTCCCTGCTTAGTTGTACAGTGCTGAGGAATATGTTGGTGCTATATAAATAATAATTACAGTAATCTAATTCCTTATTGGCATAATATAAGTTGCTGCACACACCATAGTGCAGAAATAAAAATTTGAAATATTTGATATTTATTCTGAAGCTAATCAAAGAGCAGAGTAGTTAAGAATGCCAGTGTGGTCCCATAATTCACTTCAGCTAATTGTGCCGGGTCGCTATTACTTTGTACCTGTCCTTTATAGAATTTTTCACACACACTGATCTCCTGCAACTGCTATTAAAAATAAATGTCACAGCAAAGTGAAAGATACAAATTGTGGAATTATCAATGGCTTTAAAGGGCAAGAAAGTGCTTGCCTCTACAGGAGTAAAATTCAAGCAAGTATCATTAAAATAATTACAATTTTGGATTAAAATCTCCATTACAAAGGATTACAAGCAAACTTAATATTAATAGTCAAATGGGTTTGTAGGTTCAAAACTTAATACCCCATAATATCCCAAAAGCTTAAAAGACTTTTAAAATAGCAAAAATCATCACTATGTACCCTGCAGCCTGTGCCATATCGCCTCTCTATTGCCATTTGCTGACATGACGGTAACTTCCTGACCACAGCATATTACCGCAGGAGTAATACCGGCCAACTCTAGCTAAAAGCAGAGGAGAAGCGTTACTGGAGAGGCAGGAGATAATTTAACATTTTTTTTATTTGCAAAATCATTACAGAAAAAGAGAAAAGATCATAATAGTAATAATCACTCATGACTATGAAACATGGAAATTCAAACTCAAGAGCAATTCCTTATTAGTCCATGGCCTGTAAATATGACATCAGTTAAAACATTTTTTACAACTGAATGACTGAAGGTGTAGTAGAAAGACTATCAAAAATCAGTGTTTGTGCTTTAGGCTGGCTTCACACCACGGTTTTATTCCTGTCCGTGGGGTCCTGTTTTTTGCGCCGGATTACCCCAAGTTTCGTTTCTGTCAGGTTTGGTCCGTTTTTTTCACCAAAGCCCAACATTGGAGCAGTCTCCAATTTTGGGGCTGGGAAAAAAACAGGACAGAAACGAATCCGGGACTGAACTGGCAAAATCAGATGGCCATTTATGACCAATCCGGCACCATAGCGATACATAGGGGGCAAAACAGGATCCTGTTCTGTCCTTTTCAAAATGGACAGAACAGGATCCCAAAAAACGTGCTGCGAAGCCAGCCTTAAACTAAAAGTGAGGACAATATTTGCCTTTAAATTTAGATAAGAGACTGCAGGAATGTATTTTTTCTCTTTCAATGATGCAAATGGAAAATTCTGTACATTCTGGATTTCTACATACAGGTGAGGCCAAAGCATAATAAGACAGTATATTGTAGAATGTAACTTGTGTTTATGCTCAGTCAAAGACTCCAAAAGACAGAACAATTTGGGAATACAAACTGATGATGACCTTTGACACAGTCAGAGAAGAAATTAAAGGGAACCTGTCACCTGATTCTAAGCCCCTACACTATCTCTAGCTGTCCCTACACATTCCTAGCAGCTCCCTATCTATCCCTTTCTTATCTAAAGTGGCCCTATTAAACATGTGTAAAAGAAGTATAAACTTACTGCAGTCCCCTTGGTTGGGGGACTGGGTAGGCGTGCCCATGCTTCCTCCATCACACCTCCGTGTTGTAATGCACGACCCGTTGGGCGGCATTATTCTGTGTCCTCTCTGCCCCCAGTATTTGGAATCTCCCGCCCTCTGTGTACTTCCATGCACCGGCCGGGCGTCACATCCGGCGCGGTGCATTATGGGCCGGTCACGAGATCGGCCCTAGTGCATTATGGGGCCGGTCACGAGATCGGCTCCAGTGCATTATGGGGCCGATCACGTGATCGGCCCCAGTGCATTATGGGCTTGATCACGTGATCGGCCCGGCTTCAATAAGCACATTGCGCATGCGCGGAGCCGGGCCGATCACGTGATCAAGCCCATAATGCACTGGGGCCGATCACGTGATCGGCCCATAATGCACCGTGCCGAATGGGACGCCCAGCCGGTGCATAGAAGTAAACAGAGGGCGGGAGATTCCAAATACTGGGGGCAGAGAGGACACAGAATAATGCCGCCCAGCGGGGCGTGCATTACAACACGGAGGTGTGATGAAGGAAGCATGGGCACACCTACCCAGTCCCCCAACCACGGGGACTGCAGTAAGTTTATACTTCTTTTACACATGTTTAATAGGGCCACTTTAGATAAGAAAGGGATAGATAGGGAGCTGCTAGGAAGGTGTAGGGACAGCTAGAGATAGTGTAGGGACTTAACATCAGGTGACAGGTTCCCTTTAATATTTCACATCGAATCATGTCTTTTTACACCAATTGAAAAGGTATCATATCTTTGAACAGACACCAATTAGAGGACAATAAAACTTTCACACTTATTATCAGTGAACTGTTTCGATATTTACTGCCATAACCGTTTCACCCCATCTCATTCTGTTCTGCTCCAACTCACTTGTCTTAAGAACTGCAGTATTCCATGTCATGTTGAGTATATATACAGTGGGTGTGTAAAGTAATCAGATCCCTTTAAAGTTTCATTGCAGCCATTTAGTGAATTCAAAAAAGTTCATTTTTTTTCTCATTAATCTATACTCTGCACCTCATCTTGACAGAAAAAAAACAGAAATGTAGAAATTTTTGCAAATTTATTAAAAAAGAAAAACTGAAATATGACATGTATATCATAAGTATTCTGACCCCTTACTTAGACACTCATATTTAATCATATGCTGTCCATTTCCTTGTGATCCTCCTTGAGATGGTTCTACTCCTTCATTGTAGTCCAGCTGTGTTTAATTAAACTGATAGGATTTTATTTGGAAAGGCATACACCTGTCTATATAAGACCTCACAGTGCATGTCAGACCAAATGAGAATCATGAGGTTAAGGGAACTGCCCAAGGAGTTCGGCGACAGAACTGTGCAAAGTCACAGATCTGACCAAAGTTACAAAAGATGTTCTGCAGTACTCAAGTTCCTAAGAGCACAGTGGCCTCTACAATCCTTAAATAGAAGAAGTCTGGATCCAACAGACATCTTCCTAGACCTGGCCGTCCAGTCAAACCGAGCAATCGTGGGAGAAAAACCTTGGTGAAAGAGGTAAAGAAGAACCCCAAGATCACTGTGGCTGAGCTCCAGAGATGCGAGATGGGACAAAGTTCCACAAAGTCAACTATCACTGCAGCCCTCCACAGGTGGAGCATTTATGGCAGAGTGGCCTGACAGACACCTCTCCTCAGTGCAAGTCATATGAAAGTCTGCATAGAGTTTGCTAAAAAACACATGAAGGACTCCCAGACTATGAGAAATAAGATTCTCTGGTCTGATGAGACGAAGATAGAACTTTTTGGAGATAATTCTAAGTGGTATGTGTGGAGAAAACCAGGCACTGCTGATTACCTGCTCAATACAATCCCACCAGTGAAACATGGTGGTGGCAAAATCATGATATGGGGTGTTTTTCAGCTGCAGGGACAGGACAACTGGTTGCAATTAAAGGATACATGAATGCGGCCAAGTACAGAGATATCCTGGATAAAAACATCTTCCCGAGTGCTCCAGACCTCAGACTTGTTGAAACATTCCCCAAGACGACTCATGGCTGTACTAGCTCAAAAGGGTGCTTCTACTCAATACTGAGCAAAGGGTTGAATACTTATGACCATGTGATATTTCAGTTTTTCTTTTTTAATAAATTTGCAAAAATTTCTACATTTCAGTTTTTTTAAGTCAAGATAAGGTGCAGAGTGTACATTAATAAGAAAATACATTGTATCCCTCAGTACCGTTAGCTGATATTTACATATCAGGATTCACTAAGATATAAGCTACCCATTTTGTAGCCCAAATTGCTATGCCAATGACTTATCAATACTTTAAGAGAACGGCGCTAAAAACAATCCTTCATTTGCACATGTAAAAGCTTACGACATGGACCTTAATAGAAAGGTAGAGGAAAAAATCTAGAAGACTAAAATTCAGGGGTAAGTATCCTAAATTTGCTGATTTTCATCCCCACAAACGTGTAAAGCAGCTCAAACTACTGCTTGGCACATTTATAACTCCTAATCTGATTCCAATCAGACTGCTTCTTTTATTTCTGAAATTCCTTTGCAGATTGACTTTTTTTTTTTTTTTTTTTTTTTACGATCCAACAAAAATGGGAAGTGCCTCAAATTGGAGGGATTCGCAGACTCTTTGGGTAAAGGCCACCACTTATCAGCACCATTACCAAGTACTTGGAACATCAACACATGGGAAAATGTATACATACCTTAACAACTGGATTTAACAGAACCACTCCAGATTTCTTTGTTATAACCTGTTTTGTAGTATAATGATGTTCTATAAGTTGCGGTATTGTTGGAAAGCCCGTTCCTTCAAACCTATATAAATTCTATTTAGAGGGGAACAAAAAAATAAAATCCATATCACAATTTGAGAATGGAAGAGAAAGCTAAAAACATGTTTAGTCACACAAGCATTCAATTTTCTAGCTATGAATACTTCCCCCATCAGTCTCTGTGACACCCCTTCCTCCGAGCCCTGGGCTTGCAGCACCACTGACTGCCAACTGTGAACTCACTCCACCGACACTGTATTGCCCCGGTAAACTATTTCGGGATTGTAAGACACACTCCCATTTTCCCCCAATTGGGGGGGGGGGGGGTGCATGATATAATCAGTAAAATACGGTATATACCCAATTATTGCAATAAATTGTAATTCACCAAATTACATTTACTATAAGAAATGAACAATGACTTTCAAAGTATCACAAATATTGTATTATTGTATATTGAGCATTGTATACCCAAGTATTACGATAAATTGCTATTAACTCACTTAAGAACATTCACTATAAGGAATAAGCAATGAATTTACGTGTATACCTGGCAAAGCCGGGAAGTAAAGTTAGCAAATATAATGTTTTCAGTATTGTTACTGCTTTTTCTTCTATATTCATGCATTTGTCATGCCAAGAATTGTTTTATTTGCCCCTTATATCACTAATGGCCGCTTTACACGTCCCGATATCGTCGTCCAACTTCGACAAAAAGTCACGTGGTTCGTGCGTTGGTGCCAGTATCGTTCGTGCGTTGTATGGTGTAAATGACCAATTCGATGCAAGAACAATGTCAAACCGATATCGGGGAAGAATTGTGCAGGCTCTCCAACTGCCCGATATTGGATGGACGATCTGGCAGGATCGTTCTGTGCGACAGCCCAACACCGACTTGAAGAGCAACTTCCCCTATTCACTCCCATGTTAAATGGTCGTTCCCTGAGTCGCTCGTACAAGGGGGCATATACATCGCAGTTGTGTTGCATGCCGATATCTCCCCGTGTGACAGCTCCTATGCGATCTTGGATTACTGCAAAAAAGGTGCGCGCTCCCGTGCCGCTGTATCCAATATCGAAACGATGTTGGGACGTGTAAAGTGGCCATAAGATATACAGTGCTGCTCACTATTATTGGCACGCCTTCATTTTTTTCCATAAACTGTACAGCATCTCCATAAATAAATGGAAATGTACCAAAGTTATATCCTCAGGATTTTTTAATAGGTGGCCCAAAGTAATATAACATTGTTTGTCAACTTACATATTGCAATTTTAAAGAAATAGAATTAACAGCAATAAAGGTGCCCCTACATATTACTTGTTTGCATACCCTTTGTCATTGATGACAGCCTCCAAACGCTTCTTGAAAGCCATCTATAAGCTTCTTTAACTTCTCAGCTGGTATTTTCTCCCACTTTTCCAGTGCAGTTTGTTCAATGTTTGCAAGGTTTTTTTCCCAATGGCAGATTTTAGCTCACCCCAAAGATTTCTAATGGGATTTAAGTCAGGACTTATTGCTGGCCATTTTAAAACAGTCCATTTATTCTATTTCAAACATTTCTTTGTACATTTGGATTTGTGATATGGGTCATTGTCTTGCTCAAGGACCCATTACCTTCGACTCAAACTAAATTTCTTTACACTAGGTAGGACATTTTGCTTTAATCTCTTGATAATGCTTTGATTTCATGATTCCTGTGGTACAGACAAAGCCTCCAGTACCAGATGTAAAGCAACCCCACATCATTATGGATCCACCATGATGCTTAACTGTTGGTAGGGTGTTCATTTCCTTATAAGCTTCATTACGCTTTGTATTGCCAAAAAAGTCTATTTTTGAAACATCTGTCCACAGAATATTTTCCCAGAAGGATTGTGGTTGGTCAAGGTACTCTTTGGCAAAGATTAGTCGTTTTAGGTCTTCTTTATCAAGTTTCTTCACCCATAACGATCTGCTTGGTTTAGTGTGCGGCATAAAGTACTTGTTGAAACCATGACCCCAAACTGTTCCAGGTTGGATTGCAGGTCTTTGAATGTTTGTGGTGTTTTTTTTTTTCCATCATTTGCATTAACTTTCAAAGATATCTCTTGTCAATTTTTCTCTTTCACTCACGTCCAGGGAGGTTCTTGACAGTTCCATGCTTGGCAAACTTCTTAATAACATTGCTCACTGTTGACACTAGGATACCAAGCTCTTTGAAAATAGCCTTATACCCTTTGGAAGTCTTGTGTTTGCTAATAACAGTTCTGATGTCCTTAGACAGGTCCTTTTCTTCACCATTATGACAAAGGAACAGGGCCTAAAATGTGGCTTTCTAAAACACTGAAGTCACCATTCATTGGGCAATTCGTTTCTCAAGGCCACCAACAATTTATCACATGTAATCCTCATTTGTGATTAACCACAGGCAATGTAAAATGGGTTTCCATACTAATTTAATGTAAGGGGTCACAGCAAGCTTTAAGTTTTTCTATTTTTCCTTCTCATCGTTTTTTTGTTTTTAATCGTTATCATTTGTTCTTTTAAACTTAATACAAGTGCTCTATACAAAAAAGCGGTTACATTTGATTCATTTTTTTTCAAGGACATATTCCACAGATGTCCTTAAACTTTATGGGTGCCAATAACAGTGATCAGGACTGTAGCATCTAAACTTTATGGGTGCCAATAACAGTGATCAGGACTGTAGCATCAATTGTTGATCACTAGGGATCATTAGTCAAAACTGCAGATCATCTGAATATAGAGCCACATCACCAAGCACTGCAGTTAATTTTTTTCTATCCACTGTTTGCAGGGAAATACAGAAAAACAAAATGTATTCAGACAGAACAGCTCCATCATAGAGGGATGGCACTTCTGTTGCTTCATTCTCAGGATAGCCAGAGGTTGAAAAGGTCAGAAACTAGTAACATTCATAAGCCTGTAGCACACAAATTAGCAATGAAGTGGTAAAATGGGAAGCAATATGTTTTTTAAAGGGCCTGTCAGGTCCCTTAAGTCCTCAAACAGGTACATGTGTTAGTAAAAATTCCATGCCTAACCATCCTAGTCTAATGCTAATATCACAATCCAATATTACAAAAAAGGATTTGTATTGCTCTTTCTTCCTATGCTTTGACTAGCTCAGGGGGTGTTGTTTCCCCAACTGGTCTGCCCTCTTCCTGTGTTATCATGTCCCTATGGCCATGATGGCAATTTCCAGGAGGCAACATCATACTGAGCTCATGTATATCTTGCGTCTCTTGCTCAATGTACGTCCGGGATCAGAGGTGCACTGCACATGATAATGTGTTTTCTGCACTTCCATCTATGCGCAGTGCACCTATGTCGGGGGTATGGGTCCCAGCTCAAGAGGCACACTGCGAATACTCTATGGGGCAGAAGACTCTTAATCATGCGCAGTGCGCCTCTGTAGAAGGGACATGTACACCCGACACAGAGGCGCAGTGACGCTACGGGAATGAGACATGAGATTTCCATGAGCCAATGGGGACGTCGGCTCTTGAAAATATGTTATCACACCAACAGGGGTGTGATAACATGAAGAGAGGGTGGACTAGTCGAGAAAAAACAGCCCGTCAACTAGTCAAACCCCTAATTAGCATTAGATAAAATAAGCATTATAAGGTTAATCATTTTTTGTAACATTGGACTGAAAGAACAGCATTAGACAGGGATGCTTAGTCAGGGAATTTTGACCCACAAATGTGCCTGTTCATATTATTAAGGACTTAAGGGACCTGATGGGTTCCCTTTAAGTCAAGTAAATTGTTTCTTTTAGGCCATTATGAAAATGGGCAAAAATGAGATGTCTTACAAGTAATGTAGCATTCCTTTGAAGCACCCTTCACTGCTGTATCAAAGTCCCACTCTGGGTGACCTTCTGTCCAGAAAGCATTTATCGACAAAGACACAGAGCTCAGCAATTCTACCTCGCTCATTATTTTAGTGCAGATATCACTTACACATTCAAACCTAATAGACAATATAGGCTTATATTGAGATATTTAGGTTACTGACTTCCCACTTGGATCGTTAAACCAAAATACAATAGATAAACTGAAAACACAAAAAAAACCTCACTTAATCCCTAATCCTTTGTACCATTTTTTTTATTTCCTCTTAGTAGTAAACATGTAAAATGTCCTCTTAAGGGGAGCCTGTCATGTCGTTTTGTGATATTAAACTGCCCCCATTGTGTTTTAAATGATGCAAGGTGCATCACTAACATGGTTTTCGAACAACAAAATTACACGTATTTATCGTATAAGACTATATGCTGAGGTGACTGCACAGATACCTGTCTTCAGTCATAGGGGAGGGGCTTTTTTATATTGTCACTGAAGTTAATTCATATTTTTTGAATTTCGTCATGTCCCATGCATTGTAATTGATTGACATCACTGCAGGACGTGCAGTGATATCACAACCATGTAACCATAATGAGCAGAGCTAAGCCCAAGGAGTCTTTCATGTCAGGCCTGCTTAGCTCCGCCCACTATGGTCACATGGTCGTGACATCATCAGAAGTTCTTCACCACCACCAGCACCTTCAGTGATCCATATTATACAGGGGGCATTACTACGTTTAAAAAAATGCATGACAGATATGGATTGACGTAGCTGATTCCAGCTGACATATCCACCCCATGACTGTTTGCGCAGGTACCTAATGCAAACTTATAAGCAGCCAAAGTGCTTTATTTATAATAAATACATGGAATTTTTTTTTCTTAAAACCAGGTAACTGATGCACAGTGCATACTCTAAATAACATTGGGGAAACAAAAAAGAACATTAACAGAAATAAACACCCGAAATAAATCAATCTGTTTGTAATGACATATATATATATATATATATATATACACACATATATATATATATATATGTCACTTTTATATTGAATTAGCGAAGTAAATTATCTTTTTAATGATATTCTAATTTATTGAGATATACCATATTTTTCGCTTTATAAGACGCTCCGGATTATAAGATGCACCCCCAAATTTGGTAAAGGAAAAGAGAAAAAAAATATGTTTTAATGTTAAATGGGGTCCATCTTATAATGCCAGTGTCCATCTTACAAATCATATATATGTCCCTCATAGCCCCCTCATCCTGGTACATTGTCCCTCATCCTGGGATATAGTTCCCCCTTCCTTGATATGGCCCTTCTTAATGTGGATATAGCCCCCCTGTGATGGCACACATCCCCTCTGTGATGGCACACATTCCCCCCTGTGATGGCACACATTCCCCCTGTGATGGCACACATTCCCCCTGTGATGGCACACATTCCCCCCTGTGATGGCACACATTCCCCCCTGTGATGGCACACATTCCCCCCTGTGATGGCACACATTCCCCCCTGTGATGGCACACATTCCCCCCTGTGATGGCACACATTCCCCCCTGTGATGGCACAAAGTCCCCCTGAGATCCACAAATCAGGAAATCAAGGAAGATTAATCATTTCATGTGTGGGCACACTCAGTGAACAAATTTCTGGATAGGTAGAAGGTAGTCTCAAATCCCTGGTAAAAAAGACACCCAGCTACATTCAGGACCTACTGAATAAACTATCAGCAATAGGTCCTTTACCAGAAGGAACCATCCTCACCACCATGGATGTGGAAAGTCTGCACTCCAATATTTCACACCAGGATGGCTTAAATGCCTACAAAGTCTTCCTGGAAAACATGCTGATTCTGTGGTGAAGCTTACAAGATTCATCCTCACACACAACTATTTTACATTTGATGACAACATATATTTACAAGAGACGGGCACAGCAATGGGAAGTAAAATGGCACCACAATATGCAAATCTTTTCATGGCCAAGCTTGAAGGTGACTATTTATCCTCTTGGCCACTTACCATTATATTGATGATATATTCATGATCTGGACAGAGTCCAGACATTCCATGAACACTTCAATTAGTTTCATCCCATCATCAACTTAACACTCTACTACTCCTGCACTGAAATAAGCTTTCTGTACACAGTCATCAAGCTATGGAACAATGAAGTAGAAACATCTCTGTACCGGAAGCAAATTGACCATCCAACATATCTTCGATGGGACAGTTTTCATCCAAAACACAAACTCTATTATGTACAGACAGGCCATCAGATACAATTGGATATGTTCAAACCCTACAGATGGAGACAATCACCTTGAGGACCTCAGAAAGAACTTTTTGAATCAGGACTACCATCCAAGAACAATTGAAAACCAGATTACAAAAGCCACCAGAATATCAAGGAATCATCTCCTACATTACAAAACTAGAGAAGAAAACAACCGGGTCCCTCTTGAAGTCACCTACAATCCAAATCTGGAGGTGATAAGAGGAGCTGCACAGAAACTGCAACCACCAACACAAAAAGATGTCCGACTAAAATCTATATTTCCAGACATCCCACGTCTTTGTTTTAGACAGCCTCTGAATCTAAAAAGCATCATTGTCAGAAGCGCCCTATCCTCTCCAAAAAAAACAGGAACCTTTCCCTGCAACCAGAACAGGTGCAAAACATGTCGATTTATAATGACAGAGGACAAAATAAAAATTCCCAGCACAAATCAGGACTACAAGACACAAGGTAACTTCAGCTGCAACACAACTAGTGTAATGTACTTAATTATATGTACAAAAAATGTGTGAGCGGGAATCTGTATGTAGGAGAGACGGGCCAACAACTCAGAACTAGGATGAACTCTCATTGCCACACAATAAAAGAAACAAGAATAGATCTAGCTGTGGCCAATCATTCTTGCAGCCCTAGTTTTAAATGGTCATTTCAAATCACAGAAACACAAGAGAGTCTGGGAATATACCGTAATCTTATGGTAATCTTTCACACATTCAGAGAGGGAATGATGTGTCGCGTAGATTTGTGTCTTTTTACATTAATTTAAAAATATATTGCAATCTGAGAGTCCTCAGTAGTTTATACCTTTTAATGGCTAACTGAAAAGATGGTAAGCATAACAAGCTTTAGGGACACTGTGGCCCCTTCGTCAGCCTGGTAAGGGGCCACAGTGTCCCGAAAGCTTGCTAAGCTTACCATCTTTTCAGTTAGCCATTAAAAGGTATCAACCACTGAGGACTCTCATATTGCAATATATTTTTCTATCTACTGGCTAGCATGATATAAATATTCTTTACCTTACATTAATTGAGAAATCTCCAAATCTTGAAGAAACAACTAAACAAAGGACATACAACTATCTGCTTCTTATCTCAGGACACTGATTTTCACTACACCAGAAGCTCTCCCCCTCCCAACTCTACCAAGTCCTGTGTTACGCTTCACCTCACTTTGTTTATTTACTACATCAACTAACCCTGTACATGTGTATATATGTGTGTGTTCAAAAGATATGTCATTATTAAGTCTGATTAGAAGGTCATAGTGTCTCGAAAGCTTGCTTGTTTGTTCTTACCATCTTTTCAGTTAGCCATTAAAAAGTATCAACCACTGAGGACTCTCAGATTCTAATATATATTTTTCTATCTACTGGCACGGTACAAACATTTTTTATTTTATGAGCTATGGAGAAGCAGTCCAGAGTTAATACCACCGCATGTGCAAAATCAATACATACACAGGCAGCATGTACATAGAGGAGACTGGATTACAATTCAGAACAAGAATGAATTCTCATGGCCACTCAATAAAAGAAATGACAAAGAAGGTAATATTGTTGCGCCACTCTGTAATTGTCATCGGAAGCAGGTTATTTGAATGGGAACCTCACCTGTGCTTGTTGTGCTGTCTGCACAACAAGAATTAGTGCATTGATGTATATCTCCCTGTGTCCTCGGCTAATGAGCGGCTGTGGATGGTGAAGATTTTGCTGCGTCCTTAATCCCAGCACCTCACATGAGTCGTCACGTGGTGGGTCCGTGGGCGTTTTCAGGACGTCATCCAAGGTCCTATTGCCTGGAGCTGCTCCATACCTCACTCCGCATAGCGGAGGAACGAATGTATTTCAAAAGAGTAATAGGTATTTGTGTGAGCGCTGGGGAATCAACCGGCACCAAGGCTATTATGAATAGTTACCTCTCGGCTTTATTTGTACAATAAAAAGGCAGGGTCCTTTAGGGCACAATGCGTTTCTACACTCTCCAAGCGTCTTCCTCAAGTGGAAGACGCTTGGAGAGCGTAGAAACGCGTTGTGGCCTAAAGGACCCTGCCTTTTTATTGTACAAATAAAGCCGAGAGGTAACTATTCATAATAGCCTTGGTGCCGGTTGATTCCCCAGCGCTCACACAAATACCTATTACTCTTTTGAAATACACTCAATAAAAGAAAGGAGTATGCAACTACCTGTAGCTAAGTATTTTTGCAGCTCTGACCACAACATTGAAATCCGATATTAGTCTGCTCATTTTAAAAAGTAACTTCAAATCTCAGAGAGAGAGAATAATTTGGGAATACAAATTGATAACGACCTTTGACACATTCAAAACAGGACTAAATGCTTCACATGGATTCATGGGATTTTATGTAAAATGAACGGACATTTGGGGATAGCAGATTCATGCATTTTTATATAAAATGAAAGCACATCTGGACACATCTTCCAACACACTCAAATTATAGGACTATGAACTCTTGACACTTCTGGGAACTGTCTCACTTAGGCTGCTTTCACATAGCGTTATTTTGCTGTCCGGGGGATCCTTTTTTTTTTTTTTTTTTCGTAGGACCCCTCGGACAGCAACGAATCTAAACTGATGCCTGCAATCGGATGCCAAATAGGCATCAGATTCCGATATTTTGAAGTATCAGTTTGAATCCTCTCCCTCTCTCCTCCTCTCCCCGCTCCTCCTGTCACCTCGCTCCCCCTCCTCTCTGCCTCCTGTCACCTATTTAACCCCTCCTCTCCCTGCTCCCTCAGTCTCCCCTCCTTCCCCCTCCTCTCCCTGCTCCCTCAGTCTTTCCCTCTTTTCCCCCTCCTCTCCCTGCTCCCTCAGTCTCTCCCTCTTTCTACCCTCTCCTCCAGACCTTACAAAATAAAAAAACCTTTATTCTCACCTGTCCACGAGTTCCCCGGCGTCTCCAGCTATCTTCTGATCCTTAGGACCTGTGGTTGCGTCAAAGTCACATGACCGGTTACCGCGGTAACCGGCCATGTGACCGGGCTGTGACATCACGCCAGGTCCAGTAAGGATCAGGAGATAGCTGGAGACGCCGGGGGACTCGTGGACAGGTGAGACTAAAGATTTTTTATTTTTAACTCTTGCATTTATTTAATTTCACTTCCGCAAAAGTATATACATTGCAGAAGTGAATTTAGATGTTTAGGAGCAGTTTTAATGTACTTAGCATGCTCAGTACACTAAAATCGGGTCCGTGAAACCATCAGATGTTTTCTCGGACAAACGCTCCATGGACCTCGGATCATGTTGGATCCAATTCTGTCAGATTCTGTCTGATGCTCCCAAAATCGGAGCAGTCTCCGATTTTGAGTGCAGGAAAAAAAATTGTACAGAATCGGATCTGACAAAAATCGAATGCCATTAAGGGCAAATCCGATGTGATCCGTGGCCCGTAGGGATGCATGGGGGCCAAATCGGATCCACAGTTGTCCGTATTACAATGGACAGCTACGGATTGCACAAAATCGCTTTGTGAAAGCAGCCTTAGAACTCTGCTCTCCACAACTCATTAAAGTATTTTCAGGTCTCTATGGGTTGCTAACCATTTACCTAATACAATTTGTTCCACTTATCTTAGAAATCTGGTTTCTCTGTCCCTGCTCCTCCACCCCTCCCTAACCCTACTCTGCTTTACGTCACCTGTTGTCTTCACCATAGCATGTAACACTGTTTTGTCTTTTTTTTTTTTTTTCGTCCTTTGCTTATGTATATATGTATGTGTCTTCAGAATCTGTGTCATGACAAGCCTGACGAAGGGGCCACAGTGTCCCGAAAGTTTGCTATATTTACCATCTTTTCAGTTAGCCATTAAAAGGTATCAACCACTGAGGACTCTTAGATTGCAATATATTTTTCTATCCACTGGCTAACACGGTATAAATATTCTTTACCTTATATACTATTAAGCATATATAAATATGTAAATGTTTATGTATCAATAGATAAGTAAATTTACTGACATCAGAGTTGAAAAAATTAGGCACCTAATCAGTTAATATTGTGGGCAGAAAAAAATAAAATCCATTTATGTGACCGGCCAGCACACAGTCTTCTACCAGCAGCTCCAAGAGTCCATTTATCTAGTGAGGTGCCAATGTACCTTCATTTTACAGAGTAAATACTACATAAAGTGGCCTGGTTAGGAAGGAAAAGACAGGTTTTGACAATAAAGGAGTTAAAACAATAAAGCTGAGTTTTTGTTTTAGCAACTAAAAAAATAAATAAATCAGTATTCAAAAATTGTGATACTTTTGAAAACAACGGTGGCAGAATGATGGCACACACATTGATTTATGGAGTGCAACCTATAGAAAAACATTCATAAATAATAATAAAAAGTTTCTCACAGACGTACATCAGCAAACTGAATGATAAAATGCCTCCGCTGTGCATCTGAAAACACAGAAAGGACATATTCACCGGGTTTCCCATGGCTCTCTCGCACCAAGAAGTCTCCCTGTTGCTTTAATAGCTCTTGTGCTTCAACTCTTGGTATTGCACCATGGTACCAATCTTGTTCTGACAAAGGCTTCTCACTTGTGGAAATTACATCAAAGAACTGAAAAGAAAAATACTCATTTTATAAAGCATGTTCATACAAAATTATTAAAGGGGTTGTACGCTACAAGACAACTTCAGCTTAATCAAGTCAGGACCCCAAGTAAAATAAAATCATGGAAACTCACATCTTGCAGCCATATTGGTCCGGCTGTTCCTAGAGACTGACGTAATTACCCGGGCCAACTGCAGGCAATTAACAGACACTTATTGGCTGCAGCCTATCAATAATAGGGTCTAGAACTAAGGCCGGCTTCAGACTGCATGTCTGATCCGATCCGTAGCTGTCCGCTTGAGGCAGACAGCCGCGGACCGGATCAGCACACAGGACTGGGGGCTATTATGCCCTCCGATCCTGTGTGCAGCCGCACGCAGTTCCTGCTGCTAATAGGTGAGGACCGCGGGCGCCGCGGTCCTGACCTGTCAGCTGGTTCAGCTGCGTGCAGCTGCACACAGGATCGGAGGGCATAATAGCCCCCAGTCCTGTGTGCTGATCCGGTCCGCGGCTGTCTGCCTCAAGCGGACAGCTACGGATCGGATCAGACACGCAGTCTGAAGCCGGCCTGAGAAAGTTGGGATTTTCTAGTATGAACAACCCCTGTAAATGCATAAAAGTGTTCTAAGTAGCACTCAACTAACGTATTTAAAATGCATTCTAGAACTTGACTCCTAATAAAATGTTCAGCTAGTAACATTATATATTTTGCCATTTTTAAAGGGTTTATCTGGCATCACCCAAAAAAAAATTGAGCCTAAACACCAACAGGCAGGCAGCTGGCACCTACCACCCTGTCGTGCCTGGCACCGTTCACCGCCAACCACTCCTGTCGGCGATTTTGGGGCTTTCAGTGATGTCACAACTATCTAGGGGAGGATTTCCTCCTCTCTGTAGACAGACGCATAGCTAAAGTCATGCTGATTGACAGCCGGCTGCCCCAATCAGGTAGCAGGGAGTTTGTTGTGAATCAGTGTGATGTCAGCCATGCGCCCACTTCTGCAGAGCGCTTTGCTCTATGTGTACCCCACCAAACTGCCTATGTCAGGAGTGGTCTTCGACCGCTCTGTGGGGGGTGGGGAATAGCAGGGACTAGTGCTGGCAACAACAGGCAGTTAGGTGAAAGCTACCTGCTTGTTAGTGTTTGGGAACTTTTTTTTTTCTTTAGTAAATATCCTGGATAATACCTTTAACTAAAAATGAATGGATTCTTCTCTTCCGTCTGATTATCTAATCTCATGTTGATTCCTGCAGGGTATGGCAAAACCCCTTCTTGATGGATCCTAAAGGTAGTAGTGAGTGGTGAGCGAGTAGTTTCCAGACATTTCTGCCAAAGGTTTATCTCCATTAAGAAAAGGATAGGATGTTAAAATTTAGCACACCAGATCCCTTGTTCTCACAGCAATATTTGATTGGGCAATGAAATACAAGCAAGAAAATTGCTGAGTATGGCTGACTTTTTTTATGCTGGTATATAATAATGACAATTGTGATGGTGCACTCACGCCACCCAACAGATACAAAAAAGTGTATTATTCAAATTTATCTAGCATTCAAGGTATATTGGGGATTTCATAGAGCAGCCAAATTTATAGTGAAAGATGTGCTGCTGTCACAAGAGAGCGAGGTGTGCTCCTGCTACCTAAAAGAGAGGGAGGCATGCTGCTGCTGCCTAGGAGAGAGGAAGACATACTGCTGCCACAGAAAAGAGGGCAAGACCTATTGCTGCCACAAAGGAGAGAGGAAGACCTGCTGCTGCTGCCTAGGAGACAGAGAGAGACAGAGAGAGAGACAGACAGGTGTGCTGCCGCCACCTAGAAAAGGCGTGCAGCTGTCGCCTAGGAGAGAGTAAAGCGTGAGGCTGCTGCTGCCTAGGAGAGGGGCATGTTTCTGCCATCTAGGAGAGTGGAAGAGCTACTGCTACTGCCTAAGAGAGAAGAAGACCTGCCTGCTGCTGTCCCCTGAAAGAGAGGGATGTGCTGCGGCCACCTAGGAGAGAAAGGCGTGCTGCTGCCACCTGGAAGAGAGTAAAGTGTGATGCTGATGCCACCTATGAGAGAGGGGCCTGCTGCAGCTGCTTAGTAGAGGGACAGGTGGGCTCCTGCTGCCTGGAGAGAGACAGGTGGGCTCCTTCTGCCGCCTGGGAGAAAGGCGTGCTACTGCCGCCTTGGGGGAAGAAGGCGTGCTGCGACCGCCTAGGAGAGAAAAAGGCGTGCTGCTGCCATCTAGGAGAGAAAAAGGCATGCTGCTGCCGCCTAGGAGAGGAAAAGGCGTGCTGCTGCCACCTAGGAGAGAGACAGGCATGCAGCTGCCGTCTAGGAGAGAGATAGGCGTGCTGCTGCCGCCTAGGAGAGAGGTGTACTGCTGTCATGAAAAGAGATAGGAGTGCTTCTGCCACAAAAAGAGAAAAAGGCATGCTGCTGCAATAATTAGATAGAGGCATGCCTCTGCTGCAGCAAGGATAGAAAGATGCACTTTTTAGAACACCCAGCATACAGAAACTGTGATAACATTTGCAACTGACCCAGTAAGTTTAAACAGTGTGTTATCTAACCCAAGTTCTAAGTGTACTAACAATCATGTATTAAATTGTTAAGTGATTGACACGAAAGATATGTGCCAAAATATATCATTTTGGACACTAATACCACAGTTGTGCCACATAAGTACCGTAACAAGTGAGAATTTAGTTAACAAAATATATTTAAATTTAGAGCCATGGAGGACATGCTGGGTTATATGAGCCATCTTTATTGGTGCCTGTATAGTGATCACATCACCACAGTATATCACTTGGTAAGATAGTAACAGTTTATATCATGCCATAACTTTTCTTATCAGTTCTCGTTTCACTGCTTCAGTGTTAATTGCTGACTTCACACTGTGCAACTCTCATTCAGTTCAGCTGAAAACAGCCCACGGGTTTCATTTCAACTACAAAGAAAAAAAAAAGATTCTTTGCCTTTTGAACATAAAAAAATACTGTGTAGAGGTGGAGGGAAAGTAAATAAACAGAATAAAAGCGCATAAGGCTCTCCTCTGAGCCATTTCTATTTCATCCAGATCTATCACATGTAGGCATGCAGATCTTTAAAAGCTCCGGATTTAAGATTATTTGCATACGGTACAGTTGAATGCTTCCTGAAATAGGGGGAAGGCACATGAAACAGTCAGCAGCTTGGAGCCAAATACAACCACGTGTAGTGCAGAGAGACCGTGGCTCACAATGGGGAGCAGGGTGATGCAACTGGAACTCACAAGGGCTTTACATCAAGTGTAAAATAACAAAAAACAGGCAGATTCATCAACACTTTTATGACAGAAAACTGATGTTAAACACATTGTAAATTACTATTAGCACATTTTTTTCTGCAATCTGAAGCTATGGGCTCAGCTGGAAAGAAGCCAGAGTGGGACTGAGTGAGGCATACCAAGGGCCACCCGTCAAATTCAGTAAAAGTGACAGATCCTGAATGGAGAGGCATTTCCTGAAAGGCACATAAAGGTGCACAACATTAAGCAGGAGCGGTCTTCTGGAGGAAGTGACCACACGAACCGCGCATTGGTGCAGGGGTGTGGATGGAACCGGCAAGCCTTCTGCATCTAATTGTATGTTTTAATGGTGGCACTTTACTATCTAAATTAGGCAACAAATTAACATATGCAAACAATATAGGGGTATAGATAACTATATAGTCACACTCAGTGAAGTTTAGCTATAGCAACATATGGTTCTTGTATGTACTAGGACACCAAAAAGGATTTAATATTACCCTGAGAGATGAATTTGTGTAAACCAACAACTAAGTCACTTAATATTGGAATATACAGTTATTTAAAATATGTATAACTCAATATGGTGTCAAGGAACTATTAGTAATATTCTTACTCCTAGCAATATACATTGCTTCCTACATAGTAACTTAAAGGGATTCTGTTAGGTCATTTTTCTGTATGATACTATAGTATCCTTGAATAGTGACTGGGCTGCCCTTTCAGAATATATAAAAATCGTTACTGTATCCCTTGTAGATCTCTTGCTATAAGCATCTTTTCACCCTGAAGGCAGCTAGCTTCACTAGCTTTACCGGTCCATTACTTTTACTGCTGAATAGTCCACAGAATGTAAATGTTTATCAATTATTCACACGTTCCCAGGCAGCTATTCCCTCTCTTCCGCCTGTGCTCTGTGTCTCACTTTTATTTTCATTTTCCTGTGGTGCTTCTGAGGAAGAGGGGGAGGGAAAGACTACAGGCACATACATAGCCAAGCTGCCAGATATCAGATAAGGCAATCTCTATCAGTTGCTCTAAGCACAAGCCGTGCTGTCTGTGTAGACATTCTGGGTGGTTATTTGAACATTTGTTTTGCTGCATAAAAGTAGAGCAAACAGGAGAATAAAGCCCCCATGTGAGTGATTTCTACTTAAGTTTACTTGTGTGCAGTGCAGTGATGGCACAACATGAATATTCATTCCTTGGGGAGTGGGCAGCAGAGAATTAAGTGATCACTCACTGTGACTGACAGATGGAATTAATCTCTTTATTTTCTGTTTACAGAGGATAGGGGGAAGAGTATAAATAAAATAAATACATGAATACAAAGAGCTTCACCAGAGGAATTAGAAAGTGATATCAGTTACATACAGTGGGGAAAAAAATATTTGGTCAGCCACCAATTGTGCAAGTTCTCCCACTTAAAAAGATGAGAGACCTGTAACTGACATCATAGGTAGACCTCAACTACGAGAGGCAAAATGAGAAAACAAATCACACTGTCTGATTGGAAAGAATTTTTTTTTTCAAATTTTTTTGGGGCAAAATTAGTATTTGGTCACCTAGTAAGATTTCTGGCTCTCACAGACCTGTAACTTCTTATTTTAGAGACTCCTCTGTCCTCCACTCATTACCTGTAGTACCGACACCTGTCTTAATTTATTATCAGTATAACAGACACCTGTCCGCAACCTCAAACAGTCACGCTCCAAATTCCCACTATGGAGAAAGACCAAATAGCTGCTGAAGGATACCAGAAACAAACCTGTAGCCCTGCATCAGGCTGTGAAGACAATCTGCAGTAGGCAAGCAGCTTGGTGTGAAGGAATCAACTGTGGGAGCAATAATTAGGAAATGGAAGACATAAAAGACCACTGATACTCTCCCTCGATCTGGGGCTCTCTCCAGGCTACCATCAGTAACACACTACGCCGCCACTACTCACATCCTGCAGTGCCAGACGTGTCCCCCTGCTTAAGTTATTATTTGTCCAGGCCCATCTTAAATTTGCTTGAGAGCATTTGGATGATCCAGAAGAGTATTGGGAGAATGTCATACGGTCAGCTGAAACCAAAGTAGAACTGTTTGGTAGAAACACAACTCTGCATTCTTTCTCCATCAAACATGACGAGTTTTATCCAAAGAACACCATACCTACTGTGAAGCATGGGGGTGGCAACATCATTCTTTGGGGCTGTTTCTCTGCCAAAGGACCAGGACGACTGATCTGTGTACATGAAAGAATGAATGGGGCCATGTATTGTGAGATTTTGAGTGCAAACCTTCTTCCATTAGCAAGGGCATTGAAGATGAAAAGTGGCTGTGTCTTTCATGACAATGATCCCAAGCACACTGCCAGGGCAACGAAGGAATGGCTTCGTAAGAAGCATTTTAAGGTCCTGCAGTGGCCTAGCCAGTCTCCAGATCTAAACTGTATAGAAAACCTTTGGAGGGAGTTGAAAGCAGGGCTTGGGAGTCGGTAAATCAAACCACCAACTGTGACTGACTCGACTCCGAACCTCCGACTCCCCAACTCCTTCATACACAGCTCATGTTTAAAGGGAACCAGTCACCTCCTAAAAGCCACCTAACCTATCAATACATATCCCTGCGCCTTCCTATTAGCATTATAACCATCCCTCTCTGTGCTAAATGCTTCCTTTCAAATTTAAATATATTATATATTTATATAGCGCCATTAGATTCCATGGCACTTTACATCGTAAGGGGGTAGGACAAGGACAAGTTCAATATATTCGTGTAGTCCGGACAAACAGGAAACAGGAGGGGATGGGACCTGTCCGCAAGGCTCACAGACTATGGGGTTCATATAAACACTTTGTACTTGCTCATTAGGATGATAATGAAGTGGGGACAATATGCAATTGTCCCCAGGGCGTTTGGTTTGCAGCTTCCAGGATCCAGCCTCTCTGTGCTGCTTTGCTTGTGCAGGCTCTGCCTCTCCCACTCTCCTCCTCTGTCACTCACAGCATGCATATCATTTGTCCTGCCTTCAGCTCCACATCACAGCAGCACAGACAGAGGCTGGATCCTGGAGGCTGCAAAACAACATACCCTGGGGACAATTGCATATTGTCCCCACTTCATTATCATCTTAATGAGTAAGTATGAAAGTGATTATTTCAACTTTGAGAGGAAGCATTTAGCACAGAGAGGGATGGTTATAATTTGCTAATAGGAAGGTGCAGGGACATATATTGAAAGGTTACGTGGTTTTTAGGAGATGACAGGTTCCCTTTAAGTGATAAATTTATTTTAGTACAATGGTAACATCATGCTTTAGTCATTATTATGATACAATAATCAATATTTTTAGATAGAACATAAAAATTTATAATAATATTCAGCACATTCTGCATTGAACTACTGTACCCAATTTATTACCGTGTTTCCCCGAAAATAAGTCACCCCCGATTATAAGACAGGGCAGGGCTGGGGCAATTTTTTTAATATAAGTCATACCCCAATTATAAGACAGGGTGACTTATTTTCGGGGAAAATTTGGTGGGGTGGGGGGGGGGCCAGGGGAATCTCTCATACTTACCTGCTGCTGCTCCGGTGCCCCCGCTGTGTTCCCGATGCCTGGGTGAGCAGGGCGGGTATTTTAAATCCCCCGCCGCTGTCCCGGCCAATCACAGGCCAGGACTGCCCAGAGGGCCCAATCACAAGCCAGTCGCGCTGCATGATGTCAGTCTGGCCTGTCATTGGCTCCCCAGGAAGCTCCTGGCCTGTGATTGGCCGGGACAGCGGCACGTGTGCAGGCCGGGCTGTCTGTGCGATGATGCTCAGCCTGCGTGCTGCTGTGCCCGGGCTGTCGAGGTGCCCGGGGCTGTCAGAGGTGCCTGGGCTGTCAGAGGTGCCCGGGATGTCAGGGTGCCGGCATGTGGAGTGCCCGGGATGTCGTGAGGTCCCGGGATGTCGGAGGTGCCCGGTCAGTGTGGCCCCTGTATGTGGAAGTGTGCGCCCCGTGGTCATGTGTGAGTGTGCCCCTGTATGTGTGAGTGTGCCCCTGTATGTGTGAGTGTGCCCCTGTATGTGTATGCCCCTGGGTTAGGGTTAGGGCGGTTAGGGCTAGGGTTAGGGCTAGGGTTAGGGCTAGGGCTAGGGAGGAAATATAAGACATACCCGAAAATAAGTCAGGGTGGGACTTTTGGGGGTAAAATTAATATAAGACACTGTCTTATATTCGGGGAAACACGGTATGTATCTTAAGAGTTGGAGTCGTACTTTTCTACCGACTCCAACTCCACCAAAAAGGGCACAGACTCCGACTCCACGGCCTGGTTGAAAGTCGTGTTGCCCAGCGACAGCCCCCAAACATCTCTGCTTTAGAGCAGATCTGCATGGAGGAATAGGCAGTCATACCAGCAACAGGGGGACCAACCTTGTGAAGACTTACAGAAAACATTTGACCTCTGTCATTGCCAACAAAGGATATATAACAAAGCATTGAGATCAACTTTTGTTATTGACCAAATACTTATTTTCCACAAAAATGTGAAAAAATTTCTTTCCAAACCAGACACTTTGATTTTCAGGATTTGTTTTCTCATGTTGCCTCTCGTAGTTGAGGTCTACTTATGATGTCAATTACAGACCTCTCATTTTTTTAAGTGGGAGAACTTGCACAATTGGTGGCTGACTCAATACTTTTTTCCCCACTGTATGGATTTTTGACATGACAGATTCCCTTTAAGGTTTATCTATAACTAGTAAGGTATTACTAAAAACAAAAACTGGCTGTATCTTTCTCCATATTTATCTCAGCAGCTTTTTATGTTTAGTATGTTTTAATATTTTGTTTAATAAAGATTTATGAGTTTTGGCCCAGTATTTCATGGAAATGTATGGCATCTCTATTATTAAGGATTTAAAGTGTTATCAGTTCTTGTAAGCCAAAACCAGCAGTGGGTGATGAATACAGAAGTGGTGCACATGTTTCTACTATACTTTACCTCTGATTGTTCCACTCCTGGCTTTGGCTTGTAAATACTGATGTAAAATACTGACCAAATACTCAATGTGTGAACGTGGCCTAATAGACAGAACGTCACCACTTAGGTATTTTTCATCCACTCCTGGTTTTGGCTTAGAAAAAACTGATGTGAAAAACTGAACATGTGAACATAGCCTTACAAAGAAGAAAAGGGACAATTCCTGAACACCCATAATATATGGCATGAACTATAGTGTGCCTCCTCATCCGGGCAATATCACTGGGAGACAAAGTGATCCACAAAGTTATCAGCTATCTGGTAATAGTTTCAGGTACTAAATTATTGTTTAAAGGGAACCTGTCATCATGAATATGCAATCTGCGGGCATCATATTATAGATTCGGGAGAGTTGAGCAGATTATATATACAATTTTGTAAGAAAAGATTTAGTATAAACTGTGTTTTCATCATTTACATATCTGCTCTTCCTGGGATTTTAGTCCAACGACTGACAGCTTTCTTTGTATAAGAGTACATACAGAGAGAGCTATCAGTCACTGATGGCGCGCCCACCGGACTGAAAATCAAAAGAGGTGTAGAGATTTAAATGATGAAAACACAGGTTATAGTTAATGTTTTCTTACAAAATTATGTATCTATCTCCACAGCTCTTCTTTCTCTATAACATGGTCCCTGCAGATAGGACTGCATTTTCATGGTGACAGGTTTCCTTTTAGTTAATACACCAATGCACCATGAGCATTATTGACAAAAGTTGGGACCGAAACAAAAAATGATTTAAAGACTAACCCACCATCAACATCTTGATTCCACACCACCATATTTCGTGGGACCAGACATATTGACCTTTTGTGGTGCCTTTATTACAGCACAGTAGCTTTAAAGGGAAGCGGTCACATCAAAACCCACTATTAATCTGCAGATAAGAGGTTAATCTATATGTTATTGCGGTTTAAAAAAAAATTGCAAGATCACCGCACAAAAGCAAAGCAACTGGGAGGAAATTAACTTTATTCTTCCAGGCAGCCTCTGGTGTTCAGTCACAGAGGAGCAGCTTCAGCCACAGCTCTGTGCATAGTGAACGGATGCTTAAGCGCCCCGACACTGACTGATAGCCAGCTCTGTTCTGATGCAGTGCGAGCCAAGTAGCCAGGCTTTCAGTACGGTGGCCGCACAACTTTATAACTTTACTAAGTCGCAGATTAACCCCATAATCTGCAGGTCAATAGAATTATTTGTGACAGGTTTCGTTTAAGGGAAGTTTTTATTTTTCTCCCAAAGCAATTACTTTAATATTGAGTCATTAGCACTGACATGAACATGTTTAACAAAAATAGACAAGTACAAGAAACACTATGGCACTCGTTCATCATTTGCATGATTTTTAAGCATTTATTTTTTTTATTTATTTATTCGCCAAAAGAATTTGCGATAAATTCGTTCAAAGCAGGAGAATGATGTTTGATGATTTGGAGTATAAATAAAACATGCCTAATTCTGTTTGCATTAGCACTGCACATCAGTATAGCTAAAATCACAGTCTCCTATGAACATTAGCCAAACGCTTTCACAGGGGACACAATGACAGGAACAGGAGTCTTCAGCAGACCCCACGCTCTCATGGCAATCCATCAGCGCCTCACAGGTGCGCCAATGGCTGAAAACATTTAACACCTCTGCTCTACCCACAGCTGTTAGAGGAAGATGATGGCTATATACTTCAGCCATTATCTGCTGGGAAAGATGTGAGACCGGCTTTCGAGCCAGTATCAAAGGCCAGGTCACAAAGTATGATGTAAATTTATGTCACATGATATCAAGGAGTTAAATAAAGCCTTGTTTTTTTTCATGGAAGGCTTACACGCATGCTTCAGCAGTGGAAATGTATTACAAAATCATGTGCATTTTTGACCAGCAGACTTTTCGCATCTAATGTAGTTCTATGCGGAAAATCTACACATAACTTCTCTTGCCGGTACATTGAGACTTAACCCAAAAGAAGCACAGTGGGTACAAGATTTCTATAAATTCCATCCACTTGGCTGGAACCGTAAAACATAAGTGCGCAGCCCAATAACTCATAATAGGAATACAATCTAAATGTAATGTAACTTACCGATGAAGATCCAAGCATTGATTTTGGAGATCGTATAATGCCTGCTATTGAGTGGCGTAATGTATCAAACTTGGATACCCGTTCTTTCTTGTCCTGAATTAGTAAAAAAATATATTTAATCCAAATTAATACTGCATATAATCAAATTAGATGAAGTAACATACAGTTCAAGTCAAATTACAAAACATTTGAATTTTTCTTAAATGGGTTTTGCAATAATTGAAAGTCATTCTCAATCCATAAAGGTCGACAACTGGTACCTCCAGTGAACGTGTAAACACGGATCTCAGTCAAAGAAGGAAGGTGGAGATAGAGCATCGCCATCCAGCTATCACTGTCTATACCTGCAGCTTCATAGTACTATTCTAATCATCCCTGTCTGGCCTCATAGTGTAATGGTAAAGGTGAAAAAAGTATGCATACACTTACATTTTCTTATGTGAACGAGACAGTGACTACACTTTGGAGGACGTAGTCACTCTGGCAGGTTAATAGTTAACTCACTGAAAACTTTTCTATATAAAGGACCTGTGTGATGTAACGATCATGTGAACATAGTAGGTGGAGCTAAGCAAGCAAAATCATTATAGGCTATGGAGACTTAGTGTCGCCCATTATAGTCACATGATAGTGACATCCCACAGGTCCCACAGCATTTTATGACATTCAGCATAAATGTTAACTATTAATCTGCCAGAAAGATTACATTCTCCAAGGTGTAGACTGACTGCCTCATTTACATAAAACATTTAAGTGCATAAATGCTTTTTTTAACCTTTAATATTACACTATGAGCTCAGACATGGATGATTAGAATAGAATTATAAAGCTACAGGTGCAGACAGTGATAGCTGAGGGGACATAAACCATCTGACAGGTTCCCTTTACGACTGGGCTCTACTAAGTCATGTCATCAAGTATCCATATTCTATGGATCATTATATAGTTTTCTTATTTTTTTGTAGCACAACTTTTACCTTGCCAGTTGTAGGTGAACATTTTTATTTTTTGTAAAGCACCACTCTATTATTAGTTTTATTATTTCACTTCTTGAGTGATGCTTTTAATCTAAGATCTCTACCCTCGGTCATCAGTCTCACTCCATGAAACCCTGAAGCAGTCAGCAAGTCACAAATCGCCACAGGTGAAAAAGCAATACAACTGTTTAAAAGCCTTGTTCTGGCTATCAGAAATGCTTTGAGAACTTGTGATGCAACTGCTGACTTACAGCCAGTCAGACGTTACAGGCACAAGATGGCGCCGCGGGATGGGAATGATGTTGATAAAAGGAGAGGACTTTGGAAGTGTGAGTGTAAAACGAGAAGAAGAAATGACAAGTCCAGTGTCGGGAAAACACACCCTGGAATGGTGATTTACATATCAACTTGATTCCAATTACACAAGTACATACACAAAAAACATTGGGATAAAATGATTAAACGACTAAATCGCAGAGGGGCTTTCAAGTTTTGTACCAGTTAACCTTTAAATGAGAATAACTTCTGGATTAAAAAAAAATATATCAATATAGTACAATCGCATATAATGAGTCTATCTTGCTCAGTATTTCGCCATCCTGAACACAATGGACCTCAATAGCCATTTATTTATATTCTATAAATCCTGCTTGAGTTATTAATGTGTGAAGAAATATAAACCATTTTTACAGGATGAATATAATGTAGATTTAAACTGATAATAGAATTACTAAATGTAGAACCGAAAGATATTAGCATAACACTAATGAAACTGTGAGGACGCCAAGACACCCAGCACACTATAAAACACATTAACTGTAAATTAATGAGTTGCTAATGTTTGGTAACAGGTGTCTTTGCCAGCAGTTGTCAACAAAAACACATAATGACAAATCATATGCTAATAAATGTAGGACTATAAAGGAGAATGCATTGTTCATCATCGCTGATAAATGTGAGCGGTGCCGGAGCTTCAGCTGTACGAGGAGCCAAGCCGGACATAGCAGTCACAGCTCCTCCCCTGCACTGATGGATCTTTGGAGACAACACACTGGAGTGACTACTTATAAACTTTGACAGATTTTTTTGATGTAACAAAATTTAAAGTGGAACCATTCTTTAAAATAATTTGGTAGACCATGTAAAGTAAAAAAAAACTTTGCAAATCAATTTATTAGGGGATTTGTATTCATTTCAGTAAAAATAAAACAAAAAATAACACTTAAGTAGAATCCAAACCCCCCTGGTCTACTTAAAAGGGATGTGCCACAAACAATTGAACAGTTTAATTAATAGATCTTAGAATAAAAATAAGTTCCACAATTGGATGAGTTCAAAAAAACTGATATTCCTTTTAAATGTGCCTCTGTGTAGTGGATGTGTTCGACCATGCTGGAACAGGTTGGATCTACCACAGCTCCTGGGCAGGGGAAGAAGTAGAAGAATATACAGACATTACAGCTGGGGGGATCACAGAATATAAGAGTATACAGACATTACAGCCAGGGATCACAGAATAACAGAGTACACAGACATTACATTACAATTTAACACAGAATATAGGAGTATACAGACATTACAGCTGGGGATCACAGAATATAAGAGTATACAGACTTTACAGCCGAGAATTACAGAATATAATATACAGACATTACAGCTGGGGATCACAGAATATAGGAGCATACAGACATTACAGCCGGGCATCACAGAATATAGGAGTGTACAGACATTACAGCCGGGATCACAGAATATACAAGTGCACAGACATTACAGCTGGAATCACAGAACACAGTGCTGTGCAAGTTAATTGGGACAAAGCATTTTTTAAGTAAAATCGTAAGTTGGGGTTACCAGGTGTGAGTGTACAACCTTGAGTAACAAAATGTGGTTTGACTGTTTTCAGTCAGAAAATAACAGCTAGCTGCCCCCTCTGCTTCAGTTGAGAGCTTGTTTCTGTGAGGAGTGGTTTAGTGTACTTTTTCTCTCAGTGTGATTCGTGCCTGTATAAATGGATGTTACTCCACGGAAGAGGTGTAGAATTATTACTCTTAATGACTTACAAGTCTGACTGTCAGAGAAATCGCTTCCACCGTTGGTATTAGAAAATCTACCGTTTCAAGAATAATTCGCACACACACATGAAACTGGATCGTTTTCTCCAAAACGAAAAGGGAAATGTGGAAGAAAAAGGAAAACGACACCAAGAACTGATAAAATACTTATCAGAAATAGTAAAACTAATGCAAGAAAAACAAGTAAAGACTTGTGTTGTCCCAATTAATTTGCACAACACTGTATAAGAGTATACAGACATCACAGCTGATTCTTTCTGTGAAATAAAACAAGTTTTTAAACTTTCTGTATTTTTCATTACAGAAAGAATCAGCTGTGATTCACAGATGTAATGTCTGTTACTCTTATATCTGTGATCCAGCTGTAATGTCTGTATACTCTTATATTCTGAGATCCCTGGCTGTAATGTCTGTATACTCTTATATTCTGTGATCCCTGTTGTAATGTCTGTATACTCTTATATTCTGAGATCCCTGGCTGTAATGTCTGTATACTTTATATTCTGTGATCCTGTTGTAATGTCTGTATACTCTTATATTCTGAATCCTGGCTGTAATGTCTGTATACATTTATATTCTGGGATCACCGCTGTAATGTCTGTATACTCTTATTTCCTCCCTTGCCCAGGAGATGTGGTATATCCGACCCACTCCTGCATAATCAGACACATCCATTATGCAGGTGCACATTTATAAGAATAAATCTGGACAGGAATATTTATTTTTGTTAACACATTTAATTGTGGAACTTATTTTTAAAACGTACAATTGTTCGTGGAACAGCCTCTTGAAGTCTATTTTCTTGCTTGCATACTCATTAGGCGTACAGGTGATGGCAGTGATAGGTCAGACCATGTCTCCTATCCTATTTCCGATCCACCTGCTCGGCGTCATTCTGGCCATTCTCTATTTCCTGGGTCTCGGTGAACCACCGGCCACGTGAACCCATCCGGGCGAATCAGGTGACCGCTACACCGCTCTGTGAAGGGAGTTTACTTACAGTTTGATCTCTGTAAGTCACTTTACACTTTAATGTTTTGTACAGGATAACCTAATAGTTGGGTGTTGTATGTATCCACTTTTCCGTATTTGTAATGTCTTTGAATGTTCTTTGCACAACTTACAATAAAGATGAAAAGATTTTAAGACTAAATGGAGTCGTGTGACTTTACTTACCATAGACTGTTAGGAATATGGGTGAGAAACCTCTATTTGGGTCCCCCAAGTGTGTAAATATATGTAGTAGGAGGTATACTAAGGAACCCGTTAAAAAGATATATTGCCTGAGGATAGCTGTGTTTTTGACACATTTGGTATTGCCACGTTCAGAAATGCCCAATCAAAATATAAAATCAATTATTCTGATCTGTAAACTACAAAACGGAAAAAAAAAGTCCAAACTTATGTTTTTTGGTCACAGCAACATTGCAATATAATGCAATCAAGACAGCACATGTTCCCCAAAATGGCATCATTAGAAACATTAGCTCAAGCCACAAAAAATAAGCGATCATACAGCCCAGATCCCAACAATTGAAAATGCTAAAACTCCTGAAATATGGCGACAATAGCGCACTTAGGTAACAGAAAAGTATACATGTTTGGTATCTACGAACTCATACTGACCCGAGGCATCATACAGACATCAGTTTTACCATATAGTGAACATTGAATAAAAACAAAAAAGAAACATGTAATTTAAGTTTTTTTTGCAATTTCACCGCACTTGGAATTTTTTGCCCATTTTTCTGTACACTATATGGTAAAATAAATGAGTGTATCTGAAAGTACAACTTGTCCCGCAAAAAAAAACCATCATAATGTCTATATTGACGGAAAATGAAAAAGTTATAACTCTTGCTTGGAAGAAGAGAAGGGAAAAATGAAAAACTGAAAATTCCTGGGGGGGTGAAGGGGTTAAGGCTATCTTACACATTGTGTTTTTGCTGCGCTTTCGCTTAAGCTCTCTTGGCATTAAAAAAGCTACTTTCAAAAAGCAGGTTTTGCTGTGTTTTCCCTACTTTTTTGTTGCTTTTTGCACTGATTTTGGTGTGTCTGTACAGTACATTTTTAATAAAATGAGTTTAATTATCAGGAGCTTATCATTGCTGTGACTAACTGGCAAAAGGAAAGAAAGTGCACATAGGGTCTTATCTCTTAATAACAGAAAAACTATGCAGCCAACTTGTCACTGCTCACCTGGAGCGGTTGTGTCACCACATCCGGTATATAGGTATGATAAATCTGCTGCAGGATCCAATACTTCACTCGTGCTAGTGGTGATCAATTGTAGAAATATGGGAGGACAGTGCTTCCAGGATTTGCGCTGCTTATCCGATAGGAAAGGACTTGACACTATTTAGATAGCAAATAATGACTTTATTACAACCTATGCGTTTCAGAGTCATATCCCGTCTCCTTCCTCCAGGAGCCGACATAGTACTATGTTGGCTCCCTGAAGAAGACGTTGGGATATGACTCCGAAACGCATAGGTTGTAATTAAAAAGTAATTTCTATCGGATAAGCAGCGCGAATCTTGGAAGCACTGTCCTCCCATATTTCTGTAACTGGCACACAGGCATTTGGCCAGCTCCATCCTGTTCTTATTATCACCCGACTCTATAAACATTGTACTCAGAGAGCCTGGAGTGGGGGTGGGGTTCTCCGAGCACTGCTGCATTGCAGAATCAAAAGCTATGATTGTGTCAGAACCGCTGCACTCAAATTAAGGTGAAACATCATTAGATTCAGGTTCGCTTTGCTTACATCATGCTGCTGTCAGAGAAGGTAGAAAAAAAACAGCTGATCGATTCCCTTTAAAAGATAACTATGCTGGATATTTTTATACTGCTATAAGAAGCCAGTATCTTTTACTTCACCACAGGAGAATGCTGCTGTATTCATATTATTTCAGCCATAGGTTGCTAAAGAATATATATTTATAATGGTGATCCAAGACTTCTTGACGTGTTCTCTGATTGTGTATAATATATAGTTTTTCTTTTGAATAGAGCTAAATAAATATTCCAAATTGCATTATTCATGTTACAAATCATTGTATTACTTGCACTTGACCTTGAAAACTGATATACTGATGTACAGCTTTGATATAAAGCACCTTGTTTATATCTTTAAAAGGTTATTCTCCAGTTGTCGCTTTAGCAGTTCACAGTTCCACAATCTCCTTATTTCCTGTCAGATTGGGCTCTTGTCCTTGAGCAACAGTTCTGGTGAATAGCAGAACTGTAATTATTAGTATAACTATCACACTCAGTACATGTTCTGCTGTAACACATTCAGCTTCTGTGATTTGTTCTGGAGTGTATATGGATATCGCTATATTTTCATATAGAGATAAGTGCCTTTGAACACGCACACAGCTCAGGAAAGTGAGAGCTGTGATTAGGAGAACTGCTCTAGAAGCAGCTTGTGGAGAGGGCTGATATTGCAAGATATAAGCCAACAGCTTGTCAGGAGCTGAGAGGGAAGGAGAATAAGATGAGAAAAAACTGATGTATACACTATGTGCAGAATTATTAGGCAAGTTGTATTTTAGAGGATTATTTTTATTATTGATCAACAACTATGTTCTCAATCAACCCAATAGACTCAAATATCAAAGCATAAATATTTTTGGAAGTTGGAGTGTTTATATCTGTTTATATCTGTTTGTGCAGGTAACGATTACTGTGCAGAATTATTAGGCAACTTAATAAAAACCAAATATATTTGCATCTAACTTGTTTATCTTCACCAGGTAAACCAATATAACTGCACAAAAATTAGAAAATCACATATCTAACATGCAAAAATAAAACACAAAAAAATTAGTGAGTAATATAGCCACCTTTCTTTATGATGACACTCAACAGCCTTCCATCCATAGATTCTGTCAGTTGCTTGATCTGTTTATGATCAACATTGCGTGCAGCAGCCACCGCAGCCTCCCAGACACTGTTCTGAGAGGTGTACTGTTTTCCCTCCCTGTAGATCTCACATTTTATGAGGGACCACAGGTTCTCTATGGGATTCAAATCAAGAGAACAAGGGGGCCATGTCATTATTTTTTCTTGTTTTAGACCTTTACTGGCCAGCCACGCTGTGGAGTAGTTGGATGTATGTGATGGAGCATTGTCCTGCATGAAAATCATTTTTTTCTTAAACGACACCGACTTCTTCCTGTACCACTGCTTAAAGTTGTCTGCCAGAAACTGGCAGTAGGTCCAGGAGTTGAGCTTCACTCCATCCTCAACCCGAAAAGGTCCCACAAGTTCATCTTTGATGATACCAGCCCATACCAGTACCCCACGTCCACCTTGCTGGTGTCTGATTCGGAGTGGAGCTCTCTGCCCTTTACTGATCCAGCCTCTGGCCCATCAAGAGTTACTCTCATTTCATCAGTCCATAAAATCTTTGAAAAATCAGTCTTAACCCATTACTTGCCAAATTAGCAATTTTCCATTTCAAAAATAGGTGTATGAAAGCTCTCTGGGTGGAAGAATATTCAATTAAAAATGACAATGACATGATTTCCTGTTTTGAAAACATTCATTTTACAAACACAACACAAAAAATTGGACCTAATTATAAAATCTTAGTTGCTAGAAGCAAAAGATTAGGCGTCCTAAAAAAAGGACATTGGTAGATAAAGGGTTAAGATATTTCTTGGCCCAGTCTTGACATTTTATCTTATGTTTCTTGTTCAAAGTTGGTCGTTTTTCAGCCTCCTTACCTTGGCCATGTCCCTGAGTATAGCACACCTTGTGCTTTATGATACTCCAGTAACGTTGCAGCTCTGAAATATGCAACACTGGTGGCAAATGGCATCTTGACAGTTTCACGCTTGATTTTCCTCAATTCATGGGCAGTTATGTTGCGCCTTTTTTGCCCAACACGCTTCTTGCGACCCTGTTGACTATTTGCCATGAAACGCTTGATTGTTCAGTTATCACGCTTCAAAAGTTTGGCAATTTAAAGACTGCTGCATCCCTCTGCAAGACATCTTACAAACTTGGACTTTTCAGAGCCCGTCAAATCTCTCTTCTGACCCATTTTACCTAAGGAAAAGCATTTGCCTAATAATTAATAACACCTTTTATAGGGTATTGATGTCATTACACCACACCCCTCCTCATTACAGAGATGCACATCACCTGATTTACTTAATTGGTAGTTGGTTCTCAAGCCTATACAGCTTGGAGTAGGACAACATGTATAAAAATTATCATGTGATCAAAATACTCACTTGCCTAATAATTCTGCACACAGTGTAGAAATCAATGGGCTAGAAAGCTGACTAGAATATTAAAAGTTAACTCCTCTACTAAGATATAACTACTATACACACTTAAAAGCACTGTGGATGAGCTCCATGGAAACGATCTGTACACTGTGTAAGATAAAATCTGTCATTGCAGGGGAATAAGGGTAAATAGCAAAACAAAGTAAATTGCGAACATGCTTATATTCTTACCGTCAAACTAAAAGTAATTTACTAACAGAATGTTCATGCTGTCTAACTAAAGTAATTTACTAACGAGAACACCCCTTTAAATTTGAGTAGTCTATATATTGTAGATGATTTTAACATGGGACATACGATGGATCATTTTTCCTAATTTCCCTAATGAACATTGATCACCATGCTTAGGCTACCTTCACATTTGCGTTTGTGTTTGATGGCATGCAGACACAAACGCAGTGCAAAGCAGTGCCATTTTGATGTGTCCGCAGCGGAGAATGTCCGTCTGCGGACACATCACTGTGCAGCCGGCAGCCAATCAGCGGTGTTCGGGGGCGAAGATCAGTGCCGGAGATCTCCGCCTCCCGGCCGCCGGTAAGCTCCGAGACATGTCGGCGGGGAGAACAGCTGATTTGACAGCTGTTTGAATCTCCCGCGTCAACACCGAGAGGAGATGTCGGCGCGGGAAGATTCAAACAGCTGTCAAATCAGCTTTTTCTCCCCGCCGACATCGCTAGCAGATTACCGGCGGCGGGGAAGAAGAGATCAGCAGAGGCTGAGCTGATCTCCCGGTGGCCGTCGGTGAGCTCCTGTGACATCACCGGCGGCCACCGGGAGAGATTTCAATGGGTCCGCAGCGTTCTCCTGCGCTGTCAAGCGCAGAACACTGCGGACCCATTGAAGACAATGCATGTTTTGTGCACTTGGGGACGCTTGCTGATCTTCCAAGGTCCCCAAGCGCACAAAAAATGCAACATGCTGCGTCCCGGGTGCGGACGCTGGACCCTGGAAGGAGCAGATATCGTCCGCATCCGCACCCGAACGCAGCAAACGCAAGCACTATGCGTTCCTATGTTAAACATAGGAACGCAGTGCGCATGCGTTTGACTGCGTATGGGAACGCAGCATAAGCTGCGTTCACATACGCAAATGTGAAGGCAGCCTTACAGAAAAAATAAAACACAAAAGAAATTAAACTTCCTAACTTGAAACAGGTATTTTTTTTGTGTGTGTTAAGTACAAAAAAAGTTCAGAGCCTTCTCAGAACTGCTGTCCAGTAATTCTTCATAAGTACGCTGAAAGTCCTATAATGCCGGTAACTCAAGAAGCATTGAAAACGCGCTCAGAATGCCTCATAAATTCATGATAATCTCCTGCCTCGGGGAGCAGGCAGGGATGAGCACGGTGCACACCAGCTATATTAGAGAGGTTAATACGCCAAGCAACCATTCCCATACAAATAGATGGTTTAATTTTCAGTTATATCCTGATCTGCAAACATTCTTCTATGACACTTTAAACTGTTGTAAAGGAATAAAAAGGTCTCGGCTACAGACGTATTTCAATACAATTGGTCATGTCAGTTCTAAAAGACCATCTTCCCAATAACAAAGCAGCTGCCCTAACATCAATTTAGAGGGCAACTGCATTTCACTAGATTACAAGGCTATTAAGGGATAAAGAAAGGACTTAAAAACCTCATTGTCCATGAGGAAAAAGCCAATATTTAGTTAAAGGTTTTCTTGAAAGTCTAGTAAGCAAAACATTCTTCCGCAGGACGTATGATAGACTACAGTTTAGTTTTTCTTACTGGAGAAAAATATATAGAATAATAACAAGAGCCCATTTAAACTTAACGATAGAAGCCGTTGAAGGAACGAAGACCAGCGTTTATTTAACCACCTGTTCAGACAGGACAATTGCACTTACTACATGCACAGTACGATCAGTAATACAATTATTCAGGGCCCGTAAGAAAGCTTAAAAGTAATTTTACGAGCATTCATTAATGAGGTGATGGATAGTCTCTATAAAATGTCTGATTGTTGGAAAATTACCAATCTTTGGAAAACGTGTCCCTGATAATCAACCCATGTAAAAGTATCTTACTAATTATTTCTGAACGTAATAGAAAGTTATTATAATTAAATACATTTAAGGATGCTTTCACATCAGCGGCACACTTGCGGCAAGCCCCATACAATGTCTATGGGGCTTGCGGTAAGTGTGCACCAGGTGCGGTTTCGGCACTTGCGGCCGTGAAAAAAACGCGGCATACCACGTTTTTTTCGCGGCCGCAAGTGCCGAAACCGCACCTGCCGCACACTTACCGCAAGCCCCATAGACATTGTATGGGGCTTGCTGATAGTGTGCCGCGATCGCGGCCGTTATGCGGTAATCGCGGCAGTTGCGTTTTTTTCCACCGCAACTGCCGCGATCAGCGTTTACCGCTGATGTGAAAGGGGCCTAACCCTGCTGTTCTGTTCTGTTGGCTCAAGAGAAGGCAGCTGAAGCAGCTGAAGCCGCAGGAGTAGACTGCTACATGTCGGCGAAGGATGGCGCCGACAACAACAGACAGGTAGGTAGTGATCAGGCATATATTTCTTTAAATCCTGGATATACCCTTTAAGGCACGCTTGCTTGTGAAATCTGGATACAAAGTTTTATTTTAGTTATATATTACCTGGGATGTCATGCATTAAAAAAAAAAATCCAGTGTTACTGCAGTGAACTAGACTAAACTGCATCCTAATAAGATTTAGAAATATGCTGCATCTACTTCAAAGTTCCCAAACACCACCTATTATAAGCATATAACAAAACACTTCTCTTGGGTATGAGGAGCAATTTAACATCCATTTTGATAAGGCACATAGATTTTTTCTCTTTTTTTACAGTCCTTGAACATGGGTCACAACATTCTTGAGAAGCGGAAGATTAAAGTCAGAAAGCACATGCTGTGAAAGTCAATGAGTATAAGCTGAGGAGACGGAGAAGATGAGATCAAAAACAAAAAAAAAAAAAAAAAAAAAGTTTCATTAAATCAATTCAAGAAGAACGGTTAACCTAGCACAGACCTGTGGAAATTACACTTCTCACAGCAGACGTGTCACCTCTTAAACATATAGTCATGATCAGAATCCAATAAAGTTTTTCTGAATCTTTGGCTTGAGTGGCTTATTTTCTGCTGCTTTGTTTTAATACATTACAAATACACTTTGTTGAAAGGATCTCTGTAATGTAATTACTGGATGAGAGGAAAGCTCATTCACACATCTACTTACAGAATAGAAATCGCTGAAGTCTAACTGTTAATGCAGGATGATGTATGTGCCACATGTAGTAGATAACAGTGAACAGCTTTAATGGTCTTTAATAAATATACAGTGTTAACAAGGTAAGTGATGATAGGGTACAGTATGTATTACAGCCCAATTTCATCATGAACGTCACATTACCACTGTACTCACAGGCTCCATCAACCCCTGCCAGCTCAGTGTCTGTACAGAGCATGCTAAGCAGATCCGCAGTCTGACAGCATTGCTTTATAGGATCTCCACTAAGCTGGTAAAGGTGTTCCTGTCATCACAGTGTCAATGTGTTTATGTAACATTTATTGTAGATTATTTTTAACTACAAATCATAAATGTCATTCAGCTGTGATCCTAGGCTTAACGCAATAGGATAACATGCTTCATAATAGAAAGTGAACCTGTCACCAGGTTCTGTCATATAAACTGCGGCCACCACCAGTAAACCCTTACATACAGCCTTCTAGAATCCTACTATATAATTACCCTATCGTGTCTGTCTCTCTGTAACGGAAATTCTGCGTCGATGATTGGTCGCGGCCGGCCGGGCTCGACCAATCAGTGACGCGGGATGTCTGTTAAAGAGAAACAGACAGAATGACCAAAATGGCAGAGCTGTGGAGGCCAGCGTGGAGGGGAAGCCTCAGCCGCCGAGCTCCATGCCGGCATGGAGCTCCGCGCTGGCGTCCAGCGCCAGCCTGTGACTCGCCCCAGCCGCCTCTACCCACTCTCCGGTGTGCACCTCTGCCCCACACACCGACGACTGGTGGCGAGTGTCCCGGAAGCGTGCGGGGGCCGCCAGACAGCCTCAGGGGCCGGGAGGTAGAGAGGCAGACGAGGCAATGGAGCCTGGAGGAGGGGAGGGGGAGCAGCCTCCTCCATCCTCACAGACTCCTCCATCCTCGCAGCCTCCTCCATCCTCGTAGCCTCCTCCATCCTCGCAGCCTCCTCCAATCCTCGCAGCCTCCTCAGATTCTCGCAGCCTCCTCAGATCCTCGCAGCCTCCCAGATCCTCGCAGCCTCCTCAGATCCTCGCAGCCTCCCCCATCCTCACAGGCAAAGACATCAAACCAGAGAAATGGCACCTGGAAAAAGTATTGAACACGCTTCGTGAAATTTTCTTAATCTACTATATAATCGTCTTATCGTGTCTATCTGTCTCTCTGTAATGGAAATCCCGCATTACTGACTTCAGCAACACGGGATTTCCTTTACACACAGACAGGCGCACTCCGGCCACAAAACTCGGATCTGGTCACAGAACTCGGGACCAGATAGCGGGGAACTGGAGACCGGTGAAATCGAGCACTGGGGGGACTGGACCATACGCCCAGGGCGCCCGGAGCCGCTGACAGCCGCCCTCTGGTGACGTGCTGTACACCAACACCGCTGTACACCCACACGGCTGCACACCGAGACTACTGAACACCGGCACTGCTGTACACCAACACCACTGAACACTGGCACTGCTGTATACAGACACAGCTGAACACTGACACTGCTGTAGCTATCTACTATATAATCGTCTAATTCTGTATGTCTGTAAAACAAATCCTGCGTCGCTGATTAGTCGCGCCAGCCGCCCGCGACCAATCAGTGACAGGCGCAGTCCAGCCGCGAATTGGTGCGGGATTTGAACTACGCTTCACTGATTGTCGCACCCGGCCGGCCGCGACCGATCAGCGTTATTGGCGTGGCATTTAAACCCAGTTTCGCATTGCATTATTTTTAAATCTTCATACATAAACAACATGCATATTCTTGAATACCCTATGTGTTAGAATCGGCCCACCATCCAGTACTGTATATAAGTCCCCAAGCCGATCTGTATAACACAAAATAAAAGCTTTTAATATATGAATCTACGGGGTGATCCGGTCTGAATGGTGTCACTGGTGTTGATCCGGCACCTCCACTCTGCTTGCGACTGACATCCTCCTTTCCTACCTCGTGTGGATGATGCATGGGTAAACACTCCTTTCAGATAAAAGAAGTCCTAGCCAGATTGTCATGGAGATATATGTCCAGCCCATAGATCTTAACTCAATTTACATATTAAAAAAATGTGCACATTGGAACGTTGTTATCAAGGTATTATTTTATATTACTTTATTTAACCTGCATGCTGATATAGATGAGTTAGATGGCTTGATCCTACTGACAAAGAGTCCCTTTAACACATTCTTTGCTTCATGTGTGTTCCTTGCTGTATTTGCTGCTTACAGTAGGTGTCAACGATGTGCACATTCCAAAAAGAACAATGATTGCCTTACTTTGCAGACTATAAGATGCACAGAACCCTAAAGGGAAGGTGCCATGATTGTACATTTTGTATTAATAATAACAGATTATGTAATCAGTTATTTTAATACAAAATTAAATGAATTTTATAGTTTTTTATTAATTCTAATTTTACTCTGACACTGGGGGCTGCCATCTTGCTTTTGCAGGTGTAACGATAGTTACACCCTCCAATTACGGCAGCTCCAAAGCACACAACTTAGACGGCTTCCAACCTCATACGCTCCAATATAGCTGTGATCTGGACATGCCCCATGGGCTGTCCACATCATAATTGGGAAGAGATCAGCAGTGCTATGCACTCCACTCTCATTATCCCCTTGAGCACCGGCAGTGAAAATGCAGCCAGAGATTATATCAGGCTGCAAACACTGCCGATGCTCACCGAACCTTCTCCCTCGGCCTTCTACTCCTGGTCCCACCTCTCCCGGGCACCTTCACTCCTTTCCCACCTACCACGGACATCCGCTCTTGCCCCCCCCTCCACGCCCCCTGAACCTCTACTCCCGAATCTCAAGTCCCGGCTCCGTCTCCCCACCCCCTCTCCCCCAGATCGCAGCTCCCCCATCTCCACACCTCCGGTCCAGGCAGCTTCTCCTATCTGCTCAAAGTGAGCTGTGACAGGAGCTGCCGGGTCCCCACATGGTCAGGAGCATCTGCCGGAAGCTGCGATCCAGGGGTGAGTAAAAAGGTGGAGGGAGGATAAAGACAAGAGGGGAGACAGTGCACAGGTGACGGGGAAAGAGAGTGAGTGCACAGCGCACGTCAGAGGGGGAGACAGCGCACGTCAGAGGGGAGACAGGCACGTCAGAGGGGAGACAGCGCACGTCAGAGGGGGAGACAGCGCACGTCAGAGGGGGAGACAGCGCACGTCAGAGGGGGAGACAGCGCACGTCAGAGGGGGAGACAGCGCACGTCAGAGGGGAGACAGCGCACGTCAGAGGGGGAGACAGCGCACGTCAGAGGGGAGACAGCGCACGTCAGAGGGGGAGACGCGACGTCAGAGGGGAGACAGCGCAGAGAGGGGAGACAGCGCACGTCAGAGGGGGAGACAGCGCACGTCAGAGGGGGAGACAGCGCACGTCAGAGGGGGAGACGGCAGCGCACGTCAGAGGGGGAGACAGCGCACGTCAGAGGGGGAGACAGCGCACGTCAGAGGGGGAGACAGCGCACGTCAGAGGGGAGACAGCGCACGTCAGAGAGGGAGACAGCGCACGTCAGAGAGGGAGACAGCGCACGTCAGAGAGGGAGACAGCGCACGTCAGAGAGGGAGACAGCGCACGTCAGAGAGGGAGACAGCGCACGTCAGAGAGGGAGACAGCGCACGTCAGAGAGGGAGACAGCGCACGTCAGAGAGGGAGACAGCGCACGTCAGAGAGGGAGACAGCGCACGTCAGAGAGGGAGACAGCGCACGTCAGAGAGGGAGACAGCGCACGTCAGAGAGGGAGACAGCGCACGTCAGAGAGGGAGACAGCGCACGTCAGAGAGGGAGACAGTACCATCTGTACAATCTCAAAGCACCAGTAATCGTCTGGCTAAAAATCTTTGACTCCCCAATCCTTCTATACGCAGTGAGGTCTGAGGCCCAGTCTCATACCCAAACTAGTCAAAGTGGGACGTTGGGCCGACTGAAATATTCCACCTAGAGTTCTGCAAGCATCTTCTCCAAGTTCACCGGAGCACATCAACCAGCGTCTGCTGAGCAGATTCCCACTACACCTCGAGATCCAGAAGAAGGTGCTGTCATTCAAGGCTCATCTACAAAGAAGTAGTCATAGCTCCTACCATCACAAAGCCTTCCTACACCAGGAAGCCTCCCAACACAAAGTACCCAAAGACAGCCTGGCCAAGCCACCAACCCACATGGCCTGAAAAAAGACGAAATCCAGAAGATCATGCTTAAAGGCAAAGAGCAAGATCTCAGCATCTTGAAGAAGGATAAATGACAGAAATTGACAATATACCAGAACCTACAGAGGGAGTATAAACTGGCCGCATATCTAGAGAAACTAGAAAACCCCAAAGAGCGACAGATCCTGAGCTGGTACAGACTGAGCTCCCACAGCCTACTCATCGAATCCGGGCGGCACCGATAGAACTACAACCCCCGAGAGAGCAGACTGTGCTAGCAGTACACCCAGGAAGTTGTGGAGGATGAGGCCCACTTTTTGCTGAGGTGCCCTAAATTCTCCGCAGTGAGGGACACTCTATTCAAGAGACTGTCTGATCTCCTCCCAGAGTTCACATCCATAGAAGAGGAAGAGAAACTGTTAATACTACAGGGGAAGAGGAAAGTGCAGCGGCCATAGCAGCACAATATGTCAGTGCCTGCCACAGTCTAAGAGTAGACTGATATGCCATGGACTTCTGTACCCCACTCTGGACATGTCCCTATCCCCCAACTAAGAGCCTGATATGCCATGGACCTCTACACCCCACTCTGGACACATCCCTATCCCCCAACTAAGAGCCTGATATGCCATGGACTTCTATGCCCCACCCCAGACATGCCCCTACCCTCTAAAAGAATCCTGATATATCCTGGACCTCTATATGCCTCCCTACTCCCCACTCCCTACCCCCATCCCCCTATTTTTACCATATGCTTTGGCAATGCTAATATGGACTTAGTCCTGCCAATACAGCTCATTTAAATTGAATTGAATTGCCAGCGCACGGGAGCGAGAGAGAGACCGAGACAGCGCACGGGAGCGAGAGAGAGACCGAGACAGCGCACGGGAGAGAGAGAGAGACCGAGACAGCGCACGGGAGAGAGAGAGAGACCGAGACAGCGCACGGGAGAGAGAGGACCGAGACAGCGCACGGGAGAGAGAGACCGAGACAGCGCACGGGAGAGAGAGACCGAGACAGCGCACAGGAGAGAGAGAACGAGACAGTGCATGGGAGAGAGAGACCGAGACAGCGCACAGGAGAGAGACAGCGCACGGGAGACAGAGTCAGCACACAGAAGAGAGACAAAAACAGCACACAGGAGAGATAGAGACAGCACCAAGGGAGAGCGATAGCACATGGGGAACAGAGAGAGAACGATTGCAAGGCCTTGATTCAGTGCTATGACAGCCCAGGGTAAGCTGATGACCCCGGGTGCTATGATGACGCACGGGAGAGAGAGACTGAGGCAGCGCACGGGAGAGAGAGACTGAGGCAAGTAGTATAACTGGTAGAATGCTATTTGTGCAGTGCAGAGGGATGCTGAATCTGAAGCATCTCTGCACTGCACAAGCGATCAGTCTGCAGAGTTGAGGTGCCCTAAGGGGCAGTATAAAATAAAGTAAAGGTGGAGGAAAAAAAAGTTCAAAATAAGCCGGTACACAGTTCCAGATTCCAAAAACTTAGAACGCTACGGTCACGGAAAATGGCGAAAAAAGTGCAATTCTTTTTCTTTAAAAACTTCAGAAATTTTTTTGCACCACTTGGGTAACAGTAAAAGTTTACATGTTTGGTATCTACAAACTCGTACCAACCCGAGGCATCATACTGACACTTAAGTTTTACCATGTAGTGAGAACATGATGGATAAAAAAAAAAAACAGTTGTGTAATTGCACTGTTATTGCAATATCACCACACTCAGAATTTTATCCTGTTTTCCTGTACACTATATGGTAAAATAAATGATGTCATACAACTCATCCCTCAAACAGGTCTCGAAGTAAGGTGATTCCCTGTAGGGTATATATAAAAAACAAACATGCGGCGCCAATCTCAGCGCGTTACCAATGTAACTCTCTGGTGCCCTTTTAATGAAGTTTTATGCACTCACCTCTTGCCATAAAACTTCAAGCATATGGTTTTTCCAAAGCCTCCTCACGCTTTGGATATTTTATCCGGGTCTGCTGCTCGCCTTGAATTGATCCTGTATTGGGTCCTGCCACGGATTCCCACAGGCATAAAGGTTCAATAGGAAGTGATCCAATTCTATAGTGGCCGCGCTCCCCGTGGTAATGATTTTAAGAACTTCTTGTCCACAAAAAATTTTTATTCCTCAAAACATGCGAGAATATAAAAAACGGATACAACGCGTTTCGGCGGAGACAACCGCCTTCCTCAGGTACCTGAGGAAGGCGGTTGTCTCCGCCGAAACGCGTTGTATCCGTTTTTTATATTCTCGCATGTTTTGAGGAAAAAAAATTTTTTGTGGACAAGAAGTTCTTAAAATCATTACCACGGGGAGCGCGGCCACTATAGAATTGGATCACTTCCTATTGAACCTCAAACAGGTCTCGTATGTCTATATTGAAGAAAAAAACAAAAAACTTATGGCTGTTGGAAGAAGCTGGGGGGGGAAATGGAAAATCGTTTGGGGATGAAAGGGTTAACTATTGTAGTGTACAATGCCTGCAAAAAAAAACAGAAAATAAAATGCTTAAAAAATGCATGGTTACTGAAATTTCTGCAGCAAATCAGCATCTCCTGCCAGGAAAACGCCGTGTGTTTTGTTTTTTTTTATTTATAGCCGTCTTTATTGAGAAAGAAAACAATAGCATACAAAAAAATGTATAAAGTCAGAATCAAATTTAGGTACATCTAGAATAACTCCAGTTATGTGAATTACAAGACGGGATTTTCGAATAAACCAACAACCCTTTCTATAACTCTAACAGTCCCCCCATTCCAAGGCACAGGGTGAGTTAATAATAACTACTTAAGTGAGCCTAACCGGTGATGCAATGTGTTTTTTGATGCAATTTTTTTCATGCGTTTGTAGTGGAAAAATGCTGCAATAATTGACATGAGAAGATTTATTTCTGCACCAAATCTGCAGGAGAAAAAAAAGCAAAGTGCACAGAACTTCAGGCTTCTCATTGTTTGCTCCATGAGGATCTGCATTGAGATTTGTTTCAGAATCACTTTGTTCCTACAACAAAATGGCTCCAATCTGTGACTAAGGCTGCGTTCACACATTTGCGTATTTTGCTGCGCTTTTTTACGCGCGCTTTTTGCCGCGTTTTTCGGCCACGCAAAAAAGCGCAGCAAAATACGCAGGACCATTCACACACTGCGTTTTCTTTCCCCCAGAAAGCGCAGTGATGTCACAGAGAGGAGGAAGAATCCTGCTTCCTCCTCCCCTCTGTGACAGCTGTGGCCGCCCCATTAGACTTCACAGTGGTAATACACACTGTGAAGTCTAAATTAAACTAAAGCAAGTGTGTGAAAAATAAAAAACAATGAATACTCACCTTCCGGTGCCTTCTCCCGGTGTCTGGTCTCCGGTTGTAAGTTAGATCTCGTCTGACAAGACCTGTGGTGATGTCAGAGGGGGGGCGTTCCCGGGCACTCGCGGTCATGTGATACCACATGACCGCGAGCAGCCAATCAGCGATGGGACCGCCCCGGGAACGCCCCCTCTGACATCACCACAGGTCCTGTCAGACGAGATCTGACTTACAACCGGAGACCAGACACCGGGAGAAGGCGTCGGAAGGTGAGTATTCATTCTTTTTTATTTTTCACACACTTGCTTTAGTTTAATTTAGACTTCACAGTGTGTATTAATACTGTGAAGTCTAATGGGGCGGCCACAGCTGTCACAGAGGGGAGGAGGAAGCAGGATTCTTCCTCCCCTCTGGGAAAATACGCAGAAGTAGCTCCGTAAAGAATTGACATATCAATTCTTTACGGAGCTGCGTTTTCTCCCGGAAAACGCACTTCGTATTTTTACGCAATGTCTGCACTACAAAGTGAATTTCCCATTCACTTTGCTGGCAGACAAAAAGCACATTGCGTATTTTGAAAAGCACGCGTAAAAAAACGCGGCAAAATACGCAATGTGTGAACGCAGCCTACAACTGTATTCCCTCTGATCCATTTGTAACACCCACATATTGAGCACTTTGTAATGCATTCCAGCTGTACACTATGTTTTCATGGCACATTTCAGCAGCTACTCCCCCTAGTGTATAAAGGTGGAATATATCAAACTATTACAACTATTTTTCATATTTTACGCCATTAAAAAATATGATAGTACTGGAAAAACAAATGAAAACATAAATACTTTACTTTTTTGTGATTGGTAGAAAAAAAAACATTTGATGGCACTTTCCCTTTAAGATACACCCCAAATTTAGAGGAGGAAAATAGCTTGAATATTAAAATGGAGGTCAGACTTATAGTACAAATGTATCTTAACGGGGTTAGATTATGGAGGGGGGGGATTCATACAGGGTTGTGGACTCAGTCAGTGTCCACTTTGGTTAAGTCAGAATTGGAGTCAGATTCAAAGAAATTGAGGAGTCGGAGTTGGAATGCCCGGTTTGGCTTACATGACTGGGTGTGCGGAGTTGAAGTCTGAGTCCAATTAGGAGCTAAAAGGAGTGTAGGGTAAGTGTTACTATGCTCTAGGGACAGCTTTTAATAGCTTAGGAAATGGTTTGGGGGTCACAGGATCTCTTTAAGGGAAACTGAAGAGTCCAAGTTGGAATGGGCTGGGAGGAGGAGGAGGATGTCCTGGCGGTGTGAGGCAGGAGCCAATAATCTCCCAGCGGCAGGATTCTGTGAATCGTCAGCGATGAAAGACAAAAGCCATTGATCTCCTAGCAGGAGGCTTGAGGAAAATGGCACCGGAGGCAGAACATACACAGTTTAAAGATCTCAGCTAATCTTTGAGCCAAGATCAAAATCTGGGTATATGCCACCTTTGGTACCATTTCTTTGAAGCTGACAGTCTATGTGTGAAGCAGGAGCCATTTATCTCAAAGCTGAAGGATTAAAGGGCAACTGTCATTTAAATTTTTACTTAATAATAATAATGTAGAGCAAGCGATTTTAATACATTTTGTAATATGGTTTATTAGAAACTTCTGTCTGATTACCATTCATAATCCTTCCACAAGGTGTCCTCAGTGCACTGTGAGTGAAGCCGATTCTATGCCAGGGCCGTCTTCACAGTGAATACGGGCATGAAACCATATAAGGGGCATCGCCTGCAATGCTGACGGCTACTCACAAGTAAACAATGTAACACATCACAGAGAAATGTCAGGATGTAAACTCTTTACAGGCTTCACTCTTCTGTAGCCACACAGCAATCTCTGTTAACCCCTTGTATGCTGGCCCCACACAGCTCATTACCAGTCTGCTCTCACACACCCACTGCTGGCCACTCCCACACAGACAGAAAATACAGCTTTTTAAAGAGCAAACAAAATGTGATAAAATTAGTCATACATCGTAAAAAAAAACATTGTCTTAGCTGCTATGTGACCCGTCATTAACAACCAGTGCTGTATTGGGTTTTTCTTTTTTTTCAATTAAATGTCAGTGGTGTGAGGCAGGAAAGTAAGTAGCACCATTTGCCTTTTGGAAAACAATTTAACTTGAATCGATAGAGGACACTATGTCACATTTGGAGAGCCTCTGATGTGCCTAAACAATGGAAACTCCCCACAGGGGACCCCATTTTGGAAACTAGACCCTCATGGAATATATTTAAGTTTGTGGTGAGCAAATTGAAGATTTTATAATGTTGAGCATTAAAGATAAAAAAAATCTAATTTATCATCAAAAAATGCTTCTTTAGCCTCAAATGTTTTATTTTCAAATAAGCTGGAACAGACTGTGAACACCATGTCACATTTGTGGAGCCCTTGACATACCAAAACAGCAGAATCCCCCCCAATTGAGCCCAACTAAACCTCTCATGGAATGAATTAAGGGGATTTGTGAGCATCTTTAAAGCTGAAGCAATGCACAGAATTGTATAACATTGAGTAAGTTAAGTTGACCATTTATTCCACTAAATTTGTTTCTTTAATCCTAAATTTTTAATACTCAAAAATTTTAATGGGAGAAAATGAAATATACTGTTTGAACGCCAATAGCCCATATGTGGTTGAAAACTACTTTTAATGCACAGTGCAGAGCTCAGAAGTGAAGGAGCACCATATTATGGTACAGAATTTGCTTGAATAGTGCCATGTCACATTGGCAGAGCCCTTAAGGTGCTAGAACAATAGAACCCCCCATAAGTGACCCCATCTCACAAACTGCACCAAACAATGGCTTGGCTCCACCTAAAACCACATAAAACCACACAGGGTGGGATCTGGTGCCTGCGTTATACCATGTGACCTCAGTTCTCGGGCAGAGCTCACAAAGCATGCCCGAGAACTGGTCCAGGGAAGGGAGTATACAACCCCGACCTAAAGTAAGTAGCAGAATACAGGGCGGGAGATTTAAAAAGAAAAAAAGTCTTTATTTAGGTGTCTGGGAGGGAAGGGGGGGTTAAGGGAATAAGAGCCACCTTCACAAAATGCAGCATAGGCACTGCTGAAGGTGGCACTTTTAGTTTAATAGGCCCTGGGGGAGGGGGCAGGGGGTGACATTCACTTTAATTGGTAGAAAATAGCACCAAAATTTGTCATACAATTTCTGCTGACCATGGCAATACCCCATATGTGGCTATGTAGTACTGCTTAGCCACAAGTCGAGACTCATGAGCTATAAGGAGCACTATGAGCAAGCAAGGCTGTGGAGTCGGTAAGCCAAACCACCAATTCCTCCACCGATTGTGACCGGACAGCCCCGGATCAGATTTCTATGTGCCATCCGGTTTCCATCAGTCCGGGAGAATCCGTCAGCATTCGGATTTTTCTCCTGGTCATAAAAACATTGCAAGCAACATTTTTGAGTCCAGGGGAAAACAATCGGAACAAATCGTATTGTCCCAAATACGGGAGGATCCAGCGCCCCATAACATGGGGGCCTATGGCGCCGGATTGCGCCGCATCTCACAAAATTGGATGCGGGACCGGAAGCAGAGAGCTGAAGTTTAGCAGCGAGTGCTGCTAAACTTCTGAACCAGGAGCTGTCCCTTGCACTGATTTCAGGACCGCGGCTAGCTCCCTGCTAGCCGCGATCTTGAAATCTGTGCAGCTGCGATCGGAAGCCAGCTGCAAAACGGACCAGTTCTGTTTGCAAATCGGGTCCGGGCCTGTCCGATTCACATCGAACAGCCCTGAACCGGATTACATGGCAGTGTGAAGCCAGCCTTAGTGATGAGTAGGGATCTTTGAGATTACTCCCCCCTCCATCCATCACTGACCTGTAAATCAGAAGAATTAACAAATCTACAAGGAAAAAAATGAATATGTATATATTTTTTTTTTACATTTTCTTTGTTTAGACTTTATTTAAAGATACGATTTAGAGTTTAATGTGTAACATGTATTATGTGGTTCTTGAATGCACCTTTACGCAGTTGACAATACAAGTGGCATGTATAGTGTAATAGTCTATCACAATGATCTTCGTTTCCACTAGAAAATGCATGTCCTTGCACTACTTATATTGCTCATAGCTACTGAGCACACACGATGCACAAAATGTACCAGTAACCAGTCATCACAGCCATGAGGTCAATTGTGAATTTCAGCTCAATATCAAGTTGCTGATTTCAGTTAAACGAATGACAGGGAAAACAGCAGCAGAAATAAAGCAATGAAAGAGGAGGTCAAGGTTCCATCGATGTTTGTCTGGTCTAACTAGTGTTATGTACGCTGAAATATTGGCTCTAAGAGCACTGTAATAATTCATTCCAAATAGCAGAATTTTTTTCAGTAGATAAGATTTTCTGAATAGTATGTAATTAAACACAAATGAGTGCAACAGGAAAATAGTTTTTATTACAACCCTATGAGTAGAAGTGTCAACACAAACATACATGTATTTTGTACCATGAGCCAAGCCCAACCAGAATAAAATGTTAAGAAAGACCACACAGAGCCACTAAGACTTCTTTACTAGTGTTGAGTGAATAGTAAAATATTTAAGTGTAGAGCACCTCGTACTATTCGAGTGCTCATCACAAGTAATGAACCTAATGTAAGTCAAGTGAAGGTCAAGTGGTGATGGGCTCCACCCACACAGCCAGCTTTATTATGAGTATTTCCGGGGAGGATGGGCTTTTTATTTTGTTTGTTCACATCATACAACACATTGCTCTACCCACCAGTGACAGCCTTCCATTCAAGTGGCTCTCAATAGGGTGCCAGCTCCGAGTACCTTGAACACCTTACTTTTTGTGCGAGTAACAAATACTAACGAATATATTCGCTCATCACTATTCTTTAGCAAAGGTAGAACTTAAAGTAAAAACGGTCATGTCAAAAATCCACATGTAACTGCTATCATTTTCTAACTCCTCGCTCTAAACTCTCTCTCTTTATGCATTTCTTTTATTTATATTTACCTTCTATCCTCTGTAAACTTCAAATAAAAAGAATCACTTCATCTGTCACTCACAGTGAGTGATCCATTTACTTCTCTGCTGTCCACTCCACATAAGATGAATATGCATGTCACATACTCGCACCACATCACTGCACAGGAGATCAGTGTGTGTGTGTGTGTGGGGGGGATGTATCCTCCTCTTTGCTTTCTGTAGTTGCAGCATCACAAGAGGTCAAATACAACAAAGAAATGGTCACAGCAGGGATACCTGCTTAGAAAAACAAATGGAGTGTAGATAAGGCAGATCTGTAATAGCTCTCTCCCTCCTGTCCTCAATAGAACAGAAGCTACTGTAAGTGAAACCTGACACTGCACTGTTAGCAAAGGGAGGAAGGAGGAGAGAGCTGATGAGAGGTAGTGCATAATTATATGACAGTTTATACAGCACAGAACTATTCTTCTTTGGTTATAATGGAAAGGACTAATCCAGGAGGCTCACTGCAGGGTCTGACAATGCTGATAACATGGAAACTACAAACAGTACAATAATGATTTTACATGCTTTGAAAAGGTCTGCCCAGGCACTATTCAAGGGTAAGAAGTGTCCCTTTAATATTAATTAATTGTCGGTTATTTAGTGAAAACTGCACTATGCAAACTCACAAAACCTTACAGGAAGAAGGCAGATAGAATAAATCTCGATTCAAATGTACACCTATGGTTTTTGTAGACCAAATTAATTATGAGAATAGTAGAGTGGGAATTTGATTTGGTTTTGCAGAACATGACAGGCAACTTGTCTTGGGACGTCTGTACAAGAGTAAAACATGCAGCCATTGATCAATCAACTTGTTAACCTCAAAAGAAATCATCGGTGAAAGCAGGGTTTTCAGGACCCTGAGCTCAGTAATGCAGTGATCTCTCAGTAAGATGTACAGGAGAACACTGCAATACCAGAACAGCTTCCATTAGAGGGGTTATGCCACGGACAATTGTACATTATAATTAAAATTAATAGATCTTAGAATAAAAAAAAGTTCCACTATTAGATGTGTTAAAAAAAATCTTCCTGTCACGAGATCTTCTTATAAATGTGCCCCTGTGTAATGTATGTATGCAACCTTAAAGGCACAGGTTGGATATACCTCAACTCCTGAGCAGGGGTAGAAGTAAGAGTACACAGACAATACCGCCAGGGAACCAGCTGATTCGTTCTGTGATGTGAAACAAGTTTTAAGGCTATGTTCACACATAGCGCTTGTCTTGTATTTTTTTGCGTGGGCGCTTTTACCAGCGTTTTGCACCCGCGCAAAAAAAAAAGAAGCAGTGCTTTTCACACAGCACGCTTTTTTACGCCCCGGGGAAGAAGTGATGTCACAGAGGGGGAGGAAGAATCCTGGTTCTTCCTCCCCTCTGCGACATGTCTGCCAGCCCCCATTTGATTTTGTAGTGTATTAATATACACTGCGAAATCAAAACGAAATAAAGCCAAATGTATTAAAAAAAATAAAGAATGAATACTTACCCTTTCCGATGCAGAGACAAGGCTAGGGACTGATCAACAGGTCCTTGCATGACATCATTGATGATGTATCACATGACCGAGATCGGCCAATCAGTGCCCAAGACGTCATCATCAATGACGTCATGCAAGGTCCTGTTGATCGGTACCTGGCCTTGCACCGAATAGCGCAAAAAGGTGTTGGAAAAGGTATGTATTTATTCTTTATTATTTTTAATACATTTGGCTTAATTACATTTTGATTTTGCAGTGTATATTAATACACTGCAAAATCAAATGGAGGCGGTCACAGAGGGGAGGAGGAACCAGGATTCTTCCTCCCCCTCTGTGACATCAGATCCAGCAGCGCCGGCCCCTATGGGAAAAAGTACCAGCGTTGCTGCATAAAGAATTGACATGTCAATTCTTTTTATGGCGGCGTTTTTTCCTATAAAAGTGCTGTGTAAAATTGTGCACTATATATACGGCAAAGTGAATTTCACATTCACTTTGCCGGCAGAAACAAGGCACATTGCGCATTTTTGAAAAACGCTCATAAATGCGCAATGTAGCCTGTTCGCGATACGCAGTCGCAGTTTGGTTCCTCCCGCAGACGACGACGGGAATCAGAGGATATGCCTGATAGTCACAGGCCCCGAAGCCATAGGTCCCAAAGGCGTAGCCCGACTTGAATTAGTAGCTGCTTGTAAAGGAAAGATGTTGTGAAGTTATCCTGTCTAGTCTATCTAGTTTTTAGGCAGTATATCGTATGATTTTGACCAAGAAACACTTTGGAGAGCTACTCTGCCTCAAACCATGGCCTACTTTCCCTGTCTGGTCCCACTTCCGGCCCCCCTCCTTCTCCCTCCCTCCCCCTTCCCCCCCCCCCCTACCATCCGTACACATCCAGTCCCCCATACACATATACACCCCTCCCGTGGGCCCCCCCCCTCTCTATCTCTCCAATTCCCGTTGCCCTATCACCTAGACCAACACACTCTCCCCTCCCCTTCCTTCCACCCCCCTCACATCCCCATATCTACCCCATAGTGCATACCCCCCACGCCCCCACCAGAGGTACTATACCCCACCCTTCTTGACACATCCCCCCCAGACCCCTCTCCCGTTGCATAACCACCCTCCCGGAAGACCCGCCATAGTGAGAAATTTAATATTCTGTCTACATACAAGAGTGACAAGCTGGTGAAATAGTAAGAAAATAGTATCATTGAATAGTCGGTTATGAGAGGAGTAGATGAATAGCTTTCCACGCTACCCGAGAGAGAGAGGGCCTGCAATATAAGGTCCTTTTTCTAGTACCCTTCTCATCTAGGATAGAAGTGGAAGCGGAGACCTTCGGCTGGAGCCGGAGGGAATTATTTCTTCTCATTGTGTTGTAATCATATATCCAGATTGAGAGATAAATAATGATTGTATTTGACTTTTAACCTTCTTATTTGTCTGCCCATCTATTTTCTACCTTCCCCATCTTACCAACCCCTCTTTTCTTCTTTTGCTCTATCTACCCCCCACCCTCTTGTCTCTATCCTCTTCCCGGCGGAGGAGGGGGAGAGAGGAGCGCTCAAGCTTCAAAGAACATGCCGGCAGGGGACACTTCTACGTTACGGTGTGGTACCATTAATGTCCGAGGTCTTCACAATCCAGGTAAGAGATCCATACTGGCCAATTACTTACACAGAGAACGCGTCCAGGTGGCGTTTCTACAAGAGACACATCTACACGCTACTAAAATGTACAAGCTACAAAGCTATCGTTATCCTGATGCCTATCATAGTCTCTCTCCTGACCCGAGATCCAGAGGTACTAGTATCCTCATCTCCCGCTCTGTGCCGTGGGAGCTGGTGGATACAAGAAGTGACCAGCAGGGTAGAATGATCCTAGTAAAGGGTCGGGTGGCCTCACAGCTCTTCACGTTTGCTTCCCTGTACCTACCTAACACGCACCAGCCAGAGGCGTTACAGACGCTCCTAGACCAAGTTGGGGAATTTGCTGAAGGCACCCTTTTGGTGGGGGGGGGATTTCAATGTCGCATTGGAACCACATCTTGACATATCTTCAGGGTTACACGCCATTTCTATCGCAGGTAGGAGAAGGATGAGGCGAACCCTACATGAACATCAACTTATAGACACATGGCGCTTGCAGCATCCTTATGACAAGGACTTCTCTTACTACTCCACTGTCCATAACTCCTATTAGCGACTCGATTATCTTTTCATAGGTCACAAAGATCTACCCTAATCAGGACAACGGCCATAGACAATATAACCTACTCAGATCATGCTTTGTGCACCCTGGAGAAAGGGATGCCACAGGTTTCGGCGAAACAGTGGCAATGGAAGCTTAACCCCGCTCTCCTAGAGGACCAGACGACAATGCAAGAGTTGAGACAAGCCCTGTCTGACTACTTTAGAGAGAATTGTGTACCAGAGACCTCACCAAGTTCAGTGTGGGAGGCCCACAAATGTGTAATTCGAGGTATTCTGATTAAACACGGCACGAGACTGAAGAAGGAAAGGGACAGGGAATTGAACGAACTACTGTCAAGACTGAGGTCACTAGAAACTGAGCATAAAAGACGACTAGATGCAGACGTAGCAAGAGATCTTGGTAAGACGCGTGACGACTTAAGGAAAATACTCAACAAAAAGGCAAAGAAAGTAATATTGTTGCGCCACTCTGTAATTGTCATCGGAAGCAAGTTATTTGAATGGGAACCTCACCTGTGCTTGTTGTGCTGTGTGCACAACAAGAATTAGTGCATTGATGTTTATCTCCCTGTGTCCTCGGCTAATGAGCGGCTGTGGATGGTGAAGATTTTGCTGCGTCCTTAATCCCAGCACCTCACATGTGAGTCGTCACGTGGTGGGTCCGTGGGCGTGTTCAGGACGTCATCCAAGGTCCTGTTGCCCGGAGCTGCTCCATACCTCACTCCGCGTAGCGGAGGAACGAATGTATTTCAAAAGAGTAATAGGTATTTGTGTGAGCGCTGGGGAATCAACCGGCACCAAGGCTGTTATGAATAGTTACCTCTCGGCTTTATTTGTAGAATAAAAAGGCAGGGTCCTTTAGGCCACAACGCGTTTCTACGCTCTCCAAGCGTCTTCCTCAAGTGGAATTAAGGACCCATATGACATTTCTCTTTATATAGTGAACATACACCAATTAACAACAGGGGGAGGGGGAATGGCAAAACATGAGGGAACATCTAAAAACATGAAAGGAGCATATGAAAAACTGCAATGAACTGCATAAGATATTGTTTGCCACAATTTAAATGTATGTACATATGGCATATATCATACTCCTCTTTCCTCTCTTTCCTTGTATATATTAAAAACATATAAAAATACATCTAAAAATGCATATAAAAATACATAAAAGTAAACATTAGCGGATGTATTATAAAAGTCAATTACATTAAAATAACAATTACAATAATATAAAAAAAATAATAAAAAAAAAAAAAATATATAAAAAAAAATATATATATATAAAAAAATATAAAAAATAATAAAAATAAAATAATCAAAATAATATATTATTATATTATAAAAAAAAATATATATATATATAAAAATATAAAAAAAAAATAATCAAAATAAAAATAAAAAAATAAAAATAAAAAAAATAAAAAAAAATATAAAATATTTTTTTATAATATGTATATTTTATCATTTTTATTATTTTATTTTATTATTTTTTTTATATATTATTTTTTTTTTATTATTCTATTTTATCATTTTTTTTATATTTTTTAATATATTTTTTTTTTATAATATTTAATATTTTTTTTATTTATTTTTTTTTATATTATTTTTATTATTTTATTTTTATTTTTTTTATATTATTTTTATTATTTTATTTTTATTTATTTTTTTTATATTATTTTTATTATTTTATTTTTTTATATTTTTATATATATATATATATATATATATATATATATATATATATATATATATTTTTTTTTTTTATATTATTGTAATTGTTATTTTAATGTAATTGACTTTTATAATACCTCCGCTAATGTTTACTTTTATGTATTTTTATATGCATTTTTAGATGTATTTTTATATGTTTTTAATATATACAAGAAAAGAGAGGAAAGAGGAGTATGATATATGCCATATGTACATACATTTAAATTGTGGCAAACAATATCTTATGCAGTTCATTCCAGTTTTTCATATGCTCCTGTCATGTTTTTAGATGTTCCCTCATGTTTTGCCATTCCCCCTCCCCCTGTTGTTAATTGGTGTATGTTCACTATATAAAGAGAAATGTCATATGGGTCCTTAATTCCACTTGAGGAAGACGCTTGGAGAGCGTAGAAACGCGTTGTGGCCTAAAGGATCCTGCCTTTTTATTGTACAAATAAAGCCGAGAAGTAACTATTCATAACAGCCTTGGTGCCGGTTGATTCCCCAGCGCTCACACAAATACCTATTACTCTTTTGAAAAACAAAAAGGCAAAGTTCTGGTTGGCAAAGTGCAGACGTCAATTCTACGAATATGGGAATAAGACTAGTAAATTTTTGGCGGGAGCACTGAGGCGACAAAGGGCTAGGACCTTTGTCTCGAGCATAGGGGGGGCAGCGGCAGAGAGGGTGGCCCAACCTTCACCAGTGGTTGCGGAGGCATTCCGGAAGTACTACGAGAAGCTGTACAATGTAGACAGTGGGAACTCCCTGACGCAAGCTCCGACATTTCTTCCTAAAATCAGAGATGATCTAAAGCAAGCGGCAATGCCGAAACTGAGGGAGGCAGACGTGGCCGCCCTTGAACATCCTATCTCCAGCCAGGAAATCACAGAGGATATTACATCCCTAAAAAATGGTAAAGCACCCGGCCCCGATGGATTTTCAACGGCTTATTATAAGAAGCTAAAGGAAATGGTGGCCCCACACCTCCTTAACTTTAACGATCTGAAAAGTGGAAATCCCCCCCATGGTGACACCCTCAGGGAGCACGTTGTGGTGATACATAAAGAGGGAAAGGACCCAGCCCAATGTGCAAGTTATAGACCCATATCGCTTTTGAATGTGGATCTGAAACTGTTTGCAAAAATTTTAGCATCAAGACTGGCTCCTACCATGGTGTGGATCATTCACACGGATCAAGAGGGATTCACGCTGGGTAGAGAGGCACGTGACAACACGGTTAAGGCGATCAATTTGGTCCATGGTGCCAGATGCCGGGGAGTCCCCTCCATTCTATTATCTACTGACACAGAGAAGGCGTTCGACCGGGTTAATTGGTCCTTCTTGAGGGAGGCTCTTAGGTGTCTGGGCCTGGGACCAAACATGATGAATTGGATTATGGCTCTATACACCGGCCCGACAGCACAGGTCAGAGTGAATGGGTGCCCCTCGGAACCATTTCAAATACATAACGGAACCAGGCAGGGGTGCCCCTTGTCGCCCCTGATCTTTGTGCTTACCATTGAACCACTACTGCGACTGCGGAAAGTCAGGGCTAACCCAGATATTACTGGGATAGAAACAGGGGGGGGGAGAACATAAGATCGCGGCCTACGCTGACGACCTCCTCTTCTTCTTGTCTAAACCAATGACATCCCTTCCTAGTTTAATGAAAGAAATTCAATCCTTCTCTAGATTGTCAAATTTCAAAATTAACTTTCAAAAATCGGAGGTTCTTAATGTAAACTTGCCGTCAGGTATAGCGACCGCACTGCAAGCTTCTTTTAGCTTTAAATGGAATTCCACATCTATCCAGTACCTAGGAATCAAACTAGCGGCTAACCCGGATATGCTGTTTAAGTTAAACTTCCCACCACTCTTGGCTAACCTCAGGAAGGACTGTGAGAGATGGTCGAAGGTCTCTTTCTCATGGTTGGGGCGTACCCATGTGCTCCGGATGAACGTCCTCCCGCGTCTCCTCTATTTGCTGCAAGCGATACCAGTGAGAATCCCTGCCTCCTTTTTTCAGGCTGTTTCCTCTCTCCAGACCTCATTTGTATGGGGGGGGGGGGGGGAGAAGCTCGGATCAGTAAAGCTATATTGTCCCGTCCTAAGTCGAAGGGTGGTATCGGTTTGCCGAACTTCAAACTGTACCACCTGGCGGTACACTTTGCCGGGATGGTAGACTAGTGTAGGAACGCAGAGGGGAAGGCATGGGTGGGCATAGAGCAGGCTTTTAGCTCTGTCCCCCTGACTAGACTATCCTGGTTACTGTTGGCGGCACAGAGAGAAGAAGGCACACACCCCACTTTGGGATCGACAGTGCACTACTGCTCTTCCCTCTGGACTAGACAATTCATGATCCCCACATGCTCTAGACTCAAATCTGTATTGTGCCATCCAGGCTTTAGTCAAGTAAGAAACGATGGAGTGATAAAACATTGGATTGCGGCAGGCAGAGACAGGGTCGAGTCTTTTAGAGAGGGAGACGACTGGCCATACCTGACCGCCTTACAGGGCTTGGAGACACCCGCCCCCCTGGGTTGGTGGAGATCCTTACAAATAAGACACTTCTTGAGTTCCTTACAACCACGGCGTTGCTACGTCAACCCCCTGACACAGTTTGAGATTCTCTGCTCAAGGAAAGGACTGATGAGACACGTTCTCTCCATGGTCTATGCGATGTTGAACATCCCCCCGGACCAGAAACCCCCATACTTTATAGCTAACTGGGAACAAAATTCTCAGACACCTAGATAAATAGAATCTGTAATCTAGCCCACAGCACTTCCATCAGCTCGAAACAAGAGGCTGGGTATAAAATCGTGTCTAGATGGTACAGGGTGCCGGAGAGACTACATGCCATGTATCCTTTGGCAGATGCTCAGTGTTGGCGCTGCAAAGCAGAGATGGGATCTATGGTCCATATTTTTTGGAGCTGTGATAAACTCAAGGCTTTTTGGGAGGGAGTGGGGACTGTGGTGGCTCGGGTGACGGACTACACGGACCCTCTTAACCCAGCAGCGGTCCTATTGCACCTAACGAATATGTCAGAAAAAAGATATAAACATTCTCTGTTGAAGTTCTTGATCACTGCGGCAAGGGCATGTATACCCGTTCTTTGGGGTACGACATCCTCTCCACGTCTCTCCGATTGGATTGGTAAAATTAACGAATTGATGCTAATGGAAGATCTGACAGCGTCCATGAATGATTCCTTCTTGAGACATTGGACCACATGGTACAAGTGGATGGACTTCCAACAAACATCCGAATACGACCAGCTGTTGACAGACTGCGTGATAGAGCCTAGAGATTGAGTACTGAGAGTCTTGTACCTCGGGCTGACCTCCTCCTCCGTCTCCTCCGTTCCCCACCTTCTCGATGTTTGTGTAACCTTCCCCCTTTTTCCTACTCACAGGTCTGTTGGCCCCGACCGTCCATCGTTCCCTTTCTTGTCTTTCTTTCTTTGTGTATTCTCCTTTTCCATCTCTGTTTTCTTTTTAAGTTCTTATACGATATGTAATATAGGTTGTCTGTAGACATTTAAGTTGGTGTGATATTTAGGAATTTGATTGGCCTTATTGGAAAAAGTTATAGTTGATAACCATTGAATTCCGAAAGGGTGTCTATGGTGATGGAACTACAGTGAGACTTTTTGGACTAACAAAAACAGAAGATGTATTGTGCCCTTTTAGTGGCAAATTGCAGTTTAGTAAACAGGGGTGTTTACCCCCGAGAGATCAGAGTGTTTTGCATTTGTTGTTAAGTTGTAAGTGCATACTAAGCATACTGGAAATTAACACAGGAGGCTTCTAAAGCCGCCGATCTGACAAAACTGTATCTCTTGTTTCTTTTTTGTACAAGTTAAAAACTATAAAAATAAAGAATTAAAAATAAATAAATAAATGCGCAATGTGTGAATGTAACCTTAAGCAGGCAATGAAATGTTTTTCATCACAGAAAGAATCAGCTGTGATCCCTGGCTGTAATGTCTGTATACTCTTTTACCCCTTTGCAAGGAGCTGTGGTATATCCGACCTGTTCCTGCAGGGTCGGACATATACATTCCACAGGGGCAAATGTGGAACTTATTATTATTCTAAGATCTATTCATTTAAATGTAAAATTGTTTGAGGCACAACCCCTTTAAGTAGACGATATGCAAACAGATAGAGCAATGTGGCCATCAAGGAGGCATCAGTGACTTAACAAGTTGTATTACAGCTGCTTCTAAAAGCTCATCAGCAAAGGTGCTGGGAGTTAGATCTATAAATCTGGTATTAGTGGTTCAACCCTAGTATGAGCCATCCAAACTGTAATCTAGGAAAAGATCTATAGCCTCCTTTATCACAAAGCAATTTTCCATTTTTTTTATTTTCGTTTTTTCCTCCCTTTCTTTAAAGAGGTGTAACATTTTTGGTTTTCCATTAATATTAGGGATTGATTTTTGCAGAACAAGTTGTACTTTTGAATAACATCATCATATCCATCAAGTGATGCACTGGAAAGGAAGAAGAAAATTTTATGTGCATTAAAATTGGAAAATAAAAAGTGTAATTCCACATTGTTTTGGCTTTTTTTTTATTTATCATTTTCACTATATGGAAGTAAAGACAAAATTCCAAATGCAGTGAAATTGCAAAAAAAAAAAAAAAAGTGCAATTACACATTTGTTTTATGGGGTTTTTTAGTCGCCATGTTCACTATATGGTAAAACAGACGTGATGGTGTGATGCCTCAGGTCGGTAAGAGTTTGTAAATACCAAACGTATACCTTTACTGGTATGTAAGTGGTGAAAGAAAACGTAAAATTTTGGAGGGGGAAGGGTGGGGGGAGAACAAAAAAAAAAAAAAAAAAAATCGCATTTATTGCACCATGTTCTGCGACCCGTGGCGTACTCAATTTTTGGTGTCTGGGGCTGTGTGGCGGCTTATTTTTTGCGTCTTAAGCTGATGTTTCTAAAGGTGCCAAAAAACCTTACTTTTAGCTTTTGGACTTTTTTTTCCATTGCACAGTTTATGGCTCTCATTAATTGATTTTATATGTTGATAGATCGGGCGATTCTGAACACGGCAATACCAAATGTGTATTTTTTTTAATACTTTTTATGTGAATGAGCGAAAAGGAGGGTGATTTGACCTTTTTTCTAAGTAGACTAGTACAGCTTAATGTGCATTTTTATGAGTTGCTATGTGAACGACGTATGCAATTCAATGGTATATCGCTGTGCAAATAGCATTCATTCCCCAATATACAAAAAGACCTAACTTAACTAAGAGTATAGTATTTCAAGTTCCACATCTCGATCAGCCTCTTCCTTTTTGTATGGTAACCATCTATCTTCCAAGAAGAGATCCTCCCCAAAGAGTGTGATTGCTCAGCGTGATGAAACTGAAACCTTAAAGGGGTTTTCCCATTAATAAAGTTCATGTTACCCCTCCCCTCTGTCATTTCTCTCTCTCCTCCTCTTTTCTGTCCTATGTCTCAAAAAGTGGGACTTCACAATATTAGACCATATCTAAAATTTTCAATATCACAAACAGCTGTATCAACGGTCTTCTAAATATGTTGAAACTGAACATGTTGTTAACAGTTTTGTATCTTACACTCTGCCGATATCCTATGTAATATTGGAATAGCTGACTTATCTTTTTGAACCGTTGTCCTTTCAGATTTGTTCCTGTCTTTTATGTCTAATAAATAAATAAATAAATAAAGAATTATAAAAAATTAAAAAAAATAAAGTTCATGTTAATCAATAGATCTTGGATTAATAATAATTTCGACAATTGGATGTGATTAAAAAAAAATGTTCCTGTGCTGAGATAATATTATATATGTGTCCCTGCTATGTACGGTTTCATTTTTATTTCTGACTGTGCATGGAACACGGTCTGGTCATACCACATCTCCTGGGCAGGGGAGGAAGTATAGAGAATATACAGACATTACAGCACAGGATCACAGCTGATTCTTTTTATTAGGCAGAACATTTCTCTGCCTGTTTGTAAAAAATATTTTACATCAAAGAAAGAATTATTTGTGATCCCATGCCGTAATGTCTGTATACCCCATTTCATCCTCCCCTGCCCAGGATTAAACCAATGCTCCATGCAAGGTCAGAAACAAAAATGAAACTGTACATAGCAGGGGCACATTTATAAGATTATCTCAGGACAGGAACATTTTGTTTAAACACATCCAATTACAGAAATTATTATTATTCCAAGATCTACTGATTAAAATTAACTTTTAAATAAACTTTGTTCGTGGGGAAAACCCTTTTAAGGGAACCTGTTATGTCCTTGTGATTAAACCACCCCAAATGTTATTTAGATTGTATATTAGTCAATAATATATATTTTTTAAACTGTTCTATTCATCCCAAAAAAGCATTTTACACACTAACATGTTTTCATTAGCTAGCTGGGCAATTAGTTAAAATAGGTTAATAGTTAATATTTCAGTTAACTGAACTTGTACCAAAGACAAAACTCAGAAAATGCTAAAAGGACCTGTGTGATGTCACGACCATGTGACTATGAGCTAAGTCTACAAAGATCTTAACGATTTAGCTCACTTAGCTCCGCTAATTACGGTCACACGGTAGTGACACACAGATCCTTTATACAGAGTAGTCGACATTGCTACAAGTTCAGTGACATATCTGTTGACCAGCCTGATGACTGCTTGACTGTTTGCCCAACTAGTTAATGTAATATATAAGTATCTAAAATGCTTTTTTTGGATGAATACAACTTTAAAAAAATAAATAAACACTTCATGATCTAAATGACATTGGGGTGGTTTACTAATAAAAAAGGACATAAGTTCCCTTTAACAACTTAAGTTCATTTAAACAAACCACATGTAATGCCATATTCGTGCAGAAGGCATAAGCGAGTTATTTACATATCTCTTGTTATGAAGTCTCCTCCATCACAGCAGGGAGGAAGTAAAGTGCTGCAGTAATTGAAGTCTACACCTACGACTATTCTCATACCCTGCAAGTGAATGAATAGCTTAGAGCACTCACTTTTTAATTTTAGATTATAGACTTACATTTACACACCAATGTACATATCCTCAGAGGATTTCATGTGAATGCATTATTTAAAATAAACTCAATTACAGCTTGTCACGGTTCCTCTATGCCATATAGTGAATGGTTGAGACTGCTGTACATCACAGTAATGTGGAAAGTTACAATGATTACACCCAAATTCAACAGCGTTTAGATGGAGATGCATTATTGAGACTATTTGAAGTGAAACTACCATAGACTTTCAAAAAGGTGAGGAGTTCCTAAAAATATTAATTATAAAACCATTATATTGTAGTACAGATGTCTGAAGTGCGGAGAATTTACTTGTCATTTTACTACAGTTTTCATTAAGTGTTCTTTCTTCCCTAATATCCAAACATGCCATTGGCATCTGAAAGGTTCATGGACAGATGTCCAGTATAAAGAAGGAAAAATGCATCAAATAATAAATGGTTTGCAGAAAGCAATTACATTATGCTTGTGTGGTTCTGATTGATTTGACATACAGGGGAATTGTATAATTAAATGATTTGACAGAACTTCAGACTTGTTTTCTTAAGTGTTGCTTTATGTCAGTCAACTCTGAAGAATTGTATGAGTCTGATTGTAAACTGAACAGCACTTACGGTAATAAAGATCTTACTGGGAGAGTTTTTATTACTTGGAATATCAATACACATTCCGAATAGGAGAATAAGGCGATGTTCACATGAGTATTTTCGGATGAAGTGCTATCTGTGGAAAGCCAGATAGCATTAGAGCCGATATTTTTCAATGGGGCAGTGCAGATAAGCCACTTTTATCACTGAACTAATGTCACATTGGAGCGTACAGACTCCCACCGTGCGGCAAAACACAAGGGTGATAACGGGGATAGTATAGTAGGAAGGCACTGATAATAGGAGAGGGGTCACCTCCTGACACCGGCTATGAACCCTGCACTGCCTAACATCACTATACGGGTCCTAACCCCCAGGGCTATGAAGTTGGTAAGCCAAACCTCTGACTCCCTCATACATGGCTCATGTTTAAGTGATAAATTTATTGTAGTACAATGTGAACATCAGATTTTAATCATTATTATGATTCAATAATCAAGATATCCAGTCAGGGGCAGAAACTGGCATGTTGTGTGACATGCGAGCATAATAAAAGAAGACTCCAATTAGAAAGTAAATTGTCCATTGGTGAAATTCTATGTCTGGTTATTGGGAAACTTGTGACTCGTGATTGTTGGCGGTGATTGCTTGTGAACTACTGGACTCATCAGGGCAGACTGAAGCACCATTGGATCAATACAATACTACTTGTTTTTATCTGTTAAAAAATATGTGCTTACATTGAAAAGAAAATGAAATTATTGTTATCTTCGTAGACTGCAATCACTTTAAAAAATATTAAAACATCACCGCAACAAAGGATATTTTGCCTTCACAACTGCTCTATGTAATCAATAAGTAATCAATGCCCTTAGGGAATCCTAGAGTACTAAAGAAAAATGGTAAAAAGGTCATAACTGATTATTCTTGAAAAATGGAGGCAGATTACCTTGGAAAAAAAAAAATCAATGCTTTCTATGCAAAAAAAGAAAGCTGCACACAAAAAAAATGTAGAAAATTTGCCAGTCCACTGTAGGATATTCTGTCTATAGATTAAAACACAGAAGAATGGGACATCAAGATATAAGGGCAACTCCAAACAAGAAAATTATCCTTAATGGCAGTACTGAACGATGAACGACACAAGTACAGAGCCCAACAATCTAATGATCGTGGATGATACTGTGGCACCACGCTGCATGTACCAGCTCCTGATTATAGCAGGGACTTTGTCATACTCATTTGGTTGTATATTCCTGTGTTCATACAACAGACTGTGGATTTGTAAACTGATCTAAAGCAAACTGAATGTTCAAGCTCCCCTACAGAAACCTCTAGGGGCAAATTAAAGGTTAAAAGAAAATGTAAAAAAATAAAGTAACAAAATATAATTTGTCAGTGGTGACTAGAAATGGGCTAAGGCTGCATTCACACATTGCGTATTTTGCTGCGCTTTTTTACACGCGCTTTTCAAAATACGCAATGTGCCTTTTGTCTGCCAGCAAAGTGAATGTGAAATTCACTTTGCAGAAATACGCACTGCGTTTTCCGGGAGAAAGCGCAGCTCCGTAAGCAATTGATATGTCAATTGTTTACGCAGCTGCTCCTGCGTATTCTCCCAGAGGGGAGGAAGAATCCTGCTTCCTCCTCCCCTCTGTGACAGCTGTGGCCGCCCATTAGATTTCACAGTGTATTAATATACACTGTGAAATCTAAATTAAACAGAGGCAAATGTATGTAAAATAAAAAAGATTAATACTTCACCTGTCCGACACCTTCTCCCGCTGTCTGGTCTCCGATTCCAAGTGAGGTGTACTGACAGGACCTGTGGTGATGTCAGAGGGGCGTTCCCGGGCACTTGCGGTCATGTGATACATATCACATGACCGCGAACAGCCAATCAGCGCTGGGAACGCCCCCCCTCTGACGTCACCACAGGTCTTCTCAGTACACCTCTCACTTGGAACCGGAGACCGGAGAGCGGCAGAAGGCACCGGACAGGTGAAGTATTCATTCTTTTTTATTTTACACACATTTGCCTCTGTTTAATTTAGATTTCACAGTGTATATTAATACACTGTGAAATCTAATGGGGCTGTCACAGAGGGGAGGAAGCAGGATTCTTCCTCCCCTCTGTGACATCACTGCGCTTTCTGGAGTAAAGAAAGCGCAGTGTGTGAAAGCCCCTGCGTATTTTGTTGCGCTTTTTTGCGCGGCCGAAAAACGCGGCAAAAAAGCGCAGCAAATACGCAAATGTGTGAACGCAGCCTAAGGAAGTTGGATTAGTAAAACTCTACTTCTGCAAAATCTTTCCTGTATTTTATATTTAAAACGCAGACTCCTGAGACGTGTGCTAAAGGGCTAAAAATACACGGTGGTAATCAATAACAAATCGCAGCAGGGTGTCAATCATTCTTTGCAAATGCATCAATGAATGAATGAATGAACGAACGAACGAACGAACGAACGAACGAACGAACGAACGCACGCAAGGCTACAGTTACACAACGTTGACTTATAGGTTCTTGTTAAAGAAGTTTTCAGGAAAAAGGACACTAAACACTAAAATAAATCAAAATCTGCTCCGCTGCCATTTGAGTGTTTTGGCTGCAGTGGTAACATCACGCTGATGGCTCGCATCACTGCTGTAGCCAATCCCTGAGGTCTGCAGCAATTTAGAGATAGGAGTCACTAACAACCGAGAACAGTGATTGGCTACAATCTTTCTCCACACTGCCAATATGATGTCAAACACAGAGTCAGGTAGTTGTGTGAAGCTGGCTCTAGATTCGGGAGGGTGAGCACCTTTGGTATTTATTATTTTAGGTATTTTACAACTGTAGGGGTCCACTTTCCTGAAGGAGAAAAACGCTTCTAAAGGCAATCTGTCAGCAGGTTTTTGCTATGTAATCTGATGTAAGGATTAAAATACTGAATTCAGGGATGTGTCATTTATTAGGCTGTGTGCTGCTGTTCTGCACATTAATGATTTTGTCACAAAGACATTATCACTGCCACTGCCCGAACTGCAGGGTGTGTCCTTTCACGCCCTTTTCCCTGATAAGCAGCTCACTGTCAATAGACAATATACATAAAAGCTGTGGTGTCGACGGGATTAGGTTTCTGAGTTCATCTAAGGACTCAAATTGTGTCACAGCTGGTGTATCCACTAAATCAAGTGATACATTGCTGGAATCAGGTCTCTTCCTACATTCTACTGCTCCCAAGTACCACAAATCTGGTGACAGATACCCTTTAAGTAGTTATTGAGATTAATTTACTTTAGAAATTAAGAATGTATGTCCAATTTCTGGAAGTGATGAATTACGGTGATTTTCTTAAAAATTATATTCTGAGGTCCAATAATTTACTTTGGTTACTTTAGCAATAAATCCAATATTTGACATGAAGTTCTCACAATAAAGAAACATTGTAAAGTTAAGAATAACTGAACCCTTGATTTAACTCTTTATATTTTTATCGTTTTAGATGCAAGTAGATCAGCGGCGGTCCGGAACTTGAGACTCCCAGTTTTTGCTCTGAAAGTCTCTGAGAAGAGCTCAGGTCAGAAGACAGAAGCACACACACAGCAGAGTACAGAAGCACAAATACAATTATAAAAGACATATACTTTCTATTTAATCCGTATTCCCACTCTGTGTGCACACGCAGGATCTGTGCATTCCAGTCTCTTGATTAGATCATTTACAAGTTTTGAGATTTTTTTTATGAGTGATTTGTGTGGCTCTAATGGTGGGTTTACACGCCGCGATATCGGCGTCCAACTCCGACCCAACTCCGACAAAAAGTCACGTGGGTCGCGATGCTGGAACGATGCCAAAACGATATCGGGGTTGAATAGCCGAGCTATTCAACTCCCCGATATCGCATGGCCGTTGTAGCAGCATCGTAGCGTTTAACAGCCCAACTACGATGTGTACGCTGACGTCACCCATTCACTCCCATGTTAAATGGTTGTTCCTGGGTTGGTGGGCGTACACATTGTCGGGACATTGCATCCCGATATCGCGGCGTGTAAACTGGCGATGCGATGCAGGGAGAAACGTGCACTAAATGCGCGCTCCCACGTCGTTGCCTCCGATATCGCCGCGATATCGGGACGTGTAACCCCACCATAACAACTAAGGGCCCACTAACCTGCTTCTCAACTAAAAGGACAAACATATAAAAAGATTTAACCAAACGGTTAGTTTCTCTGCAAATCCCCTTTCACACTAGTGATTCAGCAGATCCCGACAGAAAAGCACATATGCTGCCTAACGGCCGCACTTGTGGTGCCCTTGCGGCAAGCCCCATGCATTGTCTATGGGGGTTGCAGCAAGTGTCACGATCCGGCACTTCCGGCAGTTGCGACCGCACAAATTAACCGCAGCTGACCTCATTTTTTCACGGCCGCAAGTGCCAGATCGCAGCAATGCCACACTTGCCGCAAGCACCATAGAGAATGCATGGGGGGCTTGTGAAAGGCCCTTAAAGGGGAGCTCCAGAGAGATAAAAAAAAAAAAAATTATATACTGTCCCTGCCATCATACTCTATGAAGGCGAGCTGGGCACTGTAGTTCTAGTATCGTTAGATCACTTATAAATCAATAAAGTCATATCTACTCCTCAGCACTCACCCCTCCTGTTTGAGACAATAAGTCACAGAGCAGTGTAAGCTTCCGACTGCCTCCGGGAACAAGGTGGATGTGGCAACTCTTGAAATGATTTACACCTGATGAGCCAGAGTTTTGCTTGTTTGTTACATAACTGGCAGCTGGTTTAAGCAGTCCAAATAAAATAAACTTTATACAAAAGCTTATTTTTCTTTATAAATGACCAGTCTAATTACACACCAAGTCTCGCTATTTTTACACTTTAGGCAGAGAAATACAAAATGCACACAACTTAATCACTGCTCTTAAGGAGTATCTGTACTTTTTTCATTAAAAACTATAAATTTTTTGGAACATGCTACATCACTATATTTTGCAACATTTTCGAGGAAACACTATGCTGTAATTTGTATCACATGCCCACTTCATACTTCTTTCGAACCCTTAGGGTATGCGCCCACAGGAAGGTTTTGCTGCATTTGAGATCAGGTTTTGCCTTGGTTTTATGTAAACCTATGCTAATCTAATCCTGAGTTTTTAATTTCAATCAAAACCTATGTGATCAGGGAAAAGCTTTCACACACACACTGTTTTTTTCTCTACAGAAAATGGAAATACCACAGGTGTTTCCACTTTAGCAAAAGTTCAGCAAAGAATTAACATGCTCATTCTTTCTAAAGCACAGCAAAACCTGAGGTGTTTCCACTTTCTTCACAAAACAAAAACCAGTGTGTTGGGACAGCTAATCCTAGAATCATGGGTTTTGCTGGAAAACAAAAAAGAGAATTTTGTTTACTTACCGTAAATTCTTTTTTCTTTAGTCCGTAAATCTGGGAGACCCTGACATTGGGTGCTATATGCTGCCCCCTGGAGGTCACACCAAATATAGAAGAGTTTTACTCCTCCTTCTCCCCTGCAGCATATACGCCCTCTACAGGAATACTGTCAGTTTGGTATATGAGCAGTAGGAGGAAAACATTGCACTGCAAACCAAATTCCCGGCCAACGGGCCGAACAGGAAGGTATAAGGCCAGAACCATGGCCAACAGTAAGATTATGTGCTGAAAAGAGCCACAGGTACGCCCGAAGGGCAAAATTAAAGGGGAGGGTGCTGGGTCTCCCAGATTTACGGACTAAAGAAAAAAGAATTTACGGTAAGTAAACAAAATTCTCTTTTTTCTTGTCGTCCAAATCTGGGAGACCCTGACATTGGGACGTCCAAAAGCAGTCCCTGGGTGGGAAAAAACCACTGCACCCTGAAAGGCAACTCAGACATTTACAGGTGGGCAACAGCCGCCTGGAGAACGCGTCTGCCCAGACCTGCATCCGCTGAGGCATGAACATGTACCTGGTAATGCTTTGAGAACGTGTGGAGGCTCGACCAAGTGGCAGCCTGACACACCTGTTGGGCCGAGGCTTGGTGCCGCAAAGCCCAGGAGGCGCCCACGGCCCTGGTGGAATGCGCCTTGAGACCCGCTGGGGGCGACATGTGCGAGGCCGCATAGGCCTCCAAGATAGCCGACCTGATCCAACGGTCAATCGTGGCCTTGGAAGCGGAAGAGCCCTTGCCGCGTCCGGTCGTGAGAATGAACAGGGAATCCGTCCGCCGGAGAGGAGCTGTGCGAGACAAGTACACCCTCAGGGCCCTGACCAAGTCCAGAGTGTGGAGGGCCTTTTCAACCTTGTGAACTGGGTTTGGGCAAAAGGACGGAAGAGAGATATCCTGATTGAGGTGGAATGGAGAGACCACCTTCGGTAGAAAAGAGGGAACGGGGCGCAGGACCACCTTGTCCTGATGCACCACCAAGAATGGAGGCTTGCATGACAATGCCGCCAAATCCGACACCCGCCGAAGCGAGGTGATAGCCACCAAGAATGCCACCTTTTGTGACAAGGTGGACAAAGAGATACCGGAGAGAGGTTCAAACGGAGGTTTCTGAAGAGCCGAGAGAACCAAATTAAGATCCCAAGGATCTAGAGGACGCTTGTAAGGAGGGACAATATGGGCCACCCCTTGCATAAATGTACGAACCTGTGGGAGCCTCGCCAGCCTTTTGGAATAAAGGACGGAGAGAGCCGACACCTGTCCTTTCAGAGAACTCGAGGCAAGACCAGAGTCCAGCCCTGACTGGAGAAACAAAAGTAATGTCGGCAAGGAGAAAGGCCACGGAGAATGGCCCTCAGTAAAGCACCAGGAGAGAAAAATTCTCCACGTCCGGTGATAAATCTTTTGCGAGGCAGGCTTACGAGCTTGCGTCATAGTGTCCTGAACTTCCCGGGGAAGACCCGATTGAGTCAGGACCCAGGATTCAAGGGCCACGCAGTCAACCTGAGCGCCGCAGAATTGTGGCGGAAGAATGGACCTTGAGAGAGAAGGTCTGGACGATCTGGCAGAACCCAAGGTTCGCCGCCGGCGAGGCGGATTATTTCCGGAAACCAGGCTCTCCTGGGCCAATTGGGTGCGATTAGAATCACCCGGTGACATTCCGCCCGAATCTTGCGGAGCACTCGAGGCAACAGAGCCAGTGGTGGAAACACGTATGGCAGGCGAAACTGAGACCAATCCTGGACCAGAGCGTCCGCCGCCAACACCCTGTGGTCGTGAGCCCTGGCTATGAACACCGGAACTTTGTTGTTGAGGAACGATGCCATCAAGTCGACATCCGGAGTCCCCCACCGCCTGCAAATGGCCTGGAACACTTCTGGGTTGAGAGACCACTCGCCCGGGTCCATACCCTGACGGCTGAGATAGTCTGCTTCCCAATTGTCCACCCCCGGGATGTGGACAGCGGAGATGGCGGAGCCTGTGGCCTCCGCCCAGCACAGGATCTTTTGAACCTCCAGCATCGCTAGGGTGCTGCGAGTGCCTCCTTGATGATTTATGTACGCGACGGCCGTCGCGTTGTCCGATTGGATCCTCACTTGGCGGCCGCATAAGAGCGGCTGAAACTCGAGGAGAGCCAGGTACGCTGCCCTGATCTCCAGAATGTTGATGGGAAGGGAGGACTCCATTGGAGACCAAGTACCCTGGGCCCTGTGGTGAAGAAACACCGCTCCCCAGCCCGAGAGACTGGCGTCCGTAGTGACCACCGCCCAAACAGGTGGGAGGAAGGAGCGACACTGAGACAGGGACTGATCTGTCAGCCACCACTGGAGAGATTCCCTTGTTTCGGGGGACAGGGAAATCTTGAGATCCAGGGTCCTCGGATTCTTGTCCCAGACACGGAGAATCTCCAGCTGCAGGGGACGCAGATGGAGTTGTGCAAATGGTACTGCTTCGATTGAAGCTACCATCTTTCCCAGGATCTGCATCAGATGCCTGATGGAGAACAAGCGAGGTGGGAGGATGGAGCGGACACCTGCTTGGAGAGAGATTACCTTCTCGAGAGGCAGAAGTACCAGCGCAGCACGAGTGTCGAATAGCATGCCCAGATACACCAGGCTCTGGGTGGGCACGAGGACCGACTTCGGGAGATTGACAATCCAGCCGAACCTCCGGAGAGTCGACAGAGTCGCAGACACTGCTTGCTGGCATTCCTGCTGTGAGGGAGCCTTGACCAGGAGGTCGTCCAAGTAAGGGATGACCAACAGACCTTGTGAGTGTAGTAAAGCGACTACGGAGGCCATCACTTTGGTGAATACTCGTGGAGCGGTGGCCAAGCCGAAGGGGAGAGCCACGAACTGGAAGTGGTCGTCTCCAATCGCAAAGCGCAGGAACCGTTGGTGAGCTGGGGCGATTGGGATGTGTAGATATGCATCCTTTATGTCTATGGATGCCAAGAATTCCCCTTGAGACATTGAGGCTATCACAGAACGAAGCGATTCCATGCGAAAATGCCTCACTTTGACATGCTGGTTGAGGAGTTTCAGGTCCAGTACAGGGCGGACGGACCCGTCCTTCTTGGGCACAATAAAGAGATTTGAATAAAATCCCTGAAACCGGTCCCCGGCTGGCACCTGGACAATGACTCCTTCCCGCTTCAGAGCTTCCAGCGCTTGGTGAAAAGCGTGGATCTTTGCGGGAGGGGGAGACGTCATGAAGAATCGGCTCGGGGGAACTGAGTTCAGTTCTATGAAGTAGCCGTGAGAGATAATATCTCGCACCCATTGATCTAGAACGTCGGAGAGCCAAACGTCCCGAAAGTGGGACAATCTGCCCCCGACTCTGGGCGCGGAGCTGGAGCCATGCGAGTCATGCAGAGGCAGTCTTGGACGGCTTCTGACTAGAGGATTTCTGTTGGCGAGAGCGCCAGGAAGACCCCTGGCCTCTGGAGGACTGGGCCTTGTCGGAACGAAACGTTCTGTTGGTCGAGGATCTGGAAGACCAGCCAGGGGAACGAAAGGAGCGAAAGGAACGGAACCTGGCAGACTTTTGCTGCGCCGGTTTTCCGCCTTTTTGTTGGGGCAGAAGAGTGCTTTTGCCTCCTGTTGTGTCTTTAATAAGTTCGTCCAGACGTTCCCCGAAAAGACGATCCCCGGTACAGGGAATCCCTGTGAGATGCTTCTTGGAAGAAGCATCACCTTTCCACTCCCGGAGCCAGAGAATTCTCCGAATGGCGAGGGAATTGGCGGCAGCCACTGCGGAACGCCCGGCTGAGTCCAGCACGGCGTTAAGAGCATACTTCGAGATCATTGCCATTTGGTCTAGAAAGGGAGACACCTCAGGAACTGTATGGCGCGTTTTGGCGTAGATCACGTCTGTGAACTCAGAGAGTGCCTTAAGAGACCAAGCCGCTGCAAAGGCGGGAGGAAACGCAGCGCCGACCGCGTCATAGATGGACTTGGTCAACAGTTCAACCTGACGGTCTGCCGAGTCTTTTAAAGACGAGCTGTCGGCAATGGAAATTGTGGTTCTAGTAGCCAATCTGGCTACAGCCGGGTCCACCTTAGGAGGTTGAGACCAGCCCGATAGTACTGCCGGGGCAAACGGATACTTGGGATCCGTGGGCTTTGGTATAAAACGTTTGGCCGGAAAAGCCCTTGGCTTTTGCACCGTGTCTGAAAAGTCAGGGTGATCGGAGAAGATGTTGGCAGGTCTTTTCGGATCCCTGAGTGAGACTTTGGCTCGCTGCTCAGACTGAGTGCCGGGAGCAGGAATCTGTAAAATGTCATTAATAATGGAGACAATATTGTCAGCCAGAACGTCCCCTTCCGGGACAGAGTCCGAGGCCGCCTCTGAATCAGAGGAAGAGTCCTGTTCCTCACCCTCCTCCAGAGGAGCCCGAGATTGAGATCTGGGCGAGGAGGGGGAAGGGTCTCGGCGTTGCCTTTTGGAGCTGGGCTCCCGAAGGGACGGAGAGAGTCCGTCACGCCCAGGAGGAAGAGACGGACCCGGGGCCGAGGGAGAACCCTCCATGTCCTGGTCCGGACTCTGGTTAATGGCCTGAATAATGGACTTAGTCATGGAGGCTACGGATTGCGACATAGCTCGTGACACAGCCAGGGCCACTGAATCAGACAATGACTGAGATAATACGTCAGTCCATTGAGGGGCCGGTGTTAACACCGGAGGCCCGGAGGCCTGATCCCCAGAGGGGGCAGGGACATCCACCTGGGGCCGGGTGCCAAGGAGATCCGGCGACCCATGCTGCTCACAGGTCGTGCAGAGGGGATTGACACTCTGCGCAGGCAATGTGACTTTGCACACTGTACAAGTTGCATACAACTTTGCAGCCTTATGGGCCTTACCCTTGCTCTTTGCAGAAGACATAGTCTGACCCAGTCCTGTGTACAAACTACCAAAAAGACAGAATAAGCAGCAGGGATATGCCACAGAGGAGAATCCACACCAATGGTGTGGCTTACCGCACTTTCAAGTCCTGATCCCAAGTCTGAGTCTCCCAGCAGTTCTCCTAGCAGCACGTGTGTGAATCTGCAGCAAATGAGGCCAAAATGGCCCCCACAGAGAGAGAGGGGGGAGTCAGAGAGGGGAGGGCCTGTAAAAACGCGGGCTCTGTGGCCCCATTGTGTACACAGGAGGGGGAGGGCGAGCCCTGTGAGTGGGAGAGGCCAGAGACAAAGCCCTGAGCTCCCAGGGCTATTCAGAGCAAAGCCCCGCCCCCCGCTGCTGATAGACAAGCAGGGGGCGGAATCGCGGCCTAGGCCTCCGGCGAAGCCGGGGACTAAATTTGAGGCCGCGGCCGGCCTGCGTGAGGGGTCCGGCGCGGAAGTCCCGCGAAAATGCCCGCGGATGCGGGAAAACGGAGCCCCATGCTCCTGAGTCCTATGTCCCGTCCCCCTGCTGTGCTAAGACAGGCAGGGAGGGACTGCTGGAGGACTTACAGCCCGGCTAGGAGCTGTTGCAGGGACACTACAGCAGGTCCTTCATGGATCCTGCTGTGGATGCAGGGGGCCCCCAGTGCACAGCACATACCTGGATCCCCGGAGGGGGAGAAGATAGGGGGCCAGCTCGGTACCTTGTGGTGGAGCCTGCATCCTTTACCTGTGACCACCGGGAGTTGAACTCCGTCACAGGGGCCACACAGTGACTGTGTATAGGCCAGGGGCACAGAGAACTGTGAACCCCTCAGTCGGCTCCCACCTCACCAGAGGCTCTTTGAAAGAGTATGGTGAGGGAGCACGGCATATGGGGCCGAAGGCCCATGCCGGGGGACCTAATGGTCCCCTAAGCTTCATCTGTAGCAGGAGCTTCAGTGTGGAGATGTGCCTCCAACAACACCAAATAACAAACTGACAGTATTCCTGTAGAGGGCGTATATGCTGCAGGGGAGAAGGAGGAGTAAAACTCTTCTATATTTGGTGTGACCTCCAGGGGGCAGCATATAACACCCAATGTCAGGGTCTCCCAGAGTTGGACGACAAGAAAAAAGCAGCAAATCCTGTGGTGTTTACAAAAACCAATGAGTGTGAAAGCTTTTCCCTGCACACACAGGTTTTGATGGAAACCAAAAACTCAGGATTAGATTAGCATAGATTTACATAAAACCAAGGCAAAAGCTGATCTCAAGCGCAGCAAAACCGTCCTGTGGGCACACACCCTAAAGGGTATGTCACACGCGTCAATATCGCCTGCACGATCTCGGCTGCACGTGACGTTGCAGCGATATTGATGCGTGTGACATACTGAATCAACCAGCGATAAATCACTGGTTGATGATCGCCAGGTTTTAGAATCTGTCCTAAAACCTGGCGATGGTCGCCCGGTGTACACGCAGCATCGCTGCGTGTGACACCGGGAGTAGCGATATTCCAGCTCCCAGCGCCTCTCACAAGCGCTGGGAGCTGGTATCCAAGGTAAACTGCGGGTATCTAGGCAGTGCGCGCTGCCTAGATACCAGACGTGTGCCTTAGTTACCAGCCTCCTCCGCTCACCGGCTGGTATCTAAGGTACACAGCGGGTAACTAGGGTCCCTAGTTACCCGCTGTGTACCTTAGATACCAGCCGGTGAGCGGAGGAGGCTGGTAACTAAGGTACACGTCGGGTATCTAGGCAGCGCGCGCTGCCTAGATACCCGCAGTTTACCTTGGAAACCAGCCTGCTCCCGCTTCCAGCAGGCTGGCAGCGGGAGCAAGACATCGTGGAAACGATATTTAAATCGTTTCCACGATGTTTCTGGTCAATTGATCGCTGGTGAGTCTGCCTGTGTGACAGCTCACCAGCGATCAGCCGTCAATGTCGTCAGCGATCATCTCACTGACGACATTGACGCGTGTGACACCCCCTTAAGAGTGAATATGCCATTACCAACTTCTTTATTAGTTTAGGTATCAGTTAATAATGTATTATATGGGAAAGATGCATTAAATTTAGGCGGCCAAGTTACACCAAAGCAGCTTTCCGTTTTGGATGATATAGTTAGAGGAGGAAATTGTTCCTTAAGACTTAAACATTGGTCTTACCTTTTACAGGTCTCTAAAGTTAAATTACAATATATGAAAATTCATTAATTACAAATTATTTTTTGGTTCCCTCAAACATGCAGGACCTTCCCATAGGATTAAGGTTTTGTTCACAGTATTTACAGAACAAATGATTAACATGATTGTTAAATCCCTTTCAGATTAGATCTATCTATACCAACTAAAGCTGCTTATATTTATGAATTGGCAGTCTCGTTCAGCTGAAAAATCTCTATTTTGACTTCCCCATACACTTAAACACTCTGTTCTGCTGAGTGTTCATGTGTTTTCCAGGCACAGAAGGGAGTTAATCTCCCTTGGCAGCAATAGGATTAGGATCGTGAAGCCCCTGCACAATAAGATTGGGATCGTGAAGCCCCTACACAATAGAATTGGGATCGTGAAGCCCCTATACATATATGGTGGTCACCGTTTGTCTGATTTTTACTATTCCATTCTGTCGAAAGTAAAAAAAATTAAAAAAAATACAGAATAGCTTTATACTCTGGTAAAACGTGTCTTGCTTTCATTTTTCCATTCCTGTTTAGGAGCCATAATTTTGCAACATGTATTAACGCAAAACATACTGCTATTAATAAGTAAAGGAATTTTTCAACACTAGTCATAAATTTGATCTGTTCTGTGATATTCATCATGGTTCCAGTAAAAATGGAAACCAGGACCCAAAAGGGTCGAAGAAAGCACAACTCTAAGTTCTAGAATCATTTAACGCTACCAAAATATATGTGAGAATCTGCATTCTGGAAGTGAAGGTCGGGAAACTTTATAACAAGTCTGACCATAAATATGAGCGAGCAATATAAGGGAGAGGAGTCCCACTTGTCTTCAGCAATCAGAACCTTAATCGCTCTGGACAGTAATGAGAGTGAGGACACTTCCAGGACCAGGACATTTTACTTTCAATGTCACCTAAGCAAAGATAAAATAAAACTGTGAAGTGTATGAAAGATAGACCAGAACTGATGTCAGATCCACAGCACGGACTTTACTGACATGTAAATGTGCCGGATATAAAATGCTCAAATGGGCATCTGTCATCAAGTGCGAAGGATATAGAGATAGATAGATGGCCTTCATTGCCAGCTGAAGGGGGTCAGGAGCGGCTTTATGGGCAGTGCTTCCATCTTGACAAACATTAAAAAAGAAATAAGATGGGGAACATCTTAAGTTGATTAAAACCACTAAATTTTATATCTATCCGTTGCTTTTTTATTCTTCTTTCCTATAGCCGCACTCCCAGGCATATTTTTTTTTCTAAATCTCCTCTTTTTACAACCAGCATAACCTGGATGTGAAGTCAAGTGAAGAGGTAAAAAGGAAAGATTATTCCCGTCAGGCCGGGAACAGCTGAAACAATAGGAGCACGGCCATTACTGCACGAACACTGTCCTGTAAGAGACGCTGTGTATACAGACATGAACCAGATCCAGAAATATGTACAAATGATCATTATATTTCCATCCCAGACATGGCTGGAAAGAGCGTTTAAAGGTTCGAGGTCAGGAAAATACTTAGCTATGCCCAAACAGAAAGCCTACAGAGCAGACAACCGCAAATCCTGACAGGGCAAAGCCGACAACTTATTCCCAGAAAGCAGGAGAATTACACTGCTGACATGGGAACAGTACTTTAAAAATCTAAACTACTTACCGGTAATGGGAATTTCCGGAGCCACAACAGCACCACCCCAAGACCTCCAAACATCAGGTCTTCCAAAGACTCAGGAGCTCAGGAGTCCAACAAACCCATTGTGGACCTAACAGCTTTAACTAGATGGATGGTCTCATTTCTGGGAAAACATGGCCTGCCCACTGAACTATCCTCTGAAGAGGAGGAGTCTTAAGAGGAATTGGCACTGGAATTATGGGAAGCTCCATGGCCTTTGACAGGGGCCTCTTCTGGTTCTGAGGAGGAATAATGTGATTCTTACGCTTTTTATCATCCTTTCTGAGGGACTTAAATTCCTCCCTAAACAACTCTTTTAGGCTGGCAGCCAGATTAGGGATCTTCTCACATACGGTTCTATCAATACAGAAAGAACAAAAATCCCTTAGAAAGTCATCAGCTAGGGGTTGCTTGCAGACAGAGCATTCCTTATGTTTTTTCTTACATGGCCTCTTCCTAGGGTTCTAAATTAAATTAAAATAAGGGCCCTAGTTAACAATGACAGCATTCGATACAAGTACTCACCACCTGATGAATGCTGGTATACCGGCTTCGGAGGCTGGCTGGAGCCCTTTTCTGGTTTCCCAGATCCCTGACTGGAGCAGCGCCCACCTCTGTTGGAATGGGTTACAGATGCAGCATCATTCACTATGTCCTGCATAAAATGCAGGGGCTCTTGCTTGTCCGCCATACCTGGGATTGAAAGTCACCATTTGCTTGTCAGGACCTCTGTAAATAGTCTTTGGAATCAAGCGACCGCACCCCTGCAAACATGGCTTCTGGTCACTGGGCGCCGCCATCCCAGATGTAGTTTCCAACACTTCAGTTAGTCTCTAAACCTTGTCATGTAAGGTTTAGAGACTAAACCTTACATGACATATAATGAATGTTCGTCGATGACCAGCACTCCACTATGGGTTGGGTTGATGGTGCAATTGGAAAGGATCAATTGACCCGTAGTATCAGGAAAAGATGAATCCAAGCACACATTCAGATAGTTTTATGCTTAAAGTGATTTATTTCAAAGGAAGGTGAAGAAGGTGACTTGGCAGGACAGATAACGTTTCGGCCTTAACATAGGCCTTGTTCACATAGTCACTAAGGATAAAAATAAAAATTGTACAATGAAGAGTCTGTATCGTGATAACACGTGCATAAGATTATATACAAATTTACAATGGCATCATGTCTGACACGTTTTTGTTTCGAAATGATAAAGATGGCCTTCAACGTGGTCAATGAAGGTCAGACAGATTGTCAAGAAGAGAATGTAGAAGGTTAGAGGGGTGGATATGGGTTATCGGGGATCGAATAGCTGCCTTATTTACCTGCTGAGTGTTATTAGGAGATCACAGAAAGGGGGAGTTCGTGTAGATAAGGTTTTATGGTTCCTGTACTTTATGGTCCAAGATGGAGCCTTTAAGAAATAGAGCGTTAAATGTATAGGGTTCAAGATACCTATGTAGTGGAAATTTTATGAGAGATTCTATACCTGCGCTTCAGTATAAGGATCAAAACCTGTGGATCATCAGGGGAAATATTGGATATTTTTAGTATCCAAAGTGGAATGCTGATGGAGCATCTGGTTCTGGGTATGATGAACAGGTCATCCAATATACAGTTCAGGTATTACCTATGGATGAGTTGCATTAACAAAGGTGGGGGAACCCTGTGTACTTGCCAATGTAACAAGGCTGTAGTTACCTTATAAAGTTAGGATTCTATCCCCCTCAGTGAAATCCTCTTATAGGTATTTCTTTTATTAGAATTGTAGTCAAATGGGTAAGGGAACAATTCACCACTGTACTAGGATAAACATAAGTAAGTTTAGAGTATGTAGACATATAATATACTTAACTTGTGATGGTCTGGAGGTAGCCTGCTCACATTGGTGTCAGTGGGTGCCAGCACGTCCAGTGCCTTGGCAGGGAATGAGCTCTATTCCCAGCCGCCGCCGCATTATGTGCGGTCGGCTGGTCATGTGACCGGAAGTGACGTCGCCGGGCGCGCATGCGCAGTCCCGCGCGTCGGCGTTTTAGTGTGTGTTTATGTTTGCAGGTTGCTGTGACGACCTGCCTGCCAATGGGGAAGCGCGGCTGATGTGCAATCGCATCGCAGCGCTTCCCAAGGAGGATATTAATGAAAACATGTCACCAAGCAGTGTGACATGTGTGCGCTCGGTCCTAGCGTACTATATTGATGATAATGTGATGGAGTCTATTTTGGTTAGGTTTATCAATATATTGATACAAGGTTCGGGGACTCTATACCTGTGAATCAAGGTTTGTGGTCTATCTTGTCAAATGCCCCTGCGGGTTGCTATACGTAGGGGAAACAACACAGACCATAAGAGACAGGATCACAAGCCACAAATCCACCATACGTTGTGGCAAGACATGGTTGCCACTTCCCCATCACTTTAGGGAAGCTAACCACAATGTGGCACAACTCCGATTCCAGGTCATAGAGCATGTCCCGAGACCTCGTCGTGGGGGTAACCATATTAAATTGTTAAAACGCCGTGAGAGCTACTGGATCTATACTCTAGACACACTAACCCCTAAGGGTTTGAATCGCGAAATTGAATGGCTAACTTAATACCTCTTTTCCATAGATACCTTGATACCCCAAAAAAAACGTTTCATCCTCTCTTCATCCGCCACAAGGGTAAGATAATTAGTTTTCACCCCTTTGTTTCCCCCCCTTCCCAACCTTTTTTTTCATTTGTAAGTTTCATTTCCCCCTTCCTATTTCATGTTTTTCTTGACTATACGTGTTCTACCTGGTATTTGGACCCCATGAACCTATAAGTGACAAAATTATGTGTTGTAGTGTAATTATGTGGAAAATATATATTTTGAGCACTGTTGATATTACATCATGACATCATTGGACTAATACATGATTTGTATTTCTATTCATATCTTATACACACATGTCATATGTTTGCTCATGTTGCACAATCTGAGTATACCCTTTTTTCCACCCTGTATACACATAATGTACCCTCTGCAAGTTTCCAACACTACAGTTAGTCTCTAAACCTTGTCATGTACATATAATATATTGATAAACCTAACCAAAATAGACTCCATCACATTATCATCAATATAGTACGCTAGGACCGAGCGCACACATGTCACACTGCTTGGTGACATGTTTTCATTAATATCCTCCTTGGGAAGCGCTGCGATGCGATTGCACATCAGCCGCGCTTCCCCATTGGCAGGCAGGTCGTCACAGCAACCTGCAAACATAAACACACACTAAAACGCCGACGCGCGGGACTGCGCATGCGCGCCCGGCGACGTCACTTCCGGTCACATGACCAGCCGACCGCACATAATGCGGCGGCGGCTGGGAATAGAGCTCATTCCCTGCCAAGGCACTGGACGTGCTGGCACCCACTGACAAGAATGTGAGCAGGCTACCTCCAGACCATCACAAGTTAAGTATATTATATGTCTACATACGCTAAACTTACTTATGTTTATCCTAGTACAGTGGTGAATTGTTCCCTTACCCATTTGGCTACAATTCTAATAAAAGAAATACCTATAAGAGGATTTCACTGAGGGGGATAGAATCCTAACTTTATAAGGTAACTCTACAGCCTTGTTACATTGGCAAGTACACAGGGTTCCCCCACCTTTGTTAATGCAACTCATCCATAGGTAATACCTGAACTGTATATTGGATGACCTGTTCATCATACCCAGAACCAGATGCTCCATCAGCATTCCACTTTGGATACTAAAAATATCCAATATTTCCCCTGATGATCCACAGGTTTTGATCCTTATACTGAAGCGCAGGTATAGAATCTCTCATAAAATTTCCACTACATAGGTATCTTGAACCCTATACATTTAACTCTCTATTTCTTAAAGGCTCCATCTTGGACCATAAAGTACAGGAACCATAAAACCTTATCTACACGAACTCCCCCTTTCTGTGATCTCCTAATAACCTCAGCAGGTAAATAAGGCAGCTATTCGATCCCCGATAACCCATATCCACCCCTCTAACCTTCTACATTCTCTTCTTGACGATCTGTCTGACCTTCATTGACCACGTTGAAGGCCATCTTTATCATTTCGAAACAAAAACGTGTCAGACATGATGCCATTGTAAATTTGTATATAATCTTATGCACGTGTTATCACGATACAGACTCTTCATTGTACAATTTTTATTTTTATCCTTAGTGACTATGTGAACAAGGCCTATGTTAAGGCCGAAACGTTATCTGTCCTGCCAAGTCACCTTCTTCACCTTCCTTTGAAATAAATCACTTTAAGCATAAAACTATCTGAATGTGTGCTTGGATTCATCTTTTCCTGCCATCCCAGATGCGCCAGACGTCACTTCCAGGTTTTCCGGCCTCACCCCCAGAAGTGTTCTGGGAACGCGAATTCCAATGTTTACCAGGTGCACAGCGTGATTGTGCACATGCATGGCTCCTGCTCTGCCACAGGTGACAAAGGGGCTGAGGTGCAACCACTTCTCGCCCCCTTCCAGGCCCTGCGCGGGCCACCGCAAATGGGTTACCCTGGGGTCACATCTGGACTGGAGTCTGTGGCCAAGGCCAGGTAAGCTGCGGCTTCCAACCGGCAGGTGAGGCCCAGGAAACCGCTATCCACGTAATAGATTTTCAAAGGTTTGCCTCTCCAGGACAGGAAACCAAACTGAAGCACAGGGGAGGTGCCGCCCTTTTTATTTCAGGGGTTTGATGGGCTGAACCTCTCTATCAGGTGGCGATGTCATGGCATTGATGGAAAACTAACTTTCATAGGATTGCTAAATTTCAGGTAACTCTGTAGTATAAGCTGTCGTGTGTACATGAGAATTAACACTATTCCTCATCACTAAATTACAGAATTTTATAGCATTTCCCCTCATCCAGCATCAAGTCTGGTACTTTTCCTGGTGTTCAGGTCTACAGTATAAGGAGATCAGCATGTCTTATACACGGCTCTCATAGAGGAGCAGGACGTGCTTCTCTATAGGACACCCTCTGAAGCAGGAGCAGTGTCAAGGAAAACTTTCAGCAGCACTAAGCAGTGTAAGTCTACGTTCACATGTTCAGTTTTTCACATCAGTTTTATTAAGTCAAAACCAGGAGTGGGTGATAAACACAGAAGTGGTGACTGGTTTCTAATATACTTTACCTCTGATAGTTTTTGTTAGCCAAACCCAGGAGTGGAACAAACGTAAAATACTGACCAAAAGTGTGAATGTGGCCTAATAGAAAGGTATCACCACTTCTGTATTTTTCATCACTCTTGGTTTTGACTTACAAAAACTGATTTGAAAAATTGAACATGTGAATGTGGCCTAACTGTGAATCCAGCACTGGAGTGAGGAACAATTACTAGAAGCTGCAGATACAGGTCTCTGGGTCTCTCTGCCTCAGTCTCCCATCTCGTTTGTGGGCTGCAGCATCCAACCTTACATGCACACTGATTTCATTGTGTAAGGTCAAGTTCACATCCGGTTTTCTATTCCTTTACAGTACAGAAAAAAAAATTAATGTAGGGTATGAATTGTTACATGATGGACGCAAACTTCAACAATGAACCCCATTCATAGGGTTCACCTTTTTTCTGTCCTGAGGTCTGTGATTTTAATGGAAAAACAGCTGAGCATGTTGTGCCTTCAGAGGCTAAGAACATGTCCGTCCTGCAGGCTGGGGGTAAGGGTACCGTCACACTTGACGATGTTCCAGCGGTCCTGACAACAAAACGACCTGGTAAGGATCGCTGGAACGTCGCTACATGGTTGCTGGTGAGATGTCAAACAGTCAGATCTACTCAACGCAGCAACGATAAAGGCGACCCGTATAACAACCTTGGCGGTCGTTGGGACCCTGTCACACAGCAGCTAGTCTGACGACTCAGACCTATGTGGATGAGTTCTGAGTCGCCAATGAGGTCGTTATTATGGTGTCAAACACACCGATGCATGCTGGCCAGCGGGAGCCCGACGATCAAAAAATGGTCCAGGCCATTTCGACACTATCAGCGATGTCACAGTGGGGGCCCGTCGCTGCTACGTGTCAAACATAGCGAGATCGCTGGTGAGGTCGCTGTTGCCTCACAAAACCTTTGACACAACAGCGATGTGTGACGGGGGCTTTAAAGTGGAAGAAACTGCTGAAACGTACAGAGAAATGTAGGACATTTCTGTTAAACGAGAGATTTTGTTATACTCCCATAATACTGATTGAAGTTTGGATGCCAGCTACTCTTTAAGAGTTACAGTATTTAATTTCTAACATACAATGGAGCTAGAATAGGAAAGTGATGCTAGAATTATGTCCTGACACAGAGCTCCACCTAGTGGTACATTTCAGGTACTGTCGTACATACGTGTATGGCATCCACAAGCATGGGACATAATATAATAAAGTAGTAACAGATTGTGGATTTGATAAATAATCGAAGCAAAGTGAAACTTTTAAACATGTTGCAAAAAAACTATTATGGCAATATTGATTTAATAAAAAACAAAACAAAAAAAAACAGCAACACTCTATGCAACCAGGAGGAACTTTCTGTGCTTTCTAGGGGACTCTCATTTTGTCCTACTAAAACTCTGGATAAAATTGAACTGTGCAGCGACATGAAAGATACTTCAGAAGACTATATCTGAGGGAATTTTACAGTAACAAATAGGATTCCAAGCCCAATTAGACTGAAGGAAAAGGAATCCTGACAACAAAGAAAAAGTCAAACTGGACACAAACACCTGGACGCAACCCCCATATGGATAAATATATAGACACTTTAAGACATTTGGAGAAATTCACTATCAAACTCTTGTACACGCCCTTATCGCCCGCCTTGACTATTGCAACCCATCCTCATCTGTGGCCTCCCTGCCAACACTCGCGCACCTCTCCAGTCTGTCCTCAACTCTGCTGCCCAAACTAATCCACCTCTCTCCTCGCTCCTGCCCTGTTTCTCACCTCTGCAAATCTCTTCACTGGCTCCCAATTCCACAACGAATCTAGTTCAAGCTACTAACACTGACCTACAAAGCCATCCATAACCTGTACCCTCCCTATATCTCCGAACTAATCTCTCAATATCTTCCCTCACGCAATCTTCGATCGTCTCAAGACCTCCTCCTCGCCTCCACACTTATTCGTTCCTCACACAACCGCCTCCAAGCTTTCTCCTGGTTATCCCCCATCCTCTGAAATTGTACACCCAAACACTTCCAATTATCCACCATATGCGGATCCTTTAGCCGAAACCTGAAAACCCATCTCTTCAGGAAAGCTTAAAGCCTGCAATGATTATTCTGCCTCCCCACCACCACCAGAGCCGCCGCACCCCGACCTTCTGTCTCCTCCACAGTATTCTGTATAATGTAAGCATGCAAGGGCAGGGTCCTCCACCATCTGTACCAATCTATTGTTGTTAATTTGCTTACAGTAAACTATATCTATAATTTTGTATGTAACCCCTTCTCGTGTACAGCACTATGGAATAATGATGCTATATAAACAAATAAGAATACTAAATATTAGCTAGAACATTATGTGGCCGGACACAAAATGTTACGTTTTAAAGGAATGTCGTGTGTGAAAATAGTGATGGGGAATTAATTAAAAAAGATCCCAAACTCGATGGTTTAACCCTCACAGCTCCAGCGTTGATGATCCAGTGGCCTCCATTCATCTTCCTGCAGTGATGACGCTAACCTGCAGCCATCACTTGGTACAGCACGTGGCCTGGACTCGTACTCAATAGGCAGTCCTTTTATACTTGCATAACTACTATCTTGTTTAAATGCACGGATTTGGTTATAACAATCACTTCTGCAACTGTGTTTCATTAAAAACGCTGCACTGTTTGCCTTCTATGGCCTCCTGTCCATTGCTGGTAGCAGAATGAGTGAACTGAGAATCTGTCAGTCAGCACGGTAAGAAGCTTGTAACTTTTTTTGAACACCATTCATTTCTGTAAATACGTTTTTCTAAATGCACGCTGCCTAAAAAAAAAAAAAAAAGGTGGCATCAGTGAACATATTTCGGGGCTGTGCGAGCGCTGCTGGTGTTGGAGAGCTACAGTTCACTGATGATATTATGAATTCACAGCTGTAATGCTCTATATTGAACAGAGAAGATGCTAGAACCTCTCTGTGCCTAGGCAGACGTGAAGTCTTCCAACATGATAATGATCCAAAACGAACATCTGCTGCATTTCTGAAGAAGAACAGAGTGAAACTGATTCGGGGGCCAAATATGTCTCCTTATCTGAACCCAAGCAAACACCTATGAGGAATTCTGAAGAAGCAAGTTTCATTAATCTCCATCCAACATTCAGGCTTAAAGAGATCGTTCTTCAAGAATGGAAGCCGATAGATGTGGCAGTATGTCTCCAACTTGTTCATTCAATGCCTAGCATCCGTACAAATCAGTACAAATTATGGGGGTCATGCAAGGTACCGGATGTGCTAGATTTTTGATGTAGAGTATATTAATTTTTGCATCAATTAAATTGACTAAATCTGAAGATAATGTGATGAACGTTATATTATTACCTTCATTTTATTTTATGGGTGAAAAAAAAAATGTACTATGAAACTCAATCTTGTCCAAGATCGTTCTTGTATTCAGCGATATATTAATATCTTACTTTTCAGGAGGGGTGTACTCATTTATGCCGAGCACTGTGTTATAAACAATGTTACAGGTGAAAGATCAATCTAGAGTACTGGCTCCATTACAGTTCTCAATTTTATTGCAGCAATAAAAAAAAAAACACTGGACAAAAATAGAAAACGAGATTAAAAGATCTCAAGTCAGGATCCCAAAACAGAACCAACCATGCACTGAGTAGGTCCCAAACATGGTCGCTTCTGTTGTGGGATTTTATTTTTGTCCAATGACTTTTGTAATGCTGAAATAAAATAGAGAACTTTGATGGAGCCAGTACACTGGAATGAGTTTTTACCTTGGACATAATGGACTTCACAAATTTATAATCCAGGACAGACTGCCTCCATCCATAGGTGAGCTGACCCTTCCTTTTCCCACCGATTATAAACCATGTAATGACCAAGTATAACTACAGCAATCACTGTGTAAGCGAGCCTTTACGTTGTGACTTGAGAGCGCACACCGTGCTGGAGAACATGGCGGAGGCTTTGTATATCTGGCAATAGGACGACTGCAATCATTTACAAAGTAAGTATGTCAAGAGAGGTCTAATACATAGGGTTTTAAGATTTTTTTTTTAACTCTAATAAAACCTTTCAATTATAAAATCAGTACCGTACATTACAGTTCATATCTTAAATCGTATTCAGTCTTCACAAATATACTGCTCATGTTAGGCGCTCAGGCCATCATTTCTCCTGATGCCCGTTTGGACAGGTTACTGACATGCATGTACAAGGGTCATCGAATAGCTTTAAACTCAGCCGCAAAGGTATGAAGATGTTGTGACGAAATGGACCCTTTAATATATAATGTAGGAGGATTTCTTATTCATCCAGACATATCATATTGTATATAGGTTTGTAAACTTGTAATGGTCAAAGAGAATTTCTTACAGTATTGTCATAGATTTCTGTGGTTAAAGTTTAGCTTGGTAATGTAATTATCTAACCTGTTTGTCATTGAAGGCCAGAGAACTTAATTATGCTAATCGTCCATTGTCTATTACCCTGTGAATGTGGATTGAGGCTCCAGCCACTATTGTGTTATTGTCATGGTTTGCAGACTGATTGTCTCAGACTAACATTCCATTGTAAGGTGCTATATCAATCAGCATTTGGATTGCAATAGTACCTAAAATATGTTAAACGAGGATTGGAGTTCAGCGAATGAAAAGACTGTGTTATTGCACCAATCATGACGTCCCCAATATCCTACAATGAGGGCTGAGGGTATATAAGGAGGATTGTTCACTTTGACCAGCAGTTTTAGAAGATTGGAGTTATATTCTGTCTAGTGGCCTCAGTCTAGGGATTTTCGGTCCCGGCTAGAGGTCACTGGATTGGATACAGGCAGCTAATCTAGGGTCTTCGGATCCGGTTAGCGAGCCATAACCCCAGGCCTAGGCATTTCGGTGCCGACCAAGGGGATCGGAACACGGACTAAAGAACCACAAGGACTTCAGTATCGGATTATCGGATTCGGCTGTGATAGACTGCTTAAGGACAAGGAAGCAACCCAGGTTGGGACGATACAGTCACCTGGCTACAGACTTTGCCGTGCTACATTCTATACCCTGGTGAGCCAGCGGAAGGGTGAGACTCTGTTGCCTTTTACATTTATGTGCTGTGCTTGGTTATGCGTTATATGCTGTTAACTGTTTGGGGATCCAATAAAGCCTTGTTATTGTGATTCCCTCACCCTGTGTTGTCTGAGTAGTGTTCCGCCCACGGTTAAGGAGCTCGGGCGTTCAGCTGGGGATGAGCCCTGGTCCACGCTGTCTTTGTAAAGGCGGCTGGGCCAGCGGACGAGAGCGCCCCCTGACCCCCGGGTCTCCACAATTGGTGGCAGCGGTGGGATACTACTCAGCCTGGTTTATCCAGGGGAGCTGCAGGGGACTGGTGTTCGTGGACACCGTCCAGGGGCTCAACAACCAGGGAGGCATATAAGCATACCCAGCAGGCCATAGTGAGGCATTCAGGTTTCGGACGTTGCCATGTCCAACCCCACCAGCTCAGCCATGGGACAAGGGCCGGAGAGGAGATACGGCAGCAGCAGTAAATGGATGCTACAGGATCTGTGCCAGAGGAGAAATATTGAATACAGGAACGCTGACACTCGGTCGGCTTTGATTCAGAAATTGGTCCATTGGGACACCCAGAATGATGGTGAGGATGATGAGGACCCCGCTGACGTGGTACCAGAGGATGTAAGTTGTGCACCACATCATGGATCCAGTGAATATCGTGAAATCACCAGGTCCACAGCAGTCCAAATCAAGGAGTGCTTGGCTGCATTGGGGCCCAAAGCCTCAAGAGAAGAGAGGGCTTGGGTTCTGGGAAATATTTTAGGAATTCCAGCTCACCAACTGCTACCACCAGCCGCTCGAGTAGGATTATTCCGCTACCCATTAGAAGCCCCACCAGGACAAAGGTATGCAGACAGGATACGTGACTTGCCCAAACCACGGCACTGTTATACCTGTGGACGTCTTGGACATATGGATATAGATTGTCGCCAACGCCGGGGCCCCATGCCTGGAGCTCATCGGCCAGCACAGCCAGTCCAGGTCAGTGACGTCCAAGCCCCGGGACAACAAGAAATTGATTCTGTCTACACCCTGGTAAGCCCAGCTATTGTTTCTCCAGACCCTGTACCCTGTTCCCAATTAACCATTTCCCTGGTTGAGGGTCAGTGCTCAGACATCCCACTGGCAGGTGTGCAGCTGGCCGGGGCGAACAACCAAGGAGAGGGTGAGTTGGAGCGTATGGACAGCATCCCTGCCCCTGTTATTTTGGAGCCTGAGCAGGGAGAGGACAAGTTGGAGTTTATGGACAACGTCCCTATCCCTGTTGCTTTGGGAACTGACCAGGAAGAGGTCGATGTGGAGCTTACAGACAGCGTCCCCATGCCTGCTATTGTAGAGACTGACCAGGAAGAGGTCGATGTGGAGCGTATAGACTGTGACCCTACACCTGCTATTGTGGAAACTGACCCGGAAGAGGTTGATGTGGAGCTTACAGACAGCGTCCCCATGCCTGCTATTGTAGAGACTGACCAGGAAGAGCTTGATGTGGGATTTGTGAGCAGCTTCCCCACACCTGTTGTGTCAGGGGCTAACCAGGAGGAGGTTGAAGGGGCGCTCATGGATGGCCCCCCCACATCTGTTGTTTTGCAAGCTGACCCAGGACAAGGACTATCCAGCCAGTGTGTCACAGCCATCACCATCATCCAGGAAGCCAAGCAGCACCCTGATGTGGATCTTGCTACCCCACCTTCTGAGGATAATCCATGTTCCCAGCCCCCATCATTCTTCTCTAAGCCATCAACAGTGAGTACACCTAGCCAGACTGTGGTCATTGACTGGGGGGGAATTGATAACCAGAAATTCATGGGAGCTCAACTCCTGAATCCCATTTTACTGTTTATCCACAATATGTCTGCCCATCCTGGGGAGGTAATCTGGGGGAGGTGTATAGATGGAAGCCTCGATTGCTGTTTTCTCCATTAAAAAAGACAATGCCGCCAAGAGGAGAAGGATGACCAGAGACTGATCACATCTGACTGCTCTGTCTGGCTAAATAAGAAGGGGGAGGTATGTGACGAAATGGACCCTTTAATATATAATGTAGGAGGATTTCTTATTCATCCAGACATATCATATTGTATATAGGTTTGTAAACTTGTAATGGTCAAAGAGAATTTCTTACAGTATTGTCATAGATTTCTGTGGTTAAAGTTTAGCTTGGTAATGTAATTATCTAACCTGTTTGTCATTGAAGGCCAGAGAACTTAATTATGCTAATCGTCCATTGTCTATTACCCTGTGAATGTGGATTGAGGCTCCAGCCACTATTGTGTTATTGTCATGGTTTGCAGACTGATTGTCTCAGACTAACATTCCATTGTAAGGTGCTATATCAATCAGCATTTGGATTGCAATAGTACCTAAAATATGTTAAACGAGGATTGGAGTTCAGCGAATGAAAAGACTGTGTTATTGCACCAATCATGACGTCCCCAATATCCTACAATGAGGGCTGAGGGTATATAAGGAGGATTGTTCACTTTGACCAGCAGTTTTAGAAGATTGGAGTTATATTCTGTCTAGTGGCCTCAGTCTAGGGATTTTCGGTCCCGGCTAGAGGTCACTGGATTGGATACAGGCAGCTAATCTAGGGTCTTCGGATCCGGTTAGCGAGCCATAACCCCAGGCCTAGGCATTTCGGTGCCGACCAAGGGGATCGGAACACGGACTAAAGAACCACAAGGACTTCAGTATCGGATTATCGGATTTGGCTGTGATAGACTGCTTAAGGACAAGGAAGCAACCCAGGTTGGGACGATACAGTCACCTGGCTACAGACTTTGCCGTGCTACATTCTATACCCTGGTGAGCCAGCGGAAGGGTGAGACTCTGTTGCCTTTTACATTTATGTGCTGTGCTTGGTTATGCGTTATATGCTGTTAACTGTTTGGGGATCCAATAAAGCCTTGTTATTGTGATTCCCTCACCCTGTGTTGTCTGAGTAGTGTTCCGCCCACGGTTAAGGAGCTCGGGCGTTCAGCTGGGGATGAGCCCTGGTCCACGCTGTCTTTGTAAAGGCGGCTGGGCCAGCGGACGAGAGCGCCCCCTGACCCCCGGGTCTCCACAGATGTAGTTTGTCATTTTTCTTCAGAAGTCTTGAGTAATACACAGTACAGCAGGTAAAAAATATGATTCTCATCACAGCTATATAGATGGTGATGCAACTAAAATGGCGGCCAACACAAGTGGAGAAGAGGGGAGGAGTAAGTGACATCAGAGAAGCTACAGGGAGGAGGAGGAGACAAAATTCAAACAAGGCAAAGCGATTGTATAATAGTAACACAGTAAAACAATACAACTGTATAAATACCAATTTGTGGGACACGGCAAAACTACACACAAACATCAAGAGTATAGGGGGAAAACACAAAGCCCACAATAATACAAAACCAAACTTTTCACACTTTAGGACAATGCCCACTGCAGGGTACCGACATTTAGGGTGGGGGATGTGGGGTGTATGGCATTTACAGCTAAGCTGCATTGGGTGACAGCACAAGATCCTTAAGAATATGGTATGATGGTGTATTATTTATACTCGACATCCTACATACAAGGCTCCTGCTGACGACCCTCCATCCCTCCGAACACATTGGATAACATGTCTGAAGTGAACACAGCCACTCACCATAGAAGTCACCGATCTGGCATCTTCTTCATAATTTACTACAGGAGGAGGTTCTTTCCCATCATTTTCTTGAACCTTCTGATCAAGCAGTTCCTTCTGAGCAGATAACTTGGTTTCTGTACACTTAAGGTGCTGAACCGACTGCTTTAACTCTTCCAGAGCTTGTTTCCGACTCAACAACAGCACAATACTAGAGAGAGGGAAAAAATACACAAGAAATGCAAATGGTCTCTTCAGAAAGAAAGAGGACAAGAACTTTATGGTCAGCACAGAGTATTGCGTGGCTCTCCTTATGTCAATTAGCCCTCTCCTCAAGGAGAAACTTTACTCTTCAGATCCTCAGAAAAAAAATGCAACAGATTTCCAATAAAGCGAAACACTCGTGTGGTCACCAAAAAGGCACAAATTATTACTATGATCGTTCAATAGCAACTGAATTCCCAGCACGTCTATGCCCACATAAAACCTCTTCAATCCTCTCTCAAAGACCAGCGAGCTCAATTATAAAAAGCAAGATGTAACCGAGTATATTCAGGAAGAAATTAGACTTGCTTGTTTAATCAGAAAGAAAGGAGTGATACAAGTGTAATCGTTAGCAATTAACATTCAGGAATCAATGTCCGTGTCCAAAGGGAAGGACAGGATAGAAAAAAAAACATTTGTTGGTTTATAACTTAAGTGAACGTGCACACTGACAATGAGAGAAGCACCTTGATATATAACATATATTGTTAATGAACTGTCAACAGCCTGTTATGTTGTTCTGTGGATACTATGACATGGTCTAATTCTGAAAATTTGCATAGGGGGCACTTCTGCACCACTTAGCTTTAACTTTGCAAATCCATATGATGACAGCACAATCCAAAGGGTTAACAACGACGATCAGATCGCGGATCTGATCAGTGCTGCCAGACACACATCTCAGCTGCTGATATGCAGGAGCTCACATCAGAGGGAGGGAGCCGGCACATGATAAACCCAGTAGGTCGTGTCGGAAAGAGGTTAATATCAATGAAAAAAAAAAAAAAAAAACTTAAGTCAATGGAAGAGAAACGATGTGGGTTGCTTTTTTTTTTGCATTTATTTTCTGTTGGCGGCCATATTTGAAACACACTTCTACATCCTTTCTTTTGGGCTTTATGGCAACTGGGAAGTATCAAACACTAATATAGCTTCATTGAACACCCCTCCATACAGACAATGAGGGGAGCTGCAACCATGATAACCAATGGCACACATTATAACTTGTCTATCATTACTAAGCCTACAGCTGTCATTACAGAATAACCAGTGAATTTTCTATCTTATTATAAAGAACAAATAATTTTGATTGTTTTATAAATTTACACTAACTAAAAATTATAACCATGCTATTAACTATTTATCTGAATAACAGTGCACATTTGTATTCATAGCGGTGCCCGATTCACTTGTCCATGAGCAAGCTTCAGATTAAGTAGTTGTGTGTGTGTGATCAATCTTCTGATCTATCCCTGTGGCTCGCTCAGTTCTATCCAAGTACCTCACTCAAATCGCCAGCTGTCCACTGCTCTGACACAAAGAGATCAGAGATGGAGGGCTCCCAAATCGCACCTCATGAATGACGCAAGCACGCCTCACCTGCCAGACCAATGTCGAGGGACCCTTCTTCTGGAGATATATGTGGGTCCCAGGGATGAGACCTGAATCTACAACACTAACTGTAAATCATTTCATGGTTTCATAGTTTTTCATGTTAAATGAAGACTTTAAGTCCATCTAGTTCAACCCATAGCCTAACATGCTGATACAGAGAAAGGCAAAAAAATAACATGTGACAAATACTAAGCTCCACATTGGGGAAAAAAATTCCTTCTTGACACCACATACGGCAATAAGACTAGTTCCCTGGATCAACCCCAGGGACATGTTTCTAGGTCTAAGCTGGCAATACCCTTACAAGAGGGTCTGAGAACCCAAACTGACAGTATAAACTAAGCACATAGGCTTGTTAAAGGGAAACTGTCACTTGGAATTAAGCCCTGACCTATCACTAGCTGTCCCTACACCTTCCTAAGTGCTCCCTAACCATCCCTCTCTGTTGTAAATCCGACCTGAAAAGAGTTAGAAAAATGACTTTGCACTTACTGGACGTCACTCTCTCAGGAGACTGGAAAGACAGCTCCAGGCTCCATGGTCCCCTCCTCGCTGCTTTACCGCACGCCCCTGCTGGGCGTCATTATTCAGTATTGATTTCCTCCTTTTTTTGGAATCTCCCGCCCTCTTTTCCAGCTATGATGCATTGGCCGGTACATCATATACGGCCCAGTGCATTATTGGCCCAATCACGTGATCGGCACTGTTGCATTATGGACCAGATCAAGTGATAGGCCCGGCTCCGCGCATGCACAATGTGCATATTAAAGCCGGGTAGATCATGTGATCGGGCCCACAATGCACCAGGGCCGATCACGTGATTGGGCCCATAATGCACTGGGCCGGATGTGATGTACTGGCCGGTGCATCATAGCTGGAAAAGAGGGTGGGAGATTCAAAAAAAAAAAAGGAGGAAATCAATACAGAATAATGACGCCGAGCAGGGGCGTACGGTAAAGCAGCGATGAGGGGACCATGGAGCCTGGATCCGCCTTTCCAGTCTCCTGAGAGAGCGACGTCCAGTAAGTGCAAACTCATTTTTCTAACTCTTTACAGGTCGGACTTACAACAGACAGGGATGATTAGGGAGCACTCAGGAAGGTGTAAGGGACAGCTAGTGATAGGTCAGGGGCTTAATTCCAGGTGACAGGTTCTCTTTAAAGGTCCCGTCACACTAGGCAACCTGGCCAGCGATGTCGGAAGCGATGCGCGGGTGCCCGCTCGGTTCCGACATCGCTGGCCAGCTGTCACACAGAATCGCTGCGGCCGGCGATGCCGCAGCGATGCGGGCGGTGACATCGCTCGCTGGGCTGGGCTCAGCCCAGCGAGCGATCCGCAGCAACGCTGCGGTATAGGCTGGATCGCCGCTGACATCGCTCTGGCGATGTCACACGGCGCGATCCAGCCTAATCGCAGGTCGCAGGTTGTCAGGTTTACAGTTCTTCCCGTAAACCTGTCAACCTGCGACCAGCGATAATTCGCGGTCGCGTCGCGCTGTCACACGGGGCGACGTCGCTAGCAACATCGCTGTGACGTCACTTTTCCAGCGATGTCGCTAGCAACGTTGCCTGGTGTGAAGCCACCTTAAGTGTATACAGCCCCTATAAAAATAGCTCCTTAAGTGAACCTGTCGCTTCCTCTTTTCTAAAGAAAGCGAAAATTAATATGCTAATTAGGCTACTCAATGCCCACTTGGCATAACTAACAGGCTCAGTTCACTGTTCTTCGCTCTCTTTTTTCATGCCTTCTCCTCCTAGACTGGTGATTGACGGTGGCACCCTCAAGACAGTGCTCATCATTCCTTGTAAACCAGTGCTCTCCCTCATTAGTGAGGGAGGAATACCATACAAAGCCAGTGGGGGAATAGTGCACTGAGCCTCTTGGCTAAACTAAGCATTCTTAGATCTGCTTAATTAATTAGCCGTACATTTTTCATTTTTACACCTTTGTTGTTTTGCATCCCCTCCTTCCAAGTACCATACCTTTTAATCCTGGATGGGATGTAGGTTTACACTACACAATTTATTTTACTACATAAAATGTACAGGGAAAAAGTATAAGGTCGGTTGTTGGTGAGAAGCTATAAATAATTAATAATTTTTGGGTTTTGTTTCTATGGTGTTCAGCAGGATTGCGGTGACACCAGGCTTACAAGGATGTTTGTTTTTTGTTTTTTAATATTATAGTTGTCAAAAAAAATTTAGGTACACATAGGGTGAAGCTAGTAACACAGCCTTTAACAGTAATTGTGCTCGAGTGAAGGACAACGATCCTGTAACGCAGTAGCGAGAGGAACCTCAGTGACGAAAAAGAAATACAAATGAACTTGCTGCACATTACATTTTTTTTTTTTATTCCAATGGTTCACGTAGCTTGGGGTCTTCATCATGAACACCAATATGGGTAGTAACCAGGTACACAGAGTATGTGTGCATCCGGCTTACCCATTTCTTATTCAGAACTGGAACCCACGATTATTTGATCAAACTTATGTTATATTCTGCAATTCTACAGTATATAGTCCAATTATGGTTTTCCTATGAAGCTCAGCTTCTGGCAAATTACAGGAGGAATAAACCTAAAATGGAAAGGATCAGGGTATTTAGCAGGTACCCAGGTACCAAGGAAACCTATCAAGTCCCCTATAAACGTTGCGAGGGACAGTTGGGGACTGGTACATCAGCATACCATTAACTGCCACATTTTATAAATGCTGCCTGTAATTGACAGTGGAATATAATGCTTTATAGCAGCAATCTAAGCGCTTAGCTGCTGATGTTAGCAGCAGGTGTAGGCGACATAACACAGCGAATGAAGCAGGCTCAGCTCCTGAGCTCACTTCATATACCACATAACAAATGGTGCTGGAAATGTACTGTACTTCATTGGTCGTTAAAAGGGCTGCGGTCTGTTACTTAAGTTTCTGCAGTAAAGAGGAAGCAATAAGAACATTAAATGCTATGTACATAGTTCATACTGTCAGTCTTGGGTGACACACTCCCTTTAACACTTTACTAGGTTGACAGAGCCAAACATTCATTAAACCATTGCTATTAATTAGATAATAACAGCTGGAATCTTACTCAGATTTCCTTTCACAAGCATTTGCAGATTCTTCGATCTCTTTCTCTCTTTCAGCGAGAAGCTCCTCTTTACTTAAAAGTGACTGCTGTGTCTGTGCAAGCTCCTCAGACGCCGTTTTTAACCTGCAAAACAAATTGTGATATATTCCTGAGATGACACAGAGGGCAACACAAGACAAGTAAATTGAGCCCAACATGAAATCGCTGTCCACAAGGTGGGAATTAAATAGAAAACGATAAATCCTGCTCAGTTTAAGTAAAGCAGAGCAGCCGCTAACACATTTCATTCTAACAAGGTCCTGCACTAAGATGTAGAAGATACGACCAACAGGACGTGTGTCTGACGAGTAATACAGGAGTTACATCAGAAACATGCGGGGAAGCCTGAACAGAAGAAAATCGGGGGAGACTTCACACTGGGCAAGAAGTGACAACGCTCAACCACAATATATAATCATGAACAAACTACCAACAATGTCTTCTATATCATATTATATTATAATTAATATATATACCGGTATATAAATATATATATTAGCCAGTTGTATCATAAAAAAGGCAAACAATATATGTAAATTATGACATTAAGATTTATTATTATTATAGTGCCATTTATTCCATGGTGCTTTACATGTGAAAAGGGCATACATACACAAGTACAATATACATAAACAATACAAGGCACACAAGGTCCAGAAAGAGAGGACCCTGCCCATGAGCGCTCACAGTCAACAAGGGATAAGTGAAGATACACTAGGAGAGAGTAGAGCTGCTGGTGCGGTGGTTCAGTAGATTGAGGATTATTGCAGGTTGTAGGTTTGTTGGAAGAGGTGGGTCTTCAGGTTCCTTTTAAAGGTTTCCACTGTAGACAAGAGTATGATGTGTTGGGGCAGTGAGTTCCAAAGTATAGTGGATGCAAGGGAGAAAGCTTGTATGCGGCAGCTGTGGGAAGAAGAGATAAGAGGGGAATAGAGGAGGGGATCTTGAGAGGATAGCAGGTTGCGTGAGGGTAGGTATGGGGAGACCATAGTTAGGGTGTTGAACCGGGGCCTCTGAGAAACGGGGAGCCAGTGAACGGCTTGCCAGAGAAGAGAGATTGGGGAATAGCGGGCAGACAGGTAGATTAGTTGGGCAGCAGAGTTTAGGATAGATTGGAGTGGTGCAAGATTGCTAGAGGGGAGGATAGCGAGCAGGAGTTAAAATAATCAAGGCAGGAGATGATGAGGGCATGTACAAGTGTTTTTGCAGTATCATGGTCAACATATGTACATATTTGGGAAATATTTTTGAGTTGGAGTCAGCAGGAGGTGGCAAGGGCTTGGATATGTGGCTTGAAGAAGTGGGCAGAGTCAGTATCACACCGAGGCACTGAGCAAGTGAGACTGGGTCGAGTGAGCAACCATCGACTTTGATGGATAGGTCTGGTGGAGGGATAGAGTGAGTTGGGGGAAAGATGATGAATTCTGTTTTGTCCATATTCAGCTTTAGAAAGCAAACAGAAAAAAAGGATGAAATCGCAGACAGACATTGTGGGATTTTGGTTAGTAAGGAGGTGATGTCAGGTCCAGAGAGGTAGATCTGCATGTCATCAACATAGACATGGTACTGACAACCGTGGGACTCTATGAGCTGTCCAAAGCAGAGGGTGTAGATAGAGAAACGTAGGGGTCCAAGAACCGAGCCTTGGGGAACACCGACAGATAGGGGGTAAGGTGAGGAGGTGGTGGAGTGTGAGATGCTGAATGTCCGTTTCTGTTAGATATGAAGAGATACAGGAGATGGCCAAGTCTGTGATACCAAGGGATTTGAGAATCTGTAAAAGGAGGGAATGGTCCACAGTGTCGACGGCAGAGGACAGGTCTAGAAGGAGGAAGACAGCATAGGATCATTGGTGACTTTATTTAAGACAGTTTCAGTTGAGTGATGCGGTCGGAAGCCAGATTTTAAGCGGTCAAAGAGGGAGCAAGAGGAGAAGTGGGAGGACAGTTCAAGATGGATATGCTGTTCCAGTACTTTTGACGCAAACAGATTATAATCATTGAATTTGCTAATATCTAACACCAAGGCAAGATAAATATTACGCTGCGGTTTCAAATCCAAATTAAAGAATCCCTCCACAAAGTTCATTTTTCATTAAATCTGTGCATATGATGTAGTTTTAATGTATTAATCTAGTCATCTACTGCCATCTTCCCCGGGATCGAGCACTGTTCTGCTCCTCCTCTCCATGACATCACTACTGTGCAGACTCTCTAGGTCACAATGTGCTCTGCATAACCTAGAAATGGCCTTTACAATGGAAGTTTATGGAGCATCAGAACGATTACATTGTAAAAGACATTTCTGGATTACGCATACAGCCTAGAGTCAGCGGAACAGGCTGTAAAGAGATGATATCACTGAGAGAGGAGCAGAACGACGCTGGACATCGGAATAAGCGGCAATAGGTGATTGTAGTAATACTCTCACACTATACTACATGCTACTTCCCAAACTATGGTGGGATGTCATCAAAGAGCAAAATAGTCTAAAAGAGTGAAACAGACTACTGTCAATAACTCTTGTGTTTTATGTGTGGGCACATCAAAAGTTACAATATGATAATAAGGGTAGGCAGCTCTAAAGGAGTAAGAATATGACATATTAAAAAAGATTTTCATTATAGTCTACATCTGAGAAGCATGGAGAAAGTTATAGATGGATTGTTCCTAATCCTATATCATATCGTCTCACAAAATGTAAATGAAAACCACGCTGGCATTTCATTTAATCTTGTGAATGCCGGTTGTAAATGGTGTCTAAAAGTGAACCCAAAATGTCAGATTCCTGTCTAACTTCAATAGAACATTTGAAGAAAGATAAACTTTCATTTTCATCCTTTGTAAAAAGTCGAGGAAGCTGTCCCTGGATGACTTCCAAAAGATGACAAAAGCTTCAAGCACCCGCTAGCTATGTCAAGGATGGAAGCAGAAAGTCTTAAACTCAACTTGATTGTGGCACCGTTTGGATTCAACGCACATCTCTACAGAGAAATTAGTCAAAGCTGAAACAGATGCTATTATATAAAGGGGAAGATAAAAATCACGATCTACAACTTCTCTGAAGTAGGCATAAGTATGAAAAGACAGCAGCTTCTTTGAAAGGCACTTTACAGCACTGTGAGAAATGTAACGAGCTTTCATTCAACACTTGGAGCTGATATACTAGGCTTGTGTGGATGTTACTATTCCCCTTTTCAATGGGATATGGACCGACAATCTGACGACATCAACAATAAACTGACAGCTACAGACCTAGTAAAGGTACAACCATCACTGGGTGACAATTTACCGTATTTTGCGGATTACGAGACGCACGGATTATAACACTCAACCTAAATTTACAAGCAGAACATAGGAAACAGGGATTTGTGTGTACTCACCATAAAATCCTTTTGTCCGAGCTCATCATTGGGGGACACAGGGACCATGGGTGTATGCTTTCCTGTCACTAGGAGGCAACGCTAAGTGGAGATAAAAGTTAAATCCTCCTCCCTGCAGTATACACCCATCAGTAGGAATAGTTAATCAGTTTAGTACTAAAGCAGTAGGAGAATGCTTAATGTAATAAGGTGCAAGAGGCTTGAGCCAAGGTTATGTGTAAGGTCATTGAAGGCTGTTAGGGCGGGTGCTGTGTCCCCCAATGATGAGCACGGACAAAAAGGATTTTACGGTGAGTACACAAAAATCCCTGTTTCTCCTTTGCATCATTGGGGGACACAGGACAATGGGACATCCAAAAGCAGTCCTTGGGTGGGAATTGGCTAAGTAGCGGTCGAGCATCACGCATCAACCACTTACAGATGTACGACTGCCACTTGCAAGATTTTTCTCACTAGGCTTGCGTCCGCAGAGGCCTGGGTGTGAATGTTGCAATGTTTGGTGAAGGTGTGCAGGATGGACTAAGTTGCGGATTTGCAAACTTGAGCTGCCGAGGCCTGGTGTTGAATGGCCCATGAGGCGCCCACTGATTGAGTTGATCCCTGTTGGGATTGGCTTGTTTTTGACACGGTAGGACTTTTGGATTGCTGAGCGGATCCACCTTGCCAATGTGGATTTAGAGGCCACCATTCCTTTCCTAGGTCCTTAGGGGATGACAAAAGCGTTTCTGTTTTACACAAGGGAGCTGTTCGTGAGATGTTTCATCTGAGGGCCCTTACCAGGTCCAAGGTGTGAAGCTCTTTCGAAGTGGTGTACTGGTGCTGGGAAAAAGGAGGGTAGAACAATGTCTTCATAGAAGTGAAAGTGGAAAACTACCTTGGGCAAGAAGGACAGTGAGGGACAAAGAACTATCTTATCTTTGTGGAAGGATAGAAGGGGGACAGCAGAATAGGGCGGTCAGTTCCGAAACGCGCCTGATTGATTTGATTGCAGACTAGGAAGTCGACTTTGTGGGTTAGAGACACTTCTTGCAGTGGTTCGAACAAGGGCACTTGTAGGGTGCCCAGAACTAAGTTTAGGTCCCAGGCGGCTACAAGTGTGTTGTACGGGAACCGCGTATGCGAGAACCCCTTGGATGAATGTTTTGACCTGTGGTTTGGTAGCAATCCTGCATTGAAGTAATACGGTTAGGGCGGAGATTTAATCCTTGATGGAGCGGAGTGCCAGGCCCGATTTAAGGCAGGTTTGAAGGAACTCCAGGATTGAAGGGATGGAAAATAGGAGTGTGTTACAGTTGCAGTCATTGCACCACAGGAAGAAGGTCTTCCAGGTGCGGTGATAGATGTGCAAAGATGTCGGTTTGCGGGAATTAACCATGGTGGTTATGACCTCTGGTGAGAAACCTCCTTGGGTTAGTACCCAGGTTTCAACAGCCACGTCATTAATGACAGGGCCCCCGAGTTCTGGTGGCAAACGGGGCCCTGGGTCAAGAGGTCCGGTCGGTTTGGGAGTAGCCAGGGCACGTAGACGAGGAGTTGTATGAGCTCTGCGTATCACGCTCGTCGTGGCCAGTCTGGGGCAATGAGTATTACTCAGACTCCTTCCGCTTTGATTTTTCTGATTACTCGCAGGATCAACGACAGTGGGGAAAAGATGCATGGGAGTTGGAATTGACACCAAGGAAGAACCAACGAGTCCACTCCTAGCACAAAAAGGTCCCAGGACCTGGCTTGAGCAGATTTTGCGTTCAGTCTTGGTGCCATATAGGTCCACATCGGTGGTTCCACAACGCCGACAGATCTGTAGAAAGACTTCTCGGTGCAGGAACCATTCACCTGAGGCCAGTTCCTGGCGGCTTAGGAAGTCTGCCGCCCAATTATCCACTCCCAGGATGTGGACTGCTGATATAACTGACTGAGTTGTTTCGGTCCACCAGAGGATATGTTCCACTTCGCACATTGCGGCTCTGCTGCGTGTGCTGCTCTGGTAATTGATGTACGCCACTGCTGTTGAGTTGTCTGATTGAATGCGGATGGGGTGGCCGGCTAGAAGGTGGTGAAAGTGTTGGAGCGCTAGGTGGATCGCCAGTAGCTGCAGGATGTTGATTGGGAGGTGCGACTCCTCAGGCATCCAGCGGCCTTGGGCCGTGTGTTGGCAATAGATGGCCCCCCAGCCGAGGAGACAGGCTCGGTCATCACAACTAGCCATTGGACTGGGAGAAAGGATTTTACCTGCGTGGGTGATGATGGCCGTGTCCACCAGTTGAGTGCCATTTTAGTTTGCGGAGATAGGCGGTGCATGCGGTCGAGGCCGAAGGATTTTTGTCCCAAGCCAAAACAAGGGCAAGCTGCAAGGGTTGGAGGTGTAGATGAGCGAAGGGAACTGCTTCCATTGCCGCTACCATTTTTCCTAGGAAAGCCATGCCGAAGCGGATGGACTGAGGTGGTTGGCCGCAATGACTGCAAACTCCTTTTCGAATCATCGTGGCCTTGTCTTGAGGGAGTATGACTAGCCCTCGTGTGGTGTTGAAGGTCATCCCTAAAAGGTTTATCCTTTGGGCTGGCGTTGGAGGATGATTTGTCTAAGTTTATGAGCCACCCTAGGCGAGAGAGCGTGTCCGATGTTATTCGGACGCTGTCCAGGCAAGCCTGAAAGGATGGACCCTTGATAAACAGGTCGTCCAGGTAAGGGAGAACGAATGGAGGATAGTCATGACGGCCGCCATGACTTTCGTGGGTGCGGTTGCGAGGTCGAATGGGCAGTGCGACGAATTGGAAGTGGCGTTTTTGAACGGCAAAATGCAGATACTTTTGATGCGGAGGAATAATGGTAATGTGGAGATATGCGTCTTGGATGTCGATGGTTCCGTCTTTTTTTGGAACGACTAACAGGATTGAGTAGTATCCCTTTAATTTTTTGGTCTCTGCTACTGGTGCTATGACACCAGTTGTGAGTAGTGATTTGATGGCTTTGAAGAATGGTCACGCGTCTGGTTTGGGGGGACGTGAGAGGACAAAACGAGTTGGGGACCGGGATGAGATCTCTATCTTGAAACCTGACGACACCAGTTCTCTGACCCAATTGTCGTGTATGACAGCGAGCCATGAGTGGCGGAAGTGTTAGAGATGTCCGCCTATTGTTCCAATGTCGAGCGGGTGGGGAGTCATGCGGCGAATCTTTGGGGTCTAGTGCCCTTAAAGTGGGCTTGTTTCGGGCAGTTTATCCAGGTGGAATTGGTCTTGGATGAGAATGAGGTATTTCTTTCTCCATGGATAGGCCGCCCTGCGCTTGTGTTGGCGGTTGAGGTGGACCATCCTGATGTCCTGTGAGAAGTGCGAAACCGTGTTTGTTGCTGTGGGCGGCGAAAGGGTAGCTTGAACTTTTTGCTATGAGAGGAATTTGCTTTTCCTCCCATGGCTTCAGAGAGGAGTTGGTCCATTTTTTTCCCGAATAGGCGAGCACCCTTGCAGGGTACGGTTATGAGGGATCATTTAGATGCGGAGTCCGTGTGCCATCCTCTGAGCCAGAGTGCTCGGCAAATAGAAATGGCATTCGCCGCTGCTAGCGCGGAGCAGTTGGCAGTGCCTAAGGATGCTAGCAAGAAGTACTCCCCGGCCATTGACAGGTGGTCAAATAGGTCTGTTGCCTCTTGTGGGAAGTCCAGGTTTATAAGATTGCGCGTAGGGTTCTATCCAAGATACCATGGCTTTTGCAACCCACACTGTCGCGAAAAAGGGCTGCTCCAGAGGCTTCAAAGACCGAGCGCGCTTGGCGGCCATTGGGGTCTTTGATAGATGAGCTGTCTGAGTGTGTTAGGAGGGTTCTGCTAGCTAGGCGCGATACTGGGGGGAGGGGGATCGATGGCTGGCGATTCATCCCATTCTTTATGTAGGTCTAACACTAAGGGGTATTTAGCTTAAATAGGTCTGTGACCTGTGAAGCGCTTGTCTGGGCGCTCCCAATGTCGTTGGATTATGTCCCTAAACTCAGGGTGATGTGAGAAAACTTGACGGGAGCGTGTTGCCTTTTTAAAGGAAACTGTGTGCTCCAGGGGGTGGTATGGTCACCGTTGTCTTTTAGTGTTTTGTCAACGGCCTCAATGAGCCTGTCAACCATTGCCTGGGTGTCTGTCGTCTCCATGTTCTGGGACGATTCTGACTCAGAGCTCCCCTTCAGAGAGTAACTCGGGTTGGTCTTCGGGTGACGGAGAGAGAGATGTGTCACGCATGGGTGACGTGGTGGGAGGGTGTCCCCGCAACGGACTTGTATGGGTTGGTCTCCTGGTTGCCCGGGGGGGCCCTAGACTGGGGACGTTCCCTGCTTGTTGGGCGATCTTCTCGTGAGGAGCCTGGCGGGGGAGAAAGAGAGAGGTCTCTGTTGGTGGCACTGGCTGTATGGGGAGGGGGGAAAGACTGCATTATTCTGGCTAATGAGTCTTCCGATTGCGTCAATGCCAGGGCCCACGCAGGGGTGTCAGATGTACCGGGTGCTGGTTTGAGAGTCAGATCACATGTGCCTCCTTGTGACACTACACTAAAACTGATTAACTACTCCTACTGGTGGGTGTATACTGCATATACTGCAGGGAAGAGGACTTTACTTTTATCTCCACTTAGTGTTGCCTCCTAGTGGCAGGAAAGAATACACCATGCTCCTGTGTCCCCCAATGATGAGCTAGGAGAAAAATAGTTTTTAATATTACACAAGGGCATCCACCTTAAAATCCAAGTCCGTTTTATAATCCGGATAGTTTACCGGGGAAAAGGAGACAGCGTTGGTGGAGCGTGGTCACAAGAGACATTGTCTTGGGGGATTGTGCAGTGGATGTCAAGCGGGTTGCGGCAACAGGTGTCCCTGCAATGTTACAGGTCGTATTGTGGCAGTTGTCCATGCAATGCTAAGTGCAGTGAATGGCAGGAGCCAGTCCCAGCAGTTTTACTGTTTAAAACTAAATGTCGGGAGTGCAGGCTTCAAGGAAATGGCGCCCGGAGGCAGCGCATGTGCAGATGGAGATCTCGGCTCATAATCGAGTCAAGATGTTAATCTGTGCAGGAAGTCACCTCTGACACTATTTCCTTGAAGCCGGCATTGCCATTTACAGTACCTAAAAACCACTGGGATGGCTCCTGCCTGATATCGCCCGCAGCATCGCAGGGACACCCACCGCAGCACTACCGGTAGCATCACCCTGATATCCACTGCAGCACTGCCCCTGACACCTGCAGCTACGTGTTTGACACCGCCACAGCACTGCCCGTGACAGTGCCTCTGTGAGCCTTCTCCTCTGTGTGCACCCTCTCCCATAAGCTATACATGAATAAGAGCACCCCCCAATTTTTTAGAATGAAAAGTGTGTCTTGTAATCCAAAAAATAAAGTATTTATTCATTTCCATTACAAATATTATAAGAACAAAAAAAAGGCAGAGTTCTTAAATTGATGCACTAGTATAATTTACACCGGTCAGTTGTAATCAGAGCAATAGAAAACATTGACAGAACTTCCACTTATAGAACAAACTACAAAGCTTTACTGAAAATACACTGCTCGAAAAATAAAAGGGAACTCCAAGTCAATCACATTGCTGTGAAATCAACCTGGTCAGTGATGAAACAACACGGATTGTACATCAATCTCTACTGCTGTTGAGCAATTCAACATTAAATTAAAATATGTTGTTAAATGTTGTAATACTGCTACAGAATACATTTGGAGTCAGATATCTTCCTAAGAGACCAAGATCTAGTAATGACTCCAATTCATTATGTAGTAAAAATATTTATTTAATCCAAACAAAGTTTAAAAACGTAAATACAAAAATAATAGATTATACAGACTGTACCTCCCATGAGCATCCATAAATGTACTGATAGAAAAAAGTATGTATTATAAACATAAGATTACGGCCAAAAAAAATCCTAAATGTCGAAATCAAACCGCCAAATGTTGTATTTAATTACATATCCTGAGTGGAGTGTGAGACTATATGAGGATATATAGACATAATTATATACTTTAGTAATCTAGATCCCATAGTGGGGTTTAAAGAAAAGCATAAGTACAAACAATTTATTCATGTATTATTCACACCATACTCAGGGAAGATAGTTGGGCGCCTGGTAGCATCAAGAGTAGTTTGACAATATAACAATATCCTTCAGAACAGCCCCGAAATGTAATCAGTTAAGGCTATTTCAAAGTTTAGGGTAAAAGATATCAAAAAGTCACATTCTTCTAAACGCCTCTTGAGGTGTGCCACTATGCATTCAGGAAGCTGTGTGCTCAAATCAGGCGGCTGACATCATGGTCTCCGAACACCGCATCCAGTGCGCCCACTTCCCCTCTGAGGACGCGCCAGAGTTGACGTCGGACGCAAGTTTGGGCAAACCGATGGCGTCCTCATCTGATGGGGGCGCTATGATCAGCCTCCTAATTTACACGATGGGTACTATTGTCTGGAATCGTCTTTATTAACACCCTACATTTTTCTTTCTCTACATTCTTCTGGGGAAGACTGGCGAAATGGACTTCAGGAGATTTCTAGGTGGCAAAAACTGGATTATAAATATAACTTTTATGTTTTCCTCTTGACTTTGAAATAGACTTAACGGATTACATTGGGGGCTGGTTCTGAAGGATATAGTTAGACTATTTCAAACGGCTTTTGATACTACTATGTGCTAACTATCTTCCCTGAGAATGGTGTGAGTTATATATCAATAAAATTGTTTTTACTTGCACTTTTCTTTGAACACCACTAGGGAAGCTAAATTACTCAACTATACATTCTCACACTCTACTCTGTTATTAAATACAACATTTAGCCGTATGATTTTGTCATTTTCTGACCATAATCCATTAAACTTTTTATACATACTTTTCTATGATTACATTTATGGTTGTCTAACGGAACTATAGTCTGTAAAATCTATACCTTTTCATATTTAAGCTTTTAAAGTTTGTTTGGATTAAATAAAGAAAAAATTTTTCATATATAAAGAATTGTAGTCATTACTAGATCTCTCTTTTCTTCAGGTTATATTGACTTCCTTATATAGTAGACCATATAGCTTCAACATCTTGTGAAAGTACTGTATGATGTAGAAGTTTCTGTTTTTCCACCATTAATCCCTGCTTCCATTTACTGAAATGCAGTCCTACACTTGCAAGTAACCTCCACCATGCCTCACTGTTGGTTGCAGACACTCATTATTGTGCGCTCTGCAGCTCTTTGGTGAACAAACTGCCTTTTGGCTGCAATTTTTTATGAAGGCCACTTTCAGGTTGGACTTCTTCCAACACTAAGTGGTAACTATAGCTGGATCCATCCGGCCGCTGCCAGTTCTGAGCCGATGGCACTGCTGACTGGAAGTATGATGGTTCTTTTCCATCACAAACAGTTTTTTATATAAATTACAATAACTTATCTCAGATCATACAATGGATCATATAGCTGCACAAATGAAAAAAAAATTGTGGCAGCCGCAAAGAGGAGAGGCAATAATTTTAAGAAGTTAAAATATCTATTTTCCATTTGTTAGAAACAATTGCCATTAAAGGGAACCTGTCACCCACGCCGGGTCTATTAAGCTAAAAGCAGAGATCTCTGCCCGAAAGCTAAGGTCACATGAAATCACGCAGCCCCAGATTCCACCCTGTGGTGTGTTATGCTTAATGTACGAGAGCTGAGAGAAAGTCGCCAACACCGCTGTGAAGGCTAAGAGGAGGATGGACCTGAACCACACAGGAGGAGGAGTAACAGCACCAAGCATTTAGGTCCTGAGAGGAGAGTATACTCCCGGACCTAAAGTAATATCTTATAAAGTCATTATTTCGGTGGCCCTGGGAGGTAGAATAATAAAAGCCACCTTCACAAAATGCAGCATAGGCACAGCTGAATGTGGCTCTTTTAGCTTAATAGGCCTGGAGGGATTAACAGGTTCCCTTTAAATGTCTAGAAATTACAGCAGATCATACAATGGAAATTGATTGCTCAAGTTTAATACGCTGCACGGTGGTAGGACACTTTACCACCTGTTCACATATGATCAGAGAAGGGAGGATATACATGCTTTTTCCTACAACTCTGATATGTTACAATAAAGCGGATGTGCCATGAAAGTTTACCATTTTCATGAGTTTAAGGCGGTCACGAGCAAAACTGGCACCCACAGAGAAAAGACTCTGGTCAAGAAACGGCTGAGGAACATTTACAGTACAATGTACATTTCATGCAGTTTTCCTTTCTGCCAACAGCTTTTAAAGGGATCCGGTCACCTCCAAAACGCCTCTTAAGCTACCAAAACACGTCCCTGGATGATCCTATCACTAATCTCACACTTCTTTTGTCTTCTAAAAACATCCTGTGAAAGTGCATAAAAACGTTTTAATACTTACTCATTAGGGATTATAATTAGCAGGGGCTATATTCTTTAGCCCTTAGGGTGTGTTGTTTTGCAGCCTGAAAGATCCAGCCCTCTCTGTGCAGCTTCTGCTGTGATGTGGAGCTGAAGGCAGGACTAATGATTTGCATTCTGTGAGTGACAGAGAGGGGGGAGGGCAAAGCCTGCACAAGCAAAGCAGCACAGACAGAGAGAGGGTGGATCCTCGAGGCTGCAAAACAACACGCCCTAAGGGCTAAGGAATATAGCCCCTGCTAATTATAATGACTAATGAGTAAGTATTAAAACATTTTTATGCACTTTCACAGGATGCTTTTATGAGACAAAAGGAGTGTGAGATTATCGATAATATGCTGCAGGGACAAGTTTTGGTAACTTAGGAGGCGTTCTGTAGGTGACCGGATCCCTTTAAGCTTATTCACCATCGGAAATAGGTTTCTGTTATGTCTAAAGATCATCTGGCAGTCACCTTCTCCACAGCTAACAGATGTGACAGATGTCATCTTATGTTAAGTCTAAGAAAGTGTGCAGATATTTTGCAATATCATCGAAAAGATATTTTAAAACATATTTTCAACAGAGGTTGGCATATATGTATAAAAAAAAATTATATATATTATATATTCTATAAGTAAAACATCTTACATTGAATTAAGGCTATCTGCTGTTAGATTGTTCCACATGATCTCATTAGCCTGCAGATTTTCAATTTCTTCCAGTAAGGACACGTCAAATTCAATGTCTTCTTTCTTAGATTCTGGTGACCTATTACAAAATGAAGAAACATGGTAAAAAAAATGTATTATATTATATATATATGCGCAGAGCTTAGAGTGTAAAGTGCGCAAGGAGGATGTTGTTCAGCTCTACTAGCAAAGGATATAACCATAAACCTGTTCACTAGAGATCAGACTGCTGTAGAGACTTAAGGGGAATCGAACACCAAGATTCAACCATCTGTACATCAGTGCAGCAGGTAATTGATGTGTGCAGCATGACATCACCATTTGGGGTTTTTTATATTCCTCCCTTGTGGGCTTGTTTTTCTTCTATAAGCTGAAACCACCACCCCCTGCATGAGTCTGGATGAGAGGGAGGGGAAAGGGAGTTCAGATGGGAGCATTTCATTAACACACAAGAAAGATATCATGATGTGGAAATCTAACAGTTAACGTGGTTGTTCACTACTAGACCTTATGAATGTCCCCCCAATGTGCTGAATAAAACAATGTGCACTTTTGTCCATGAGCGGCGCTCCGCTCTGAGCGCTGTCTTTGAGGCATGTGAGCTCTGCAGCCTCACAGCCTTCAGGGTGGACATCTGTCAATTGGATCCACTGACATTAATCTAACATGTAGTGGGTGGAAAAGAATAAAATATTCATCTCATCTCCACAATAAAGACCTTAATATAGGTGATCAACACCTGAATTTGCCTAATCCACCATGAGGTAAATGTCCGTTACGCCTTTAAAAGAAAACCGGTCACTCTATTCATACAGTCCAAACCGCAAGCAGCAGTAATCAGAGCCTGGAGACATGATTGCAGCCAGGTATGTCCTTCTCTGAAACAGTTTCTAGGAAACTTGTCACCAGATTTTCCTCTATAAACTTTGTCCGCCACCAGTAAGTCCTTTTATACCTCATTCTAAAATACTGTATGTAAGTTCCCAGGCCGATCTGTAAAACATAAAAATAGAACCTTTATTATACTCATGGGGCAGTACGGTTCGAAGGGCATAGCTGACCTTGATCTGGCACCGTCCTCCTTCCCTGCTGTGTGTGGTTGATGTCTCCTACATCATCCACAGTGTCATCCATTGCGCTCCTGTGCAGACGTACGTCTCTCTGTCCTGCCAAGGGCAGAACAAAGTACTTTAAAGCACAAGTACAGTGAAGGCTAAAGAGTGCCCACAAATATGAACTACAATACTTGTCTCTGCCCTCGGCAGCACAGAGGCGTATGCCCATGCTAGAGCGCAATGAAAGACACTGTGCGGATGACGTAAGACACAACATCCATAAGAAGTGGGGAGGGAGGATGGTGAAAGATTAAGACCAGTTACACTCATTGAACCAAGACGCCCCAGAGTAGAGTATAATAATGGATCTTTTTAAGTTACGTGTATGGACACAGACTTAAAGGGAACCAACCACCTCAGATGACGTGTATAAGCTGTTAATACATGTCCCTGGACCCTATGTACACCATTGCAGCTATGTTTTTGCTAAGAATATTGATAACAGCAAACCGAAATAAACAGTTTATAAACTTACATGATTTAGTACTTGAGGGCGTCTCCCTCGGGCTTTAGTACGAGAGGGCTGTGTGTTATGCAGCCTGAGTGGCTTTCCTCCCCTCCCTCTCTGTTTGCAGGACGTCACATTAGGGCGTGATATTATCTTGGTGTGGGCGGGCACCCAAGGCAGCTCCCGTCCGTGCACGTCTTCTCAGTGACGTCCTGCAAACAGAGAGGGAGGGGGAGGAAAGCCACTCAGGCTGCATAACACACAGCCCTCTCGTACTAAAGCCCGAGGGAGACGCCCTCAAGTACTAAATCATGTAAGTTTATAAACTGTTTATTTCGGTTTGCTGTTATCAATATTCTTAGCAAAAACATAGCTGCAATGGTGTACATAGGGTCCAGGGACATGTATTAACAGCTTATACACGTCATCTGAGGTGGTTGGTTCCCTTTAACATTGAGCCCAAGCACAGCTTTGTGCGAGCAGCTCATGCAGGAGTAGCAGACTTCAGAGACATATTTTGACTTCTTAATGGGGTCTCAGGAGCCGAATCTGCACCTATTAGGAACAATGTGCAGCACTTATGTATAAAAACTTTTATATACTGACAGTTATCTTCACCGGTCAGAGACCATAGGGAAGATGTGCATTTCTCCAGCTTCTCCTCGAACAGCTCCAGGTGAATCCCAATTCTCTGTTTTTTACATTAGAAATCAACTGACAAGTTCCATTTAAAACATCACTATCGGGGTTTTTTTCTTTTTTCACTGCTGGATTGGTATTACACATATATTTTCCCTGCCGCTAGTAATATACCGTACTTAGCAGCTGTTGTGTTCTGTGCTGCCCAGTGTTGCTTCAGGTCAATTTCACCATCTTGTGGCCACATCTGACCAGACGTCTGGGGGTAATGGTCACAAGCTCTCAGAGGAAGTCTATGAGCCCTGCATTCTGGCACTCATAGACTTAAACTGAGAAGTGACCTCTGGCTCACCCAGCAAGCACTGGAGTAATCAGGCAGGTCAGAACAAGCAGAAACCTGAATGGAGTAACCCCAAAACCCAGATTCATCAAGACTGGCATTTTGGTAAGCTGATCTTCATGTAAAGTCTGATGGCATATTGCTTATTTTGAATTTTTTTAAATTTGCCATTTTGCTCCAAAAATATAGGCCTTTTTCAGTGGTAAGGTTAATGGCCTATGCCAAGGAAGCAGTGCTCACAGGATTCTCTGGGGTTGTGTCTTAAGACTGCGTTATATTATAATCCTGTAAATCATGCCCCCTTGTAAAGACTTTGACTATTAGAACTAAGTTAACCATACCAAGAAGAAAAGGTTCCACACCACTTCAGGCTCAAAAACCCGCCAGATAGAAAAATAATTGTGGCAATATCGGGAAAATGGAATGGCAATCAGTGATCGCTTATTCACAAGTCATAAATTCAACAAGAAAGGAAAAAAGTAATCAGCACTTAATATTTGCCTAAATTTTCTTATTTTTATTTCAGGTCCATAAATACCACAGCAGGTGGACTGCAATATCTGAAATACTGCAAATGGCAGCAGTTTCGTGCAGACACCTGTACTTGAGTCCCGACATCATGACTCATTAAAGTGCAGCTGTCTTCCAGAGTACGTAGCATATTGCAATCTCTCCACCTGCTGTGGTTTTAATGGACCTGAAATAAAGATAAGAAAATTTAGGCAAATGGTGAATGCTGCTCAATTTTTTTTCTTTTTTGATGAACTTGGTACTAAAATAAAACCAAAAAAAAAAACCTTCACGACTTTGAGATTTTTTGTTTTTGAGCTTTTGTTCTTTCCTTCCTTTCTTCCCCTGCAAAATTTTCAGTTTCTCTGATTTTTCTCGTTATAGGTATATTTTTGAGTAAAATGTACATTGTTCTTTTATCCTATAAACTACTGACAATATGTCTCCAAAATTCAAAGCTAAAAATGTTGTATTTATTTGCAGCAAATGAGAAATTGTCAAAATAATAAAATAGAAACAGTGCTTTCAGACATCAAATAATGCAGAGAAAACAAGTTCATACTCATTTAGAACCAACAATACTAATGTTTTAACTCAGGAAGAGTTTAGAAATCAATATTTGGTGGAATAACCATGATTTTTAATCACAGTTTTCATGCGTCTAGGCATACTTTCCACCAGTCTTTCACAATGCTTTTAGGTGACCTTATGCCACTCCTGGCACAAAAAGTTAAGCAGTTCTTCTTTGTTTGATGGCTTGTAACTATCCATCTTCCTCTTGATTACATTCCAGAGGTTTTCACTGGGGTTCAGGTCTGGAGATTGGGCTGGTCATGACGGGTTCATGATGTGGAGCTCCTTCATCCACACATTGAATGACCTAGCTGTGCAGCATGGGGAATTGTCGTGCTGGAAAAAACAGTCCTCGGAGTTGGGGAAAATTGCCTGAGCAGAAGGAAGCAAGTGTTTTTCCAATGATAACCTATGCAGTTTGATTCATACGTTATTCGCAAAGATTAACCTGCCCAATTCCAGCCTTCCTGAAGCATCCCCAGATCATCACCAATTCTCCACCAAATTTCACAGTGGGTGCAACTCACCGTGGCTTGTACGCCTCCATCTAACCATTAGATGACCAGTTGTTGGGCCTTACTTTAGTCCTCTATGGTCCACTCCTTATGGCCTTTGGCAAACTACAACTTGGCTCGCCTTTGCTTCTCATTAATGAAAAGCTTTTTTTTCTAGCTTTATATGACTTGAGCCTTGCCTCTAGGAGCCGGTTACGAACTGTTCTTGCCATGCACTTCACCCCAGCTGCCATTTGCCATTCCTTTTTGTAGGTCACTTGATATCATCCTGCGGTTGCTGAGTGACATTTGAATAAGATGACCGTCATCCTGGTCAGTGGGGTGTCACTTTCGCCTTCTGCCCGTCTGTAGCTTTGTTGTCCCCAATGTCTGCGGCTTGACCTTGTTGTAATGGACTGCCATCTTTGAAATTTTAAGGATGGAAAGAACAGGATGCTCACTGTATCCCTCTGCTAGTCAAGTCAGAATTGAGTATTTCTTTTCCTCACGCAAGACTTTTCTTTGCAACTCCTTTGGCATGGTTAAAATTAATTTTTCATTCAAATTACTTTTGGGCTATTCCTAGCACTTGTTTTGCCATCCAGCTTGTTCTATTGCAAGAGGATTGTGAAGACCACAGCAGTGTTTTTTATACTTTTCTTCATTAAATAAGATTTGGTTCAGGGGATCGCCTAATCAGAAGCATAGTACGGTAAGTAGAATGAGGTTTACTTTGGTTGGAATTCAACTGACACTGGAATGGAATGGCTGTCAGACGTGTAGAGATGCTGATTCTTAGTAAACTGCGCAGTCTCTTAATTTTTGCCAGAGCTGTATATGCATACTTTTTTATCTTAAGTATTAGTAAAAAACTGGAAAATTTGGTAGAAATTTTTTTTCATTTTGCTTCTGTGGCCTGTAACGTTCTCAATTTTCGGGATCTTGGTGACAGCTTATTTTTTTAGTGCTGAGCTGATGTTTTTATTTATCCCATCTTGAGGTAGATACAAATGATTTTATCGCCTCTTATTGCAATATTGTGGCGGACAAAAAACGTAATTTTTTAAAAGTTTTTATTTTTTTCTCGTTGCTCTGTTTACGAATTGAATTATTTTATATTTTATACTTTTACAGACTCAGCAATGCCACAGCACTGCTATGTATAGCAGAAAATGTATAGCAGAAATCACAATCGTCTAAGAGTGTGCTCCCATGGCCAGTGTTCAAAGAAAGATCACAGTGACAGGGATAGGGGTCATCAGCAGAACACCGGCTGTCATGTCAACCCAATGTCGCCTTGCAAACACGACAGAAGTGCATCGATATGGTGCACATCATTCCTTCTGCCATAACTGGAGACTGTTAAATGCCACTGTCAGAGCTTGACAGCTGCATTTAACTGCTGCAAGTTCACTTTTGTGGTGTAAATTAGGAAAAATATTTTAGCTATATTTTGACACGTACTCTCACTGCAAATCTCTGCCCTCTTTTCTAAAAGATGATTGAGTTGACCAGCACTGGAGGAAAAGTGTTAAAGGCAGCAAAATTCTTCTGCAAATTGTACATTTGCAATATGGAAAACTGGAAACTTTTATGAAAACAGAGTAACATAGTAACATAGTTTTTACATAGTAACATAGTTTTTAAGGTTGAAGGAAGACTTTAAGTCCATCTAGTTCAACCCATAGCCTAACATGTTGTATCGTATATACTCGTGTATAAGCCGACCCGTGTATAGGCCGACCCCCCTACTTTTGCCCCCAAAATCTGGGAAAAACTATTGACTCGTGTATAAGCCGAGGGTGGACCCCAGCACAGGTATTCAGCCCCCAGCAGTGTGGTATACAGGCCCCCCTGATGGTATACAGGCCTCCCCAGTGGTAGTATACAGCCCCCAGCAGTGTGGTATACAGCAGCCTCCCCAGTGGTATATACAGGCCCCAGCAGTGTTACAGCAGCCTTCCCAGGGTATATACAGCAGCAGCCCCAGGGTATATACAGCAGCAGCCCCAGGGTATATACAGCAGCAGCCCCAGGGTATATACAGCAGCAGCCTCAGGGTATATACAGCAGCAGCCCCAGGGTACATACAACAGCAGCCCCAGGGTACATACAGCAGCAGCCCCAGGGTACATACAGCAGCAGCCCCAGGGTACATACAGCAGCAGCCCCAGGGTACATACAGCAGCAGTCCCAGGGTATATACAGCAGCAGCCCGAGGTATACAGGCCCCCCCATGCTCCGTAAACCTGTAAAGGAAGATGATTATACTTATCACTGTCCCGGTGCCGTCCCCGCTCTGCATCGCGATTCTCCATCTGCATCGCGATCCTCCATCTTCATTCACCGGCTTCCGACTTCCTGTGTTCTGCGCCGAATGACGTCATTGTCGGCGCAGACAGGAAGCCGGAAGATGGAGGAGCGCGATGCAGATGGAGGATCGCGATGCAGAGCGGGGATGGCACCGGGACAGTGATAAGTATAATCATCTTCCTTTACAGGTTTACGGAGCATGGGGGGGCCTGTATACCTCTGGGGGGGGGGGTGCGCCCGTGTAGTGACTCGCGTATAAGCCGAGGAAGTAACTTTTCAGCCCAATTTTTGGGCTGAAAAACTCGGCTCATACGCGAGTATATACGGTAACTTCCACATACCTCCTCCAATACTCCGTGTCTAACAGATCTCATCCAAGCGATCCACAGTGAGGCACTGTCCTCTCTGAATGTGGTCTATCATTTTACTGGGGTAGAGTCTATATCACTCTTGTATTAAAGCAGCAGAAGCCCTCTGCATCACACATACACATAACAATATTAAATCTAAAACTTACTTATGTTTCTCAATGAAGGTTTCATACTCTGTGGTTGGATTTATTTCTTGGACACACATCTCGATTTCTTTATGTACAGCTACAATTTCATCTGACACAAGACTGGTAATCTGACAATATTCATCAAAGATCCCTTTTCTGGAATTAAAAACAAAGCAAAAGAATAAAAACAAAACAAATAAAAGGATGTTTAATGGTATAAAAAAATATTCATATTTACAATTTCTTCTCAAAATCTAGTTAATTGAAATCTGATAGTTACCATTTCACTTTGTGAATAAAAAATGTGTTCTGACCGTATCAACATCGACTGCACAGAGCACACTGTGTGCAGAATTATTAGGCAAGCTGTATTTTAGAGGATTATTTTTATTATTGATCAACAACTATGTTCTCAATCAACCCAAAAGACTCAAATATCAAAGCTTAATATTTTTGGAAGTTGGAGTGTTTTTTTCTTAGATTTGGCTATCTTAGGAGGATATATGTTTGTGCAGGTAACTATTACTGTGCAGAATTATTAGGCAACTTAATAAAAACCAAATATATTCCCATCTCACTTGTTTATTTTCACCAGGTAAACTAATATAACTGCACAAAATTTAGAAAAAAACATTTCTGACATGCAAAAACAGAACACCATAAAATTAGTGACCAATATAGCCACCTTTCTTTATGAGGCCACTCAACAGCGTTCCATCCATAGATTCTGTCAGTTGCTTGATCTGTTTACGATTAACATTGTGTGCAGCAGCCACCACAGGCTCCCAGACACTGTTCCGAGAGGTGTACTGTTTTCCCTCCCTGTATATCTCACATTTTAGGAGGGACCACAGGTTCTCTATGGCGTACAGCTCAGGTAAACAAGGGGGCCATGTTATTATTTTTTCTTCTTTTAGACCTTTACCGACCAGCCACGCTGTGGAGTAGTAGGATGCATGTGATGGAGCATTGTACTGCATGAAAATCATGTTTTTCTTGAACGATACCGACTTCTTCCTGTACCACTGCATGAAGAAGTTGTCTTCCAGAAACTGGCAGTAGGTCCAGGAGTTGAGCTTCACTCCATCCTCAACCTGAAAAGGTCCCACAAGTTCATCTTTGATGGTACCAGCCCATACCAGTACCCCACATCCACCTTGCTGGCATCTGAGTCAGAGTGGAGCTCTCTGCCCTTTACTGGATCCAGCCTCTGGCCCATCCATCTGGCCCACCAAGAGTCACTCTTATTTCATCAGTCCATAAAACCTTTGAAAAATCCGTGTTAAGATATTTCTTGGCCCAGACTTGAAGTTATGTTTATTGTTCAAGGGTGGTCATTTTTCAGCCTTCCTTACCTTGGCCATGTCCCTGAGTATAGCCCACCTTGTGCTTTTTGATAGTCCAGTAACGTTGCAACTGTGAAATATGGCAAGACTGGTCGTAAATGGCATCTTGGCAGCTTAACGATTGATTTTCTTTAATTCATGGGCAGTTAGTGTTGATGTCCTTGCACCACACCCCTCCTCATTACAGAGATGCACATCACCTGATTTACTTAATTGGTAGTTGGCTCTCAAGCCTATACAGCTTGGAGTAGGACAACATGTATAAAAAGTATCATATGATCAAAATACTAATTTGCCTAATAATTCTGCACATAGTGTAATGTGTGAGGACACAGCTGCCATTGGGGGCACAGAGTGCTCATCAGGGCTGTGGAGTCGGTAAGTCAAACCCCCTATTCCGACTCAAAAATGTCCCAGACTCCGACTCCTTTGTCTCCGACTCCAATTCCTTCATGCATGGCTCATGTTTAAATGATGCATTTATTGAAGTACAATGGTAATATCAGGCTTTTAATCATTAATATCATACAATAATCAAGTTATTTAGATAGAACACAAAAATAATTCATAACAACATTCAGCACATTCTGCATTGAACGACTGGACCCAATCTATTATATAATTTAGGAGTCGGAGTCGGTCTATTTTCTACAGACTCCAACTCTGACTCCACCAAAATGGGCTCAGAATCAGACTCTACAGCCTTGGTGCTCACTCATACATTTCTAGTAGGAATGGCACAAGATTTACAAAAACGTTACTCCAGAATTGTTATATTATTGGGGATACAATTAATTACTAAAACAGACAAACCAGAGTCTTATGAATGTAACAGTTCAGGTCAACCCAAAATATAAATGGTAAATAACAACTGTATACCTCCCTCAGAGGCAAGACTGGTCAAATAAGACATTTATGCCCCTGTTTCAACATCTTAATTTTAGTTGGCAATAATTAAAAAAAAAACAAAAAAAAAAAAAACTGACAAATCTAAGGAATCAAGTTAAATCCAAACTGCTTATATAAACCGGACATGTTTCTTACAGGCCTTTGATCATCTCCTCTTGCATGGTCTGCAGAGAATCCAGTAGAAGAGGGAGAGTGGAATCGTAATACTGATCCTGATGGAGTTGGGCTCCTTTCAAGGCAAGCACATATTGGTTATGGAGCATGTGGAGTTTCATGGTGGCTTTATCATACCGATCCTTTGCTTTTTCTGTCTCTTTTCCTGTATTGTAGTTAAAAAAAAAAACAACAGCCATCAAAACATGCATTACCACAAGATCCAACCACAGGCTACACTTTTAAGTCATAAGGGAAGGACCACATTAGCTAGATACCGCACAGACCCGAACAGTCTACACCCTTCATAGGGCAGGTGAAATAAGTATTATACATTTCACATTTAGTTCAATCTAAATATATTTCTAAAGGCGCTATTGATATAAAAAGTTATCTCCAGATGTCGGTAACAACCTATCCAACAGAAAAAAAAATAATTAAACCTAACCTGTCTATATATTTAGTTATGTATAATGAGAAAAGACATGGAAAAAGTATTGAATATGCTTACTAAACTTTATTTAATACTTCGTACAAACGTTTTTGTTGGTGATGACAGCTATAAGACATTTCATGTATGGAGAAACGAGTCACATACATTGCTCAGATGTGATTTTGGCCCATTCTACCACACTAATGGTGGGGTTACACGTCCCGATATCGCCGCGATATCGGAGGCAACGCCGCGGGAGCGCGCATTTTTTCAGCGCTTTTCCCGATATCGCATCGGTGGTTTACAAGCTGCGATATCGGGACACAACGTCCCTCCGATGTGTACGCCCACCAACCCAGTAACGACCATTTAACATGGGAGTTAATGGGTGAGGTGCGAGTACAGATCGGAGTTGGGCTGTCACACGCAGCGATGCTGGTACAACGGCCTTGCGATATCGGGGAGTTGAATAGCTCTGCTATTCAACTCCGATATCGTTTTGGCATCGTTCCAGCATCGCGTTGTACACTGAAACCGTACAACGCGCACCTGATATCGGGTCCAACTCGCAACCCACGTGACTTTTTGTCGGAGTTGGGTCGGAGTTGGACGTCGATATCGCGGCGTGTAAACCCACCATAACACTCTTCAAACCCTGAAGGTTCTGTGGGCTTAGGGCTTAGTATGGGTTCAGGTTTAGTTCCTTCCATTCCTTTCTTCACATGTTCAATACTTTTACCCTGTTTCCTTTCTCACTGTTACACATCACTAAATGTATGGACATACAGTTGTGGCCAAAAGTATTGACACCCCTGCAATTCTGTCAGATAATACTCAGTTTCTTCCTGAAAATGATTGCAATCACAAATTCTTTGGTATTATTATCTTCATTTACCGTATTTTTCGCTTTATAAGACGCACCGGATTATAAGACGCACCCCCAAATTTGGTGAAGGAAATGAGAAAAAAAAGTTTTTAATGTTTAATGTTAAATGGGGTCCGTCTTATAATGCCAGTGTCCGTCTTACAATCAGTATATGCCCCTCATCCTGTGTATATGCCCCCATCCTGTGTATGTGCCCCCCCATCCTGTGTATATGCCCCCCATCCTGTGTATATGCCCCCCATCCTGTGTATGTGCCCCCCCATCCTGTGTATGTGCCCCCCCATCCTGTGTATGTGCCCCCCCATCCTGTGTATGTGCCCCCCATCCTGTGTATGTGCCCCCCCATCCTGTGTATGTGCCCCCCCATCCTGTGTATATGCCCCCCATCCTGTGTATATGCCCCCATCCTGTGTATGTGCCCCCCCATCCTGTGTATATGCCCCCCATCCTGTGTATATGCCCCCCATCCTGTGTATATGCCCCCATCCTGTGTATGTGCCCCCCCATCCTGTGTATATGCCCCCCATCCTGTGTATATGCCCCCATCCTGTGTATATGCCCCCCATCCTGTGTATATGCCCCCCATCCTGTGTATATGCCCCCCATCCTGTGTATATGCCCCCATCCTGTGTATATGCCCCCATCCTGTGTATGTGCCCCCCCATCCTGTGTATATGCCCCCATCCTGTGTATGTGACCCCCCATCCTGTGTATGTGACCCCCCATCCTTTGTATGTGCCCCCTATCCTGTGTATGTGCCCCCCCATCCTGTGTATGTGACCCCCCATCCTTTGTATGTGCCCCCTATCCTGTGTATGTGACCCCCCATCCTGTGTATGTGACCCCCCATCCTTTGTATGTGCCCCCTATCCTGTGTATGTGCCCCCCATCCCCAACCCTATATGGCCATCTTCCCCCCCCAGACCCCCATGGCTCACCGAGGGGGGTACAGCTGCTCAGCGGGGGTGCCGGAGGGAGGTTCTCGTGGGGGACACAGCTGCAGGACCAGAGCAAGCAGAGATGTACCGGCAGCAGTAAGCGGTGGGCGCCGCCATGTTTTTGTGGCTGGCTGCATTCATTAACATTGCAGCCAGCGGTAGAGGCTTCAACAAAATGGCCGCGGCCATAATGGAGACCCGCGGCCATTTTAAAGCCTCTACCTCTACCGGCCGGCTACCACAACAAACATGGCGGCGCCCATCGCTTGCTGCCGCCGGTACATCTCCGCTGCTCCGGTCCTGCAGCGGTGCCCCCCACCCACCGGAACCTGCCTCCGGCATCCCCACTGGGCAGCTGCACCCCACAAACCCCCTTATAATGGTAATATTTAATGTTTAATTTTTTTTTTTTTTTACATGCGCTTTTTAAGACGCACCCCCGTTCCCCCCCAAAGTTTGGGGGGAACAAAAGTGCGTCTTAAAAAGCGAAAAATACGGTAATTTGTCTTCAATGAAAAAACACAAATGAGAATGAAGCAAAAAGCAAAACATTGATCATTTCACACAACTCCAAAACTGGCCGGACAAAAGTATTGGCACCCTCAGCCTAATACTTGGTTGCACAACCTTTAGCCAAAATAACTGCGATCAACCGCTTCGGTAACCATCAATGAGTTTCTTACAATGCTCTGCTGGAATTTTAGACCATTCTTTATTGGAGGAAGGCACCCTTCAAATATTTCAGGGACCTGTAGCAGTTGCCAAACTGCCATTTTTAGATCTCCTCCACTAGGTGTTCTATGGGATTCAGGCCTGGACTCATTGCTGGCCACCTTAGAAGTCTCCAGTGCTTTCTCTCAAACCATTTTCTAGTGCTTTTTGAAGTGTGATTTTGGGGCACTGTCCTGCTGGAAGATCCATGACCTCTGAGGGAGACCCAGCTTTCTCACACTGGGCCCTACATTATGCTGCAAAATTTGTTGGTAGTCTTCAGACTTCATAATCCCATGCACACAGTCAAGCGGTCCAGTGCCAGAGGCAGCAAAGCAACCCCAAAACATCAGGAGCCTCCGCCATGTTTGACTGTAGGGACCGTGTTCTTTTCTTTGAATGCCTCTTATTTTCTCCTGTAAACTCTATGTTGATGCCTTTGCCCAAAAAGCTCTACTTTTGTCTCATCTGACCAGAGAACATTCCTCCACAAACGTTTTAGGCTTTCTCAGGTAAGTGTTGGCAAACTGCAGCCTGGCTTTTTTATGTCTCGGGGTAAGAAGTGGGGTCTTCCTGGGTATCCTACGATACAGTCCCTTTTTATTCAGACGCCGATGGATAGTACGGGTTGACACTGTTGTACCCTCGGACTGCAGGGCAGCTTGAACTTGTTTGGATGTTAGTCGAGGTTCTTTATCCACCATCCACACAAGCTTGCGTTGAAATCTCTCGTCAATGTTTCTTTTCCGTCCACATGTAGGGAGGTTAGCCACAGTGCCATGGGCTTTAAACTTCTTGATGACACTGCGCACGGTAGACACAGGAACATTCAGGTCTTTGGAGATGGACTTGTAGCCTTGAGATTGCTCATGCTTCCTCACAATTTGGTTTCTCAAGTCCTCAGACAGTTCTTTGGTCTTCTTTCTTTTCTCCATGCTCAATGTGGTACACACAAGGACACAGGACAGAGGTTGAGTAAACTTTAATCCATGTCAACTGGCTGCAAGTGTGATTTAGTTATTACCAACACCTGTTAGGTGCCACAGGTAAGTTACAGGTGCTGTTAATTACACAAATTAGAGAAGGAGTCAAGAGTATACAGTGCAAGAATGACTTTTGTTGGTGGGATATATTTGGTTAGGAAATGTGTTCATTGAGGGGGAAGGAAGAAATAGATACCGTTGTGTTGCAATCATTTTAGGAGAACTGAGTATATTTGGATGGGGGGGAAGAGAGAGGGGGGGGGAGAGAGGGGAGAAGAGAGAGGGGGGGAGAGGGGAAGAGAGAGGGGGGGAAGGGAAGAGAGATGGGGGGGAGGGGAAAGAGAGACGGGGAGGGGGGGGGGAGAGAGAGACGGGGGGGGGGAGAGAGAGACGGGGGTGTGGGAAGAGAGACGGGGGGTAGGGAAGAGAGACGGGGGGGTGGGAAGAGAGACGGGGGGTGGGAAGAGAGACGGGGGGGGGAAGCGAGACGGGGGGTGGGAAGCGAGACGGGGGGGGAGGGAAGCGAGACGGGGGGAGGGAAGAGAGATGGGGAGGGAAGAGAGATGGGGAGGGAAGAGAGATGGGGAGGGAAGAGAGATGGGGAGGGAAGAGAGATGGGGAGGGAAGATAGATGGGGGGGGGGGAGAGAGATGGGGGGAAAGGAGACGGGGGGAAGGGACAGGGGAAGAGAGAGGAAGAAGAGCAAAGAGAGAGACACTTTACAAAACTGCAGGAAATATCTGCCAGGGTTTAAATTCCTCATGGATCAGGATTAGCTGCAGTAAAAAAAAAAAAAAAAAAACGCACCAAACCCCCTTGATGTGAACATAGCTCAACAGTCATCAGGCTGCTACAACATGAAGATCAAATTGTAACAAGAGGTAATGGAAGTGGAAGATTTATGTAGGTAATGTGTATATATTACAGTAGCACCAAGAGTTATAGTTTGGTATTATTCAGGTACTATATGAGGCCTAATTATGAAGAAATATTACTAAACCGTTAACAGATGGATCTCATAACAGAGAGATCTTCCCAATGAAATGTGTTTTCTCTATATGAAGCACACACTGTCTTGCCTGCACAGAGAATTGGCTTGATTACAGTTCTCACACAATGTGCAATGTTTCGACAGCTCCCTTAGTTCTTAAAATATTGATTTAAACAGCCGACCAAGCGGGAGCGAGCAGATGAATTGTGGCCAGCCCCTACCGCACATGTCGGGTTGCCAGGAAACACTTTATGTGAAGGAAATATTTGCAAACACGAAACGGGTCCTCTAAAATTTAAAGGCCTAATAAAATGTAATATGAGCTCTGCCATCTCGCTTGTCATGGCTGGTGCTGTGCCATTAATTATGTCGGGATACGTCTTTATGGGTAGCCTAGCTGGGTACCTGGAATACTAAGTATGCCAGGGAGCAAATATAGACCGCAAGTAATATCTTCTTTTACTGCATATGCTATGATCGTCTGATATGTGACAGATATGGGTGACATGATCTCAGACCATAGCAGAAGTCCATAATAATAGCGTTCTCTGGGACACTTTTTAGGCCTCTGTGGTGCATGAATTGATCTGAAACCCTTTTCTTCAGGAAATAGTTTGGCTCCAGCACATACAGCTGTAAGACAGATGCAGCAGATGTATCAGGAAGAAGATGCGGCCCGCGCCAACGGCCTGACACTTCACTATGAAGGCTTAGATACAGGTTAGTATGCAGTGTGTATGTACCCATGGAGGGTCGCTGCCCTGGTGACATCATCACTGATTGGAGCAAGGTGTAATGACATCACAGGGGTGATGACATCAGGGTACAAATACAATCAGGGGTGATTCTATGGGAGTATGTATGGTGTTATGAAATAGATAACTACAGTTTTATGAGTAATCAATTCTGAAGAGTGTGAAACATTGTATCTTATCAAGCCATGAACACAGTGGAAGCCGGTCCTCTGCGGGGACAGAGAAAGATCTGCTCAATACTGGAGTGCGGGAATCATACACAGAGTCTACATGCAGGTGGCACTTAAGAGGAGCCCTGGGGGCTTGTGCACATGACTGTATTTTTGATCAAAGTGCCATCTGTTAAAAAAATGGATTGCACTCAGACCAATGCTATTTTACTCAATGAGGCAGTGCACATGAAAGATTTTTTTCACTGATTAAATTGATTTGTGTAGGGGGAGGGGGAAAGCAGAATGCACACGTTTTCTTATAGAAACAAATGGGACTTGATCAAGCCTTTTGGGTCCGCAAAAAAAATAAAATAAAATCATGACTACACTCGGATAACATCAGAAAACAATATGATTTTAATGGACTTACGTAATGGAGAAGGCAGAGAAACTCTTTTTTTTTTTTTTCCTCCACCTCGAAGAAAAACTGATGGCCCTCTGATCAGAATAATCAGACCATTTTTCTCAGTAGAGAAAATGTTTTCGTGCACCTATCCTATCAGTCAGTGGTTCAAAGGGACATCTCAGCAGAGGACCATTTTCATTTATTTACTGACTAGATTTCGGCCAATGCATCGCTTAGGAGGGCGGTGTCTGTACGCTGTCCCTTCCCTATGCGCCAGTGTCTCTCTCCTATGGCTGTTTGTCCCCTCTGTGGCTCTCTCCCTTCTGTGGCAGTCTATGTCCCACCTCTGTGGCACTCTCTTCTCCCGCCCCCCTCCCACCCTGTAGCTAGTGCAGTGTGGGACTGTCACAGACCTGTAGTGAGGTCACAGTCATGTGATCAGTCACGTGACTGTGACATCACCAAGGATCCTGTAAGCAATGAGAGGCAGAGAGGTGATTCAGAGACTTGCAGGGGGGATCGAGGAAACTGAACAGGTGGGTGGGGGGGGGCGGGATTCGGGGCGAGCAGGGGGAGTGTGTAGCAGCACAGTCAGGGGTGTGCAGTAACTGTGTGCGGTGTTAGGATGTGAGCAACATGTGGATGCATTGGTCATCGGGCCGCTGGCAGTGGCGAGTGGTATGGAACACAACCGCACACCATATTCTTACATCCATGAGTTTGGGTGTAGAAATATGGCACGTCTGGAAGTGACATAGGCAGCCAACCTGACGGAAGCGGAGGAGCCACTTCACTATTATCTAGGATAGTCACCGTCCTTTAAATTATGAAACGATTACCATTCTAGAAAAAAAAAAAACACATTCACAGATTTATAGTGAACCTGTCACCTGGATAAACCACCCCAGACTAACTACCTGTCCCTTCCTATTACTATACTAACTATCCCTTCTCTCTTCTAAATGTGGTTTGTGACGGTTGTATAAAACGTTCTTTATAACTTACTGATTAGTATTATAATGAAGGGGGGTGTTACTAGCCCCCTCCCCCCTGGGTGTACTCTTTGGTCCCTTTCACCGCCTCCTGCAGTGTTTATCATGCCCCTATGGGTGAGGTATTAAAATCTGTGATGAGCTGACATAATGTGCTCCACAGAGCATGCGCAGCTTTATGTGGTGGGGGTGGGGGGAGTAAAAGAGTACAGGAAATTACACGCTCAGCGTAATACCTGGAACTTTACAGATGGCTTTGAGGCAGGCTGGGGGCACGCACTTCCATTTCAATATCACGCCTATTGGGGCATGATTAAACACTGCAGGAGGCGGTGAAAGGAACCCAAAGAGGATGCCCAGGGGATCTAGTAACAGTAGCCCCCCTTCATTATAATACTAATCAGTAAGTTATAAAAACTTTCTATACAACAGTCACAAAGCAAATTTAGAAGAGAGAGGGATAGTTAGAAAATAGTAATAGGAAGTGCAGGGACAGGTAGGGATAACCTGGGGTGGTTTATCTACGTGACAGGTTCACTTTAATGTCTTATACCACCACAAACAAAAAAATAATAAAAAAATAAAAAATCCAGGCTAAAAAGAAAAAACACATGCATTTACAGGCCATTTTTAAGCTTCTCCATTTAATTTCTAATCATAAAAATTACCTTTTGTAACGGCTTCTTTAAACTTTTCTTTTGCAGAGTTTACTTCTTTTGTTAGTTGTCTGTAACTCAATTTCAGTTTTTCTAATTCTGTTTTTGTTACCTAATTGTGAACATAATAAAGGCACATTAGGGCTCATTCTTTAAGCTTCACACCATTCCTTTGCTCATTAAAAATGACATAAATCTCGATTAAAGTTGGCTTCACACCACAGTTTTGTTCCTGACTGAGGGATTCTGATTTTTGCAGGACGCCACAGACAGGAACGG